>CAXITT010000159.1:983326-1003800 GCA_964033795.1 Lymnaea stagnalis | reverse complement strand
TCATGAGTGGTGTTTGGTCATTTTGGATCATGAGTGGTGTTTGGTCATTTTGGATCATGAGTGGTGTTTGGTCATTTTGGATCATGAGTGGTGTTTGGTCATTTTGGATCATGAGTGGTTTTTGGTCATTTTGGATCATGAGTGGTGTTTGGTCATTTTGGATCATGAATGGTGTTTGGTCATTTGGTTCATGAGTGGTGTTTGGTCATTTTGGATCATGAGTGGTGTTTGGTCATTTTGGATCATGAGTGGTGTTTGGTCATTTTGGATCATGAGTGGTGTTTGGTCATTTTGGATCATGAGTGGTGTTTGGTTATTTTGGATCATGAGTGATTTTTGGTCATTTTGGATCATGAGTGGTGTTTGGTCATTTTGGATCATGAATGGTGTTTGGTCATTTGGATCATGAGTGGTGTTTTGTTTTTTTTGGATCATGAGTGGTGTTTGGTCATTTTGGATCATGAGTGGTGTTTGGTCATTTTGGATCATGAGTGGTGTTTGGTCATTTTGGATCATGAGTGGTGTTTGGTCATTTTGGATCATGAGTGGTTTTTGGTCATTTTGAATCATGAGTTGTGTTTGGTCATTTTGGATCATGAATGGTGTTTGGTCATTTGGATCATGAGTGGTGTTTTGTTTTTTTGGATCATGGGTGGTGTTTGGTCATTTTGGATCATGAATGTTTTTTGCGCTTGCAAAGAAATATCTCTGAGCATCGGGCTATCCATCGTCCAGTTGAGTGAATTAAGAAATAAGTGTAGTGTATCAAATCATGATAATTATTTTACTCCAACCCGGAAATTTACTTCATGTTGTAAATTTGTTTTTTCCGTAAATAAATATAGTGATGTAACCACATCGGCACTTCCTCGTGTTTCTACATAAATAATTATCGTATTAACTATCAGTCACCGCAAAGTAGGATACCTATATACATCTATAAATAATAAGTAGCTAAGGAAGTTCAACAGAGATGATCAACACGTTACAATTAAAATTAAAAATAATAATAATAATAATTTTCAAAATTAACACTTTTACACTTTAAGGAGTAGTGTAAAAAAATTTTTTTAAAAATTGAAGAAATTGGAAATGCAGTTTAAATATTTGCCATTTGCATCTGTTCTATTTAGGTACTCGTTTAAAAAGTGACAACTATTTTTTATATTCTATATTATTGGTCTAAAAATTGAATGGCCAATTTAACTTCCGTAATAATTGAATACATTAGAAAGCCAACATTTGAAATGTTGGTACGTGTAGACAGTTGTTTTGTTTTTTCACCTTTTAACCAGGGGGTTGTGGAACTGCGTCTAGGTGTGCCGCAGAAATATAGGAAGGAACTAGGTGTGCCGCGAAAATAATGGATGTGTCTAACGGAGGTATGGGTCGGAAACATGGGATGTGTCTAGTAGGGCTGCGGAGAACTGGGAATGATCTAGGTGTGCCATGAGTAAAACAAGATTGGGAGCCCTGAAATAGTTAATGGTGTATTGGCAGAGAAGCACATTAAACGCTTGAATATTAAACGCTTGGATATTAAACGCTTGAATATTAAACGCACATTAAACGCTTGAATATAAAGTTAGTGTTTTGATTCAATTCTTCCAAGGTCAATGCGTTAAAAATTTCACAAGGGTAGAAATAACGCAGCATTAATATCTTCCCTTTCGTGTTAACTGCCTCTTTATTGTCACATTCCAAGCCTCCCCATCCCTTCCCATGACACCGTTCCTCCCCTTCTCCTAGAACCAACAAACAGAACTCAGGTAGTCACACCAGACCCCGCGGGGATTAAACCAAGTTGACTTAACTCTGCCCGGACAATGTCCATTACCCGATGGCTTCCCTTGGGATGCTTGTTAGCGGAGATCTGGGGGGGACAAATTGTCGGTCACGTGATGCTAATCCCTCCCCCGCGCTGTTCACACGGGTCAAACAAAACCTACAATTCTCATGGACATGGCGACCAACACAAGCCCAGAGAACCCTTGAACTTAATGATGACAAAACAGAAGCACTCCTCATTTACAATCACAAATCATCCTCTACCTCAACTCTTCCCACCTCATTTCAAGTAGGTAACTCCGACATACAGTTTACACCCTCTGCTAGGAATCTTGGTTATATTCTTTCTAACAACATGTCTCTCGATAAACATATCTCTCACATTTGTCGTTCGGCATACACCGCCATCCGTCAGATCAGCTCCATCCGCCACTACCTGACAGTTAGCGCAACAAAAACTCTAGTCTGTGCTCTTGTTCTCTCTCGTCTTGACTATTGCAACTCACTTCTGTCAGGTTCACCGAAACATTTTATAGAAAAACTGCAGAAAGTTCAAAACTCTGCTGCTAGGCTTGTTCTTAAGGCAAAAAAACATGATCACGTCACTCCACTACTCCACTCACTACATTGGCTCCCTATACAGGCACGCATTGACTACAAGCTGTCTCTTCTCTGTCACAACTTTTTCTCGGATTCCTGCCCTTCCTATCTAACTGAACTTCTTTCTGTCTATTCACCCCTTCGACAACTTCGCTCCTCCGCAGACTCGCGTATTCTGTCCGTTCCCAAGACACGCACTAAATTATATGGTGAACGATCTTTCTCTTTCTGCGCCCCCAAACAATGGAATTCTTTGCCACTACACATCCGCAATATAACAACCACACAGGCCTTCAAAACTGCACTCAAAACACATCTATTTAAACTATACTACTCTGACTGATTCTCCTCCTATAAACCGATAAACGTACCTGGGTTTCCTTGTAAAAATGTCTGGTGTGGGTGGATGAATAGACCTCTGGTGTTGTTTTGCTTATATGTTGTTTTTATTTCATTTATGTATTTTATTTTAATATTATGATTATGCCTCTTTGCTATATATGTACAGCGCGGTGAACCCAGCCCTAGGCCGGGGTACCGCGCTATATAAGACCACTTATTATTATTATTATTATTATTAAACACGAGATACAGATGGCTTTCTATCAGATCCACCAATCAAAAAGTCTTCGTCCAATAAACCATTGAAGTGCATTCTGCCACCTCAGAAATGTTCACAGAAATTGTATTTCTTGTTTTTAAATTTGAAATATTTAACTTTTAACTTAACTTTTGGCCATCAATTTACATGCAAAAGATGTGAAAGTTATTTTTAAAGCACAAGTTTGAATCTCTTATATTTAGTTAGCTTCTGGTGTGTCCTGCTTCGACTTCAAAACCAGCTACTTCCACATGTTTTAGATTAGACGTACTGAGAAAAAAGGCAGTGACGCAGTCCTGCATGACGGTCGAATTCTTTAGGGGAGGCGATTATTATATTCATCAACAACGATAGATGATAGTTGCGTGGTTCATGTGATGCTAGTTACCTGGTTCATGTGAAGTTAGTTACCTGGTTCATGTGATGCTAGTTACTTGCCTAATGAGCTCCTAGAAACCTGGTACATGTGCTGCTAGTTACTTGGTTCAAGTGATGCTAGTTACCTGGTTCATGTACTGCTAGTTACCTGGTTCATGTGATGCTAGTTACCTGGTTCATGTGTTTCTAGTTATCTGGTACATGTGCTGCTAGTTACCAGGTAAATGATTGTTTCCATGCTGAAAATGCACTTAAAATTTTGTCTCAATGTAATTCCACACTTCCCTTTCATTCCCTGGACTACTTTGTATCAAGGAATTCCCCTTTAAAGATAAACACTTGACAGTCCTCTTACAGTAGCGGCACTGCCTCTTGAATACTCAAATAACTGAAGAATTGTTGACATAATCAGTCCAAGTATCGAAGAGGGAATAATTTACTTAATCAGTCCAATATCGAGTAGTTTAACTAAAGATCACCAATAAGATGACCATTTCGCTACCCATCCCCATTCCCCCTCGCCATGTCATCTTTACCCTAGCGCTTCCTTCGTGTATTTGATTGGTGGTTGAGACAAATCACGAAGCCCCTCACTGTGGTCTGTTTCCTGTAAAGATATCCACGAAGGCAGATGTTCACTGGCGACATGTCAGGAATACTTGTGTTCTTCTTTGTGACGGGACTCACGCCAAGTCTCGGTACGTTGTTGATGTACTCACACATGTGTCCATAAAAGATAATAGGATTAAAGCAGTTCAAACAAGAATTTTAGTTTTAAAGGAATCTTTTTTTTTTTTTTTTAAATGTCATAAATGCTTTTTATAATGAAGTTACTTTCTGTAATGAATTATAATTAGAAAATAGAAAGAACTACGTGGCTATCAAATAGAATGTTACAAGAATATTAAAATGTACCAAAAATAAATATTTAGCATATATATGGGCAATAATGGTTTGGCGGGGTTAAGGGTCAAGTTTCTACTTCTGCCTAGGACAGATTATGTTAATTATTTCAATAACATCTCATGTGCAGATTTTCATTTGGTCCGTCGCAAATAATAAACCAATATGTATCTCCACGTCAAGCCGTCATCTCATGACTTATGACATATGAAATATGACTGATGACCTCAAGACAACACAACACTGGAGCGTACCATATAGGTGGCCTCATTTGTGTAATGTTCCATAAGTGCACCCAAGCTTGCCTAATTGCTGCAATGCCCCACACGTTTACTATAGCTTGCCTCATTGCTGCAATGCCCCACTAGTTTACCCTAGCTTGCCCCATCGCTTCAATGTCCCACTAGTTTACCCTCGCTTGCCCCATCGCTGCAATGTCCCACTAGTTTACCCTCGCTTGCCCCATCGCTGCAATGTCCCACTAGTTTACCCTAGCTTGCCTCATTGTTGCAATGCCCCACAAGTTTACCCTAGCTTGCCTCATTGTTGCAATGCCCCACAAGTTTACCCTAGCTTGCCTTATTGCTGCAATGCCACAAACGTTTACCCTAGCGTGCCCCATCGCTGCAATGCCCCACTCGTTTACCCTAGCTTGCCTCATTGTTGCAATGCCCCACAAGTTTACCCTAGCTTGCCTCATTGTTGCAATGCCCCACTAGTTTACCCTAGCTTGCCTCATTGCTGCAATGTCCCACAAGTTTACCCTCGCTTGCCCCATCGTGCTTGCCTCATTGTTGCAATGCCCCACTAGTTTACCCTAGCTTGCCTCATTGCTGCAATGCCCCACAAGTTTACCCTAGCTTGCCTCATTGCTGCAATGCCCCACTAGTTTACCCTAGCGTGCCCCATCGCTGCAATGCCCCACTCGTTTACCCTAGCTTGCCTCATTGTTGCAATGCCCCACAAGTTTACCCTAGCTTGCCTCATTGTTGCAATGCCCCACAAGTTTACCCTAGCTTGCCTTATTGCTGCAATGCCCCACAAGTTTACCCTAGCTTGCCCCATCGCTGCAACGTCCCACAAGTTTACCCTAGCTTGCCCCATCGCTGCAATGTCCCACTAGTTTGCCCTAGCTTGCCCCATCGCTGCAATGTCCCACTAGTTTACCCTTGTGATTGACCACCTCATTAATTCCCAATTCTCTTGTCAGCTCACACGTTGTCTGGAGTAAGAGAATTTCAGCTGTCTCCTAATTCGACCTGGGGACCGGTCAGATTGGGGTTTGGCTGGACTGACCGTTCGCTTGTTGCTTGCGTGGCTAGTTGTGTAGACAGGTGAGTAGGCAGGTGAATATGCAGTTGAGTAGGCAAGTGAGTATACAGTTGAATATGCAGTTGAGTAGGCAGGTGAGTAGGCAGGTGAGTAGGCAGGTGAATAGGGAGGTGAGTATGCAGGTGAGTAGGCAAGTGAGTAGACAGATGAGTAGGCATTTGAGTAGGCAGTTGAGTAGGCTTTGGATGTTATAGAGCACATTGGGGTGTCGCCAAGGTTCACATGTGTTTTCGCATTCTATTCATGTCAATGATGGATGAACTTTTAGATATGCATGTGTTGACATCTCAGAATTCCACTAATAATCTAATGTAACCTGCCAACATCCCAATTTCATCAAATATTGCTCCTCATCCAAACGGCCTGAAACCAACAAAAACCAAACCAAAGTCGATACATTTTAGCAATGACTCAAATTGAATGGTAAACATTATTTCTAGTGTCATCAGAAAAAAAAAGATTTAATGTGTCATAACAATGAGTTGTAGCGAGTCAAAACAATGTGTTCTCGTGAGTCACAACAACTAGATCTAGTGGGTCAAAACAATGGGTTCTGATGTTTTATTACAACTAGATCTAGATTACAAAAGTCAGATTGCAACAGTCAGATTGCAACAGTCAGTTTACAACAGTCAGATTACAACAGTCAGATTGCAACAATCAGATTACAACAGTCAGTTTACAACAGTCAGTGTGCAACAGTCAGTGTGCAACAGTCAGAGTGCAACAGCCAGTTTACAACAGCCAGTTTAAAACAGTAAGTTTACAACAGTCAGATTGCAACAGTCCAATTACAACAGTCAGATTACAACAGTCAGATTACAACAGTCAGTTTACAACAGTCAGTTTACAACAGTCAGTTTACAACAGTCAGATTACAACAGTAAGATTACAACAGTAAGATTACAACAGTCAGTTTACAACAGTCAGATTTCAACAGTCAAATTACAACAGTCAGATTTCAACAGTCAAATTACAACAGTCAGTACAACAGTGAGATTACAACAATCAAATTACAGAAGTCAGATTACAACAGTCATATTTCAAAAGTCAGATTACAACAGTCAGTTTACAACAGTCATATTACAACAGTCAGATTAAAACAGTCATATTACAACAGTCATATTACAACAGTCAGATTACAACAGTCATATTACAAAAGTCATATTACAACAGTCAGATTACAACAGTCATATTACAACAGTCAGATTACAACAGTCAGATTATAACAGTTAGATTACAACAGTCAGATTACAACAGTCAGTTTACAACAATCAGATTACAACAGTAGAATTACAACAGTCAGATTACAACAGTCAGATTACAACAGTCAGTTTACAATAGTCAGTTTACAACAGTCAGATTACAACAGTAAGATTACAACAGTCAGTACAACAGTGAGATTACAACAGTCAATTTACAGAAGTCAGATTACAACAGTCATATTACAAAAGTCAGATTACAACAGTCAGTTTACAACAGTCATATTACAACAGTCAGATTACAACAGTCATATTACAACAGTCAGATTGCAACAGTCATATTACAACAGTCAGATTACAACAGTCAGATTACAACAGTCAGATTATAACAGTTAGAGATTACAGCAGTCAGATTACAGAAGTCAGATTTCAACAGTCAGATTACAACAGTCATATTACAACAGTCAGAATCATGTACGTTGCAAACAGTGTCAAGTTTTTTTAATGGGATTTGATGAAATCTATGATTGGGTGATGCCATCATGAATGAGTGATGACATCATGATGGGATGAAGTCATCATGATTGGGTGATGACATCATGATTGGGTGATGATATCATGTTGGTGTGATGACATCATGAATGGGTTATAGTATCATGGTTGGCTTATGACATCATGGTTGGGTGATGACATCATGGTTGGGTGATGACATCATGGTTGGGTGATGACATCATGTTAGGGTGATGACATCATGGTTGGGCGATGTCTTATGACAGGAATTAAGAAATATTTTTTTTCCTTTGTTCCTTCCAAGGTTCCCAACGACTTGCTGGACTGTGCTTTACCACAGCGGGACACACTTCTGCACCCCTGGGGACCAACTCAGCCCCACCGAACCCCTACCCGTTATCAGTGAAGGTGACTTGTATCTCGGCTACAGCTGTGACGAAAGCCTCGGGTTCAAAACCTACACACACAACGACGTCTCCGTGTGTTTACGCTACGACCTGAACAAAATCATGTACGAAGAAGCGTACACCCAGTGCAAGTCTCTGAACGCCGACCTGTACACACTGAAGACCATCGAGAAGTATCAGATTCTGCAGACCTTCGTCACCCACTCGGCATGGATCGGCCTTGATGACGTGGCAGTAGAAGGCAGGCTTGTGTGGAAGGATGACGGAACAGATGTTGATGGTGGCCTGATGGTCGAACTGTTCGGCGCGTCCTCGCCAGTGGACAACGACGCCACCATGGACTGTGCCATCTATCGCCCAACAGCCATTTTTAATATGGACCAATGTACAAACATCCGGGGAGTTGTGTGTGAGAGGTCACTTTGACACGTTGTTTATTTTTAGTACACCTATAAACTCACCCTGGTTAAATATTCTCTATCAACACATTTATCAACTCAACACTCATAAAATATTTTTGTGTTACATCTTCACATCTATCTACTCAAACCAAAGGAGATGTTCTGTATCTTTCACCTATACATCTTTCAACTCAACTCTCCCTTTATTTCAAACATCTCTCAACTAGTTATTCAAAATTCATAAAATCATCAATCAAGCAAAGATTGATTGTTGTTTTCCCCAGTAGTGGAAATAATCCTAACAAACAACATATGAAACGAGTGATTGTTCCAATAGTTGCATGCAAATATTGACGTGTAAACCAATCGATGCGAACTTTGATGCATGTGTTTAGACTGTACTAGTCAACTTTATGTTCAAGCTATACCAAAAGACTGTAATAGTCAACTTTATGTTCAAGCCATACCAATAGACTGTGATAGTCAACTTTATGTTCAAGCCATACCAATAGACTGTCATAGTCAACTTTATGTTCAAGCCATACCAATAGACTGTCATAGTCAACTTTATGTTCAAGCCATACCAATAGACTGTCATAGTCAACTTTATGTTCAAGCCATACCAATAGACTGTCATAGCCAACTTTATGTTCAAGCCATACCAATAGACTGTCATAGTCAACTTTATGTTCAAGCCATACCAATAGACTGTCATAGTCAACTTTATGTTCAAGCCATACCAATAGACTGTCATAGTCAACTTTATGTTAGATCTATGTCAATTATTTCAATACAAGGCCTCAAAACGTGTTTCTGGTACTATGTGAATGTGTACAAATAAATGAAAAATAAATGAAAAATAAATAAAAAATAAATGAAAAATAAATGAAAAATAAATTAAAAATAAATGAAAAATAAATTAAAAATAAATGAAAAATAAATGAAAACTAATTAGAATTTTTTCATACAATGCAAATTTTACTTTCTGTTACATTTTGCGCCTAACGCCATTCTGAGATTAAATTTTTTAAAGCCGACTTATGCATGACAACACTATGTAGCCAACGTTGGTTTGGAAAATAGTTGAAAAATTCATGGACAACCTTTTAATACAAAGTCTGTTGCATAAATCAATTTAAAAAATGTAATATTAAGCAATCAGTATTGGGGATGGGGGCACTTAAACATTACCCAAGTAACACACTTTGTATTAGCCTCAACGAGTCCCCCACACCCACCCCCACTCAAAGGCGCACAACCACACATTTTTGTACACGCCTCTGAACTGCATTATAACTCAAATGACTCACATGTGACGTCATTGGTATCACTATTCATTATCTTCTGTGTACACCAGGCTACCTCTACGGAGTAGCACCAAAGTATGTTTGAGTAGTGGACCTTGAAATCGAAGCTGCTCAATAAATCGATATTAGTTCAAACTATGTGGGTTAAGTTGTTTTCTGCTCTCAACCAACTCGGATGAACAACGCCAAAGATAATAAGTTCTCACAGCATTAGCTCCCCTCATGAGTGGGTTCATTTTAACATTCAATCTCATTTAGTGATTTAAGTGTACAAATGCACTGGTAAAATGAAGTAAATTGTTCACTTGTGAAGTGAAGTATTTTTTTGATCATTTGTGAAATGAAGTGAATTGTTCACTCTTGGAGTGAAGTGTTTTGTTCATTTGTAAAATGAAGTGTTTTGTTCATTAGTAAAATGAAGTGTTTTGGTAAATTGTGAAGGGAAGTGACTTGTTCATTTGTGAAGTGAAGTGTTATGTTCACTTGTGACATGAAATGTTTTGTACCAAACACAATAAACTATGAACACAATGGAACAGAAACACTATCTATGAACACAGTGAAACAGAAACACTATCTATGAACACAGTGAAACAGAAACACTATCTAAGAACATAATGAAAACCCATACACAGCTGTCAATGAATATAATGAAAGGGCAAACACTACTTACTAGGAACACATTTAAATAATATGCACTACAAACTAAGAACACATTGAAGTATCGAACATTACAAATTTACACACATACAGTAAATTACCAAACACTACTAACCATGAACACAATTAAAAAAGAATCAATGTCTGGCAAGAAACCCATCAAATCCCTAGACTCCATCGTCTACACTTGCCATCTAGATCAGACCGTTTCAGAAAAAAAAGGATTCGAATTTTGATACTTCACTAAACGTTTAGACACATAATCGACTGAGCTTCTAGAAAAAATCCCATTCAATAGTGTCTCCTAAGTGACGTGGAAAGCGATCATTTGAGCAATCTCTGTCCCGAGGACTCACTCTTGAGTTTCTTACTTAAAATATGATATCACAATATGGGATGGAATATTATGGGCCAGGTTCCTAAAAGCCAAAGTCAACGATGAAGGTCTCGGTTGAAAACAGACCAAAGTGGGACCGTGAACTGGCCGAATATTTGACCACTAGCACAGATCCACTCACGTGATTGATGAATGAGGACTCAACAGGAGCACCTGCTAGGACTCCAGGTTTATGACGTCAGACAGTGTCTGAGTAAATGCCAACGTTCTTTTCTTACATACGTTCATCATTCATCATAACCATAACCATAACCATAACCATAACCATAACCATAACCATAACCATAATCATAACCATAACCATAACCATAATAATAACCATAACCATAACCATAACCATAACCATAATAATAACCATAACCATAACCATAACCATAATCATAACCATAACCATAACCATAACCATAACCATAACCATAACCATAACCATAACCATAACCATAACCATAACCATAACCATAACCATAACCATAACCATAATCATAACCATAACCATAACCATAACCATAACCATAACCATAACCATAACCATAACCATAACCATAACCATAACCATAACCATAACCATAACCATAACCATAATCATAACCATAACCATAACCATAACCATAACCATAACCATAACCATAACCATAACCATAACCATAACCATAATCATAACCATAACCATAACCATAACCATAACCATAACCATAACCATAACCATAACCATAATAACTAGGATTGGTCTCTGAGAATAAATGGGACGCATTTCTTAAATAATTCGACAGTGTTGGCCTAATAAATGGTTTAAACTTTAGACAGTCATTTTAAGGTCATGGTTTGAACGATGCGTGTCAAGGTCAAGGTCTGGGATTGAACGATGCGTTTCAAGGTCAAGGTCTGGGTTTGAACGATGCGTGTCAAGGTCAAGGTCTGGGTTTGAACGATGCATGTCAAGGTCAAGGTATGCATCTAAACAAATATTTTAAAGCAGTAGCAGAAACTAAATCAGAAGATAACAAATTAAATGTTTCCTCAAAATGAAAATAGAAGATAATTTCATTGAATAAATAAGTGGGTATTCTAACGTTTACACCAATGTGATAGGTTGGTATTCCACCCTCATCACCAACGTGATAAGTGGGTATTCTAACGTCAACACCAATGTGATAGGTGGGTATTCTACCCTCATCACCAACGTGATAAGTGGGTATTCTAACGTCAACTCCAATGTGATAGGTTGGTATTCTACCCTCATCACCAGCGTGATAAGTGGGTATTCTAACGTCAACAGCAATGTGATAGGTTGGTATTCTACCCTCATCACTAACGTGATAAGTGGGTATTCTAACGTCAACAGCGAAGTGATAGGTTGGTATTCTACCCTCATCACTAACGTGATAAGTGGGTATTCTAACGTCAACAGCAATGTGATAGGTTGGTATTCTACCCTCATCACTAACGTGATAAGTGGGTATTCTAACGTCAACAGCAATGTGATAGGTTGGTATTCTACCCTCATCACCAACGTGATAGGTGGTACTCTGCTCTCCAAACCAGTGTGATAGGTGGGTATTCTACTCTCAACACAAACGTGATAGGTGGTACTCTGCTCTCAAAACCAGTGTGATAGGTGGGTATTCTCCTCTCAACACAAACGTGATAGGTGGTACTCTGCTCTCAAAACCAGTGTGATAGGTGGGTATTCTACTCTCAACACAAACGTGATAGGTGGTACTCTGCTCTCAAAACCAGTGTGATAGGTGGGTATTCTACTCTCAACACAAACGTGATAGGTGGTACTCTGCTCTCAAAACCAGTGTGATAGGTGGGTATTCTACTCTCAACACAAACGTGATAGGTGGTACTCTGCTCTCAAAACCAGTGTGATAGGTGGGTATTCTACTCTCAACACAAACGTGATAGGTGGTACTCTGCTCTCAAAACCAGTGTGATAGGTGGGTATTCTACTCTCAACACAAACGTGATAGGTGGTACTCTGCTCTCAAAACCAGTGTGATAGGTGGGTATTCTACTCTCAACACAAACGTGATAGGTGGTACTCTGCTCTCAAAACCAGTGTGATAGGTGGGTATTCTACTCTCAACACAAACGTGATAGGTGGTACTCTGCTCTCAAAACCAGTGTGATAGGTGGGTATTCTACTCTCAACACAAACGTGATAGGTGGTACTCTGCTCTCAAAACCAGTGTGATAGGTGGGTATTCTACTCTCAACACAAACGTGATAGGTGGTACTCTGCTCTCAAAACCAGTGTGATAGGTGGGTATTCTACTCTCAACACAAACGTGATAGGTGGTACTCTGCTCTCAAAACCAGTGTGATAGGTGGGTATTCTACTCTCAACACAAACGTGATAGGTGGTACTCTGCTCTCAAAACCAGTGTGATAGGTGGGTATTCTACTCTCAACACAAACGTGATAGGTGGTACTCTGCTCTCAAAACCAGTGTGATAGGTGGGTATTCTACTCTCAACACAAACGTGATAGGTGGTACTCTGCTCTCAAAACCAGTGTGATAGGTGGGTATTCTACTCTCAACACAAACGTGATAGGTGGTACTCTGCTCTCAAAACCAGTGTGATAGGTGGGTATTCTACTCTCAACACAAACGTGATAGGTGGTACTCTGCTCTCAAAACCAGTGTGATAGGTGGGTATTCTACTCTCAACACAAACGTGATAGGTGGTACTCTGCTCTCAAAACCAGTGTGATAGGTTGGTATTCTACCCTCCACATCACGTTCTTTCTTTATTCTATCCATTTATTCTTAACTATGTTCTATTATCTAATCAATCAATTAATTTCAGGACCAATGAATAGCGCACAAACGAATGAGAAAATATTTCATCACATTCCCTTCCCTGTTTATAGATCGCATAGACAGGACTTGAACTGGACAGACATGTCTCTGGCATCTTGCATGGCTCGTTGTATGACGAGTTGCATTAAAATAAACGGCATTTTCACCTGAATGTGTTGGGCGTCGTCAAGTTACTGCATACTGCTTGTCCGGGTTATAGAGCAACGTCACGGCTGAAGGTACCTTCTTGGTGATGCTAGACATGTCATACAGAAAAGAAGTGTAACACCCAGCAGAATATACGCGTGATTCTCGGCGCAAAAAGTCAAAGAATGGACGTTACGACAGGCTCATATCTCCCGACTTGTCACAAACTGTTCTGACGTAGTAGTGGTCAGTATAGGACCACTCCTCCATGTGTTTTCTATTTCAGGTAACTGCGTGCTACGGAAGGCAAAAGAACAACTTAGATGAGAATCAATGCAAACAACTCAATAGTGTCTTAGATGGAAAGGAAATATTCGTTTATTACTATACCAAACCCGTTTCTCCTTTCACTCTAACTCTTTCACATTATTGTAACTAACTGCTCACTGAGGGTTTACGAACTATCTCTTCAACTGTTCATGGACTGTTTAGTAACTATTTACTAACTGTTCACTAACTTTTCACTAATGATTCACTTACTGTTCAATAACTGTTCACTAACTGATCACTATATCCCCTACAACTATACTGTCCTAGACCGTAACTTTGACTGAAACGACTGTCCTCTCTTGAATGTCTCTACTAACATTTATGACACAGATGGATATGTACATCTGTAAAGAGCTAGATTCTTGATGCTAAATAGACTTCAGTCTATGCTGCTTTTCTTCCAGGCATTATTCTGCGATATGAAATCTGTACAGCTTGGCGACCTTAGAGGCCTTGGCTCATTGAAGAGCTTGCCAGTGTGACCTTAGAGGCCTTGGCTCATTGAAAAGCTTGCCAGTGTGACCTTAGAGGCCTTGGCTCATTGAAGAGCTTGCCATTGAACTTATTTCGTAAAATCAAACAGCTTATTTGTCGCAAGAATGTTTAGTACTATGTAATACTAGCGTCCGCCCGTCAACAAATCAATGACACGGATGCAGATTGCGATTACTAAAGCTTTAATAAGATTTACTATGAACAAGAAGACTGAAAATTAAAAAAGAAAGATTCAGAATTCCATTTGGTTAAGGAAAAACTTTCCTAAATGTCTGAATTTGAATAATTTAATTCAAAAAAGAATTATGTCTATACTGACAACATTGATCTTGACATTGACATTTAAAACAAGCGCAAATCTGGACTGAACAAAACGATTGCAATAACTTTCTAGTGGGGGTAATATTTTATGTCAATTAATGTTTTAAAAGAGGAAGTGATCTAATGTATTTAAAATCTAATGATGGGTATGTTAGATCAATTGGACTTTGGTACATATTGGATAAATAGCAGATCAAATTCTGCAAGTGTCCAAAAAATATTTGAAGCTAGTTTCCAGATTATTTTTGCACAGCCCGCATCAGGGCGGAAATAAAGTTTACATTTTGGAATTGATACAGAGCTACAGATAGAATTACAACCAAAAAAAAAAATCAGCTAACAAAACATCTACACCATATATTTACAACTTAACAACAGAAGCATAGATAGCTGTCATATTTGACCAGCTTAAATATGTAATGTTTTACAGCACGCCATCTGTCATATTTCACAGCCCCTGATCTGTTATATTTTATCAGCCCTCCATCTATCATATTTTACCAAGTTTCCCCCCGTTGCCAAACATATCATAGAATTTCATTCTGAAAAGCGACCCCATAGACAAGAAGAGAAAGAAGTTGACCGAAGCCTTGAGAAAGTCCAGGACAAACAGCCACACGGCAACAGAATAGAAAATGTTGTGGTAGCGGCGCAGCAGATAGAACTCAGGCTCAATGAGCTGTGCCACGTAGAAGACGATCCTTGGAAATAGATTTCCGATGTTGACCAATACGACAGCCAGGAGCATCTTCACAACCAGCTTTTCTCTAAGGGATATTCCCGATTTAATCTTTCGGGAAATCTCGGAATTCCTAGTACTTTCTTTGTTGTCCTTTAGAAGAAGTCTCGAGGATTTTCTCAGTTTATAAACTGTGGTAGCTGAACACAGGCAAAGCACCGTGAAGCTGGCGAATGGCAGAAGTATCGCAGCGTATTTGTAATAGACCATGACGATAGCCTGGTTGGCATAGAAGAAACTGTTATACCTGTAGATAGCCACGGTTGTGTTGAGATTTGGTGCAAAAACGAAAGCGACCTCGCTTATGAAGTACATGACGACATACGCACCGAAAACCACAATGGAAATCATGGCGACAGCGCTCAGAGTGAACCTGGGCGTAAACAACGCCTTGACGGTAAAGGGCTTACTGACACAAAGACACCGCTCTATGGAAACGTAAGTGGTGAGGGCGTAAGACACGTAGCCAGCAAAGATTGGAGTGTAGCCTCCGAAAGAGGCAGTAAGGTTCTGCCAGGTAATACCGGCAGCAGTTGACACAAGACCAACTGGCCCGTACATGCGATGGATGAGTCCTGTCCCACATTTGAGCAAGTCTCAGCAGGCGATGGTCGTCATGGAGATGTTGACCCCGTCTTTGAAGCCCTGTCTCCAAAACACCAAGATGTTGAGCAGATTCGTGACCACTCCAAACCCGGTGATAGGGGTCAGGAGCCAGAGCTGGATGTAGGTTTCGAAATAGGCCAAGACTTCGTCGCTAACTATTTTATCGAATACGAGCGACTGGGTGCTCAAGGTTGGGGATACGACATGATTCATTGATTGGTCATTGTTTATGTTTAGAGTGATGCGTTCAGGCCAGGTTTTTGTGTTCATTCCTTAGTGTTTGGTTCTACAAGGCTCTACGTGATCATTTCTGTTGACAAAACTGTTCCCAGAGGACACATTGGGATAACCTAATTCTGTCGTACCTTTTTGTGGAATTCGTTGTCAGTGGACACTTTAGTTGACCTAGTTCTAAATTGACAATTAGTAGATCTAGTTAATAAGTGGACACATTTGTTGACCTAGCTCTCAATGGATACTTTTGTTTACTTTTTTATCATTAGACACTAATGTTGGCCTATTTCTATGTGAAACCTTTTATTGACTTAGTTTCTTAGTCGACACTTTTGTTCACCTTGGTCTCGTGGACACTTTCGTTGAGCTAGCTCTCAGCTGACACACGTGTAGCCCTAGTTCTCAGTGGACACTTTCATTGATCTCATTCTCAGGTGACACAAGTGTTGAACTATTTCTCATTGACATTTTTTGACCTCATACTCAGTGGACACTCAGTGTTAAATGGGAGCTGACTGAACACGTTTGTCAGCCAACCAGTACCCAGCTGACCCTATTGCTATATGTATATATTTACTCTATCTTCACAGTTATGTTAATGGTGCTGCACTTGACGACATACCAGTGCCCTGACCAAAAGAGTTCCAATAATGTGTGTGTGTTTTATTTCAGTCTGGTCCTTGTAAATCTAGTTTGGATGCAATTCTCCACATGAAAGATATATCTTATTCTGTTTATTAGTGATCGTCTCAAATCAATCGAAACTGCCAGTGTTAACTGCCAGTGTTAACTGCCAGTGTTAACTGCCAGTGTTTGATAACATGAGGTTTATCTTTACATTTACAAAATATCTCCCATTACTGAAGGCAGTGAACGCTCAATTGACACAAGGTACCAAAAAATCAGCCAGTTACTGTCTGTAATAAACTGTGATGACGACTAATTAATGTGGCCCTGGCTCAATAAAATGATCAGTGTGCAGTCGTGAATTATTTTTTTTTAATGCTCGCTTCTGGCTTTAATAATACAGTGCTGGCCATTTAACTACTGGCAGTGGTACCACTGCTGAATAACCATTCAATTACCGCAAATATCAAGGGAGATAATTCCAGGTTTCGGAATGAGTTTGTCTAGTTTGAAATGTCATCATGGGGTGTAAAAAAAATAATCTTTTGGAAGTTAAGACATAAGCAATGTGTTGGAATAGATAATTAATGAAGAATTAGACTGACAGGGGCAGATGTATTTAAACGAAAATATAATTGAAGGGTGCTGATGGAGAAATGTGTGTATTTAACTATTCGTATGTGCACTTAATAAGACAAGAATTTTGTCTGGAAAAAGTGGCAGGGGGCATTTACAGAGGTCATAATCAGAAATCAGTCAATTAAACGGTGGGGTAATTTGCAGAATAAAAGGAACAAGGTAATATCATAGCAATTAATATCACCTATAATCTCACGTGATCCCTGGGTCGAACACAATTGGGCCGTGGCAGATCAACCAATCAGTAGGTAGAGGATTTTAAAAATAAAGAGGAAAATCACCACAAAAAAAACAAACATTATTTAAAAACAAAAAATGAATTTGGCCTTAAGGGATAAAATGTCAACTAAGAATATCTGCCACACCTCAACTCTATCCTGATCTGTGCTTTAGACCAGCGTTACCAAAATGGTGGGTCGAGGTCCAGCTCAGCCCTGCGAGCATTATGTTGTCAATCTGCACAAACAACTGGAAGAAATGGACGATATTTGAAACAACTTAAAAAAATTCATGATTGTCTCTAGCATGAAAACACCAAACGATGTACGCAGCAAGAAGGGCTTGGTGCTCTGACGCTATGGGGAATGTTGATATTGGTGCTCTGACGCTATGGGGAATGTTGATATTGGTGCTCTGACGCTATGGGGAATGTTGATATTGGTGCTCTGACGCTATGGGGAATGTTGATATTGGTGCTCTGACGCTATGGGGAATGTTGATATTGGTGCTCTGACGCTATGGGGAATGTTGATATTGGTGCTCTGACGCTATGGGGAATGTTGATATTGGTGCTCTGACGCTATGGGGAATGTTGATATTGGTGCTCTGACGCTATGGGGAATGTTGATATTGGTGCTCTGACGCTATGGGGAATGTTGATATTGGTGCTCTGACGCTATGGGGAATGTTGATATTGGTAATCTGTCACTATGGAGCAGGTTGATTTTGGTAATATGACGCTATATAGCAGGTTGATATTGTTAATCTGACATAACGTGAAAGGTTAATTTTGGTAATCCGTCGCTATATGGCAGGTTGATATTGGTAATCTGGCAATATGTGACAGGTTGATATTAGTAATCTGTCGCTAAATGGAAGATTGCTATTGGTAACGGTGCACTTTGCGGCTTGTTGATTTTGGTAATCTTTCAATATGTGGCAGGTTGATATTGGTAATCTGTCGCTATATGGTTGATGAAATTTGTAATGTGACGCTATGTGGAATGTTCATTTTAGTTATCTGTCCCTATGTGGCAGGTTGATATTGTTATTTCACGCTATGTGGCGGGTCAAAATTTTAAGAACTTTGAAATCTATCATTAAAAAATAAACATAAAAAAATATAAACAGGGCCAAAGTTGATGCTACAAGTACTAGCTTCAACTATAGATATCAAATAACTGACACGAGGTGTAGACAAGGTGACTCAGGACCTTATGAGCAAAACTTTGCGGCTCCTGTGAAGTCTAGAAAATCGTGTACATTTTTAATTTGTTTTATTAAACGTGAGAGCCTTGCAATCAAGAGAATGTTTATAAAACTGAACAGCGAGCTCGGCGAAATTGATCATGTATGGACATGTCATTAACTGATCATGCGTGGACTATGTCATTAATTGATCATGTGTGGACTATGTAATTCATTGATGATGTATGGACTATGTCATTAATTGATCATGTATAGACTATGTCATTAATTGATCATGTGTGGACTATGTCATTAATTGATCATGTATGGACTATGTCATTAATTGATATTGTGTGGACTATGCCATTAATTGATCATGTGTGGACTATGTCATTAATTGATCATGTTTGGATTATGTCATTAATTGATCATGTGTGGACTATGTCATTTATTGATCATGTATGGACTACGTCATTAATTGATCATGTGTGGACTATGTCATTAATTGATCATGTATGGATTATGTCATTAATTGATCTTGTATGGACTATGTCATTAATTAAACAAAGATAAGACAAGCAATATATATTAAAAAAAAAAAACTTGAGTGAATTTCTTGATTGATGTTGGAAGTTCGTTTTTCTGTCAAAATCGCAAAGACATGCACGCAGCGGTATCGCTTATTTCATCATACTTGTCAAGAACTCTATACTGGGAACATACACTTGTAATGCAGTGGTGCTGTGATAACTCATATTTTCATAGTTAAAGAATATGCATCACATCGTATTTAGTTTGTCTCCTCTTACAATAGCATTGTTATACGGCGGCGCCTCAAAATTGTGTAAGTAGGTAACCTTCTGGTGCAGTAATTGTGTCGTCATTGTTGATTGCTATTGGAAAACCCAATGTCTCTTTCACCTACCCTTTCTGAGATGTAGGCCGATGTCACTTTCACCTACCGTTCATGAGATGCACACATATGTCCCTTTCACCTACCGTTTCTGAGATGCACACATATGTCCCTTTCACCTACCGTTTATGAGATGTACGCAGATGTACCTTTCACCTACAGTTTCTGAGATGTAGGCAGATTTCACTTTCACATAACATTCCTGAGATGTACACATATGTCCCTTTCACAAACCGTTCCGGAGATGTACGTAGAAGACCCTTTCACCTGCCTTTTTGGGATGTACACAAATGTGCCTTTGACCTGCAGTTCCTGAGATGTATGCAGATGTTCCTATCACCAGCCGTTCCAGAGATGTACACAGATGTCCGTTTCTCTTACCGTTCCTGAGATGCACGCAGGTGTCACTTTTCACCTACTGTTCCTAAGATGTACGTAGATATCACTATGTTGTCAGTTGGGGTTCCTTTCTATTGGCAGCTTTCTTTTGGCAGCTTTCTATTCAAAGCTTTCTGTTGGCAGCTTTTTATTGTCAGCTTTCTTTTGGCAGCTTTCTATTGACAGCTTTCTGTTGGCCGCTTTCTGTTGGCAGCTTTCTATTGGCAGCTTTCGTTTGGCAGCTTTCTATTGGCAGCTTTCTATTGGCAGCTTTCTTTTGTCAGCTTTCTGTTCAAAGCTTTCTGTTTGCAGCTTTCTTTTGTCAGCTTTCTGTTGTTAGCTTTCT
>CAXITT010000159.1:874779-979452 GCA_964033795.1 Lymnaea stagnalis | reverse complement strand
TTTTTTTTTTTTCTTTTTTTTTTTTTTTTTTTTTTTTTTTTTTTTTTTTTTTTTTTTTTTTTTTTCCTAGCGTGGGGGGGGGGGGGGGGTGCAAGTGCCCCCCTTGCACCCTCTGCGGATGCCTATGTACGTAAATATTTATTGGTTTATAATTTCTTTAGTCACTACTGACTTATTTATTGCTTTAATCTTTATTGACTTAATGATTACTTGGCGTAGTACAATAGATTACTTTCATCTCTATCCATGATAAGCTCAACTTAAAGCAATAGAAATTATTTTGCTTTTAAACAGCGAATCTTATTTTCTGCTTTATCTTTGTTACACAGACACAAACATCAGATTTATTTCATAAATATCCCATACAACTGTTCCTGTAAAGCATAACATATTCAAACATTACATCTATAATTTTATAAACAACATATACAACTGTTCCTATACAGCATCACAGTTTCAAACGACACATTTATTTTATAAATTTATAAAGAGCACATACAACTGTTCCTATAACGCATCGCAGATTGAAACATCACATCTATTTTATAAACATCATATACAACTGTTCCTTTACAGCATCACAGATTCAAACATCAGATCTCCTCTGTCAACAGCATTTACAAATGTTCCTATACCACATCACAGATTCAGACATCAGATCTATTTATATCAACAGCATATACAGGAGCAGAAGTCAATGATCGATATTTTCACCACATCCCCTCCCCTGATTTCGGACCTTACAGACTAGACACGAATTGGACAGACAAATCCCTTACGTCATGTATTGCCAGTTGTACTATCCGGTACGTTTTAACTCAAAACTTTTTCTTCACTCAAATGATATGACAAAATGATTACATTAATTTTTTAAAATTGGAACTATTTTACGCTTATGTAACTGACATGGCGCTAAGAGTGTTTATAATATGGCTAAGAATGTATACAATATAGCTAAGAATGTGTTCATTATGGCTAAGAATGTATCACTATGTCTATGAGTGTGTACAAGCCACTCACGATTAAGTGTTATGTAGATGATGTGTTTACGTCATCTTCCCTCCACCCCCAGCCCCCCCCCCCGCTGTAAACACTAGCAGAGGCTGGGTTAGTATAGGGGGTGGCTTATTCCCTTTGGTCTTGTTTACTACATACCAAATCTAACGCCTGTTTTCTTGACTCGAATGCGGTAGAAAATGGTAGTAAATTCTATAATACTTGGAGTCACTAATACAATGGGTAATACGCCTGGAATTTTCTATGGAATAGACTATTAATACAGGCGAATGGCAGGTAAAGCTGCTTCACAGACTGCGTGTGAGTATTAATTTGGAATGTGTGACAGTTTTTTGCAGTAGATTTCTTTAAATGTTTTGGTACATTTCTGCACACTGTGTTTTATTTCGACACTGTACTGGTACCAGCCATACAATTTACTTTAAGTTTACATTTTTGTTATTATATTTCTTTTAGACTTGTGTACTTTATTTTTAACTTCATAAATCTTATTAATTGTAGTTAGCCCTATTTTCTTTTGCTTTCGTATTTCTCATATGGTATCGTCTTTTTAAATGCACTGTTTAGGACGAGCTATAAACTTAAAATCAGAGATTAGTTTCTCCTTACGGATTGCAGTGCGTAACAAGCAGCCTTTAAAGAAATTGTGAAAGAGCATCATTGGAGATGGCAGGGTCATGTTGACATAATGGAAGTTCCCGTCTCTAGGCAGTTCTAAGCTGGACAGCCCAGGTTAAGAAAATGAACCAAAAATGTCCTGGTGGAAAAAAACAGTTCAAGGTCACGAGAAAGAAACGCGACGCTCCAGACACCGAGCATAGCATTGAGGCTCTTACAGAATTGAGGCTCTTACAGAATTGAAGCTCTTACATAATTGAGTTTCTTACAGAATTGAGTTTCTTACAGAATTGAATTTCTTACAGAACTGAGTTTCTTACAGAATTGAATTTCTTACAGAATTGCGTTTCTTACAGAATTGAGTTTCTTGTCCATTGCTTCGATCCCCAGTGAGCGCATGAAAGATGAAGGCAATAATAAATAAGCCTACCACATTTCAAGTAAATAAATCTATTGTACTAGAAATACGTCAGCAACTTTGCTTTAGCTGTTGCTGAAAACCCCTCATTATTGTGATACGTTTGCCCACTCACCATGGAAACACAATGGTTTGAGACAATGTTCTGAGACAATGTTTTGAGACAATGTTCTGAGACAATGTTCTGAGACAATGTTTTGAGAAAATGTTCTGAGACAATGTTTTGAGACAATGTTCTGAGACAATGTTCTGAGACAATGTTTTGAGAAAATTTTCTGAGACAATGTTCTGAGACAATGTTTTGAGACAATGTTCTGAGACAATGTTCTGAGACAATGTTTTGAGAAAATTTTCTGAGACAATGTTCTGAGACAATATTTTGAGACAATTTTCTGAGACAATATTCTGAGACAATGTTCTGAGACAATGTTCTGAGACAATGTTTTGAGACAATTTTCTGAGACAATATTCTGAGACAATTTTCTGGGACAATATTCTGGGACAATGTTCTGAGACAATGTTCTGATACAATGTTCTGAGACAATGTTCTGAGCCAATGTTCTGAGACAATGTTCTGAGACAATGTTCTGAGACAATGTTCTGAAACAATGTTCTGAGACAATGTTCTGAGACAATGTTCTGGGACAATGTTCTGGGACTATGTTCTGAGACAATGTTCTGAGATAATATTCTGAGACAATGACCTGAGATAATGTTCTGAGACAATGTTTTGAGACAATGTTCTGAGAAAATGTAGACGTTTAATACCCTTTGAAGAATAGTTACATGTGTGACTTGATGTACACAGACGCAGTCATGGTACTAGTACACAGACACAGTCATGGTACTAGTACACAGACACAGTCATGGTACTAGTACACAGACATAGTCATGGTAATAGTACACAGACACAGTTATGGTACTAGAACATGCAACAGAAAATTACCCATTTCCCGTTTCACCCTTGCATCTAAGAAATATTTAATATTCATATTGGCAGACTAGAAAATTTCGCCTACTTTGTCCAGCACTTCTGCCCCCTGAGGTGAAATTTTAAAAATTATAACTATTGTTATAAGTAATTTGCTCTTTACTATTATGTAGTCCAGTTCAGCAGATGCCAAGAATAACGATTGTTTTCATTAAACAAATTTTTGAGATCTCATTTAATCCATGAACGATCTAAAAAGAATTGAAACATGTGTTAAGAAATTTTTTATGGAAATAACAACCTATTCTATATCAGACACGGTGTTCCCACTTTCATTCTATCTATCTCTTAGCGTTAGTTCCAGACACACACACGACAGCAATTACATTAATTGAGCGCACACACACACAATAAAATTCCTTATTGTGTTCCACAATGTCTCATTGACATTTGTTGTCATGTAACATGGCATTAAATTTATTGTCTGGTTTAACACAGGTTCGGCTTTGCTTGTCGGAGTGTTATGTACAACGGCGTCTCCAAATTGTGCACCCCGGGGAAATGGCTCAACCACACAGAGGCGCCGCCTTCACACGATGAGGGTGACCTCTATCTGGGATACGAATGTGATGAAAAGCAAAGCTTCCATCTTTACGCTTATCAAGGAACACCTGCATGTATCATGATAAGTCAGTCATCAGTCAACTACGATACCGCCGAGAAGTCCTGCGGAAGTCTCGATTCCAATCTGTATACCATGAAGAGTTTGGATAAATTCATGATCTTACAGAGTATATTGACAGCTACAATGTGGGTCGGACTGAAAGATCTACCAACTGATGGCGTCTTTGAATGGTCAGACGGCGGTCAGCTGACTGACCTGGTTCTCCTGCGGCAGATATTTGCAGCTGGTGAGCCCAACAATAACAATGGCACATATTATTGTGTTGAAATAAGATTCCTTGTGAATGAAGGATTTGTTTTAAATGATCAGAATTGTCTCTTAGGTCGTCGGTATCTTTGTGAGAAGCCTGTCTGATTGTCGGTTTGCTTTCAATTATTAATCATTTTAGTTATAGTAGTAATAACTATATTTATTTTTGGTATAATTTCGAATAATTATGTCACCTATAAATTGCAGGTATGGTTACACACATTAATACACACCTTCTTACACACTTCCGAACACACATTTCAGGTGACCAAAAAAAAAGAGGATTTGTCATGTTACCAAGGAGTGTGAGCAATAGCTTCAGAGTTTATTTGTTTCATTTGTTAAACATATTAACCCCACATTGATAGCTTTTTGATAACCAATGGAGCATCACATTTATGACTATTTGATATACGATTAAACACTACATTTATTGATATTCAATCTCTTTTAAAAAATCAATGCTCTGTCAAACTGTCTGAACTGTAATGATGCTGGAAAGACATCTTCCAAATTGATGAAAGCTCTGTCAAACTGTCTGAGAGAAACACCACCCAACAGAAGTGGACCTGTCCTATCAGTGGCATACACTGTTCTTTATGGTTTTAACAATTCGTTCAACTCAATTCTACAAGCGACACTTTGAAAGGATGGTGTAGCATCTCTTTAGCCTTTACGTTTTGTTCAACTCAAATCTCCTACAAGTGACACTTTGGAAACATGGTGTAGCATCTCTTTAGTCTTTACGTTTTGTTCAACTCAAATCTCCTACAGTTACAATTTGGAAAGATGGTGTAGCATCTCTTTAGACTGTACGTTCCAAACGACTGAAAGGGTGTCCATTTCTTTCAGACTAGCAACTTTTCAAAAAATGGCACAGGTACCAGCCTCCTAAAAACTTGGACTTTTGATAATGCAGATTTAAAAAGTGGTAAAAGGGCTCGACAACGAGGCTGTCACTCTGCCTACCACTGTTGAAAGCACTGAGCTAGTGCAAAAGATGAAACTCTGGGACAAAAGGCAGAAGGTAGAAATAGAGTTAGACTGTCCTATAACCAGTCTGTACAATAGTTTCATAGGAATAGTCCATCTTGATGCTCTTGTGGCGCAGTAACGCTATCCAATCAGAAATAAAAAATGGAACCATAGAATTACCTTTCACAACTTTGACCTGGCTGTTGTTATCTTTGACCTGGCTGTTGTTATCTTTGACCTGGCTGTTGTTATCTTTGACCTGGCTGTTGTTATTTTTTACCTGTCTGTTGTTATCTTTGACCTGTCTGTTATTATCTTTGACCTATCTGTTGTTATCTTTGACCTGGCTGTTGTTATCTTTGACCTGTCTTTTGTTATCTTTGACCTGTTTGTTGTTATCTTTGACCTGTCTGTTGTTATCTTTGACCTGTCTGTTGTTATCTTTGACCTGGTTGTTGTTGTCTTTGACCTGTCTGTTGTCATCGCTGACCTTTCTGTTGTTATCGTTGACCTGGTTGTTGTTATCGTTGACCTGGTTGTTGTTATCATTGACCTGGCTGTCTTTAGTCATGGCTGATTTATGGTCAATATTTCAAGCATTCAGGACTACTAGAAGCAAAAATTTGTATTAATAAATTTAACAATTTTTAAAAATTAAAAAAAAACACCAACATGGCAAACCCTCAATAGAAAGTGAGCCACAGATTTGAGCCATACAACTTAAAGGTCCCAGGGCTGAAGCTGCCCTTTGGTTCTGTTCAAACTGACAATGCAGGCCACTTTTGTTTTTCTACCTGTACCTGACAGAGTTCGATGCAAAATGCCTGGCTGTTAAATCTATGTCAGGATAAAATGTGAGGAATGTAATATGCAGAAGTGTCTTACAGAAAAATCTGGCTTTAGAAAGTAGCATCTGCTATAAAACTAGTTTAAAAAAAAAAATCTTTGTAAAGACCTCAATGAAATGTTGGTGTAATGTTGAAACGTGTTCTCTCATTTCACTGAAAATATTTCCATTTAAATTTTGGTTTTAACGGGTGAACTGGACATTGATCTGTTTCCATTTGGCAACATTGCAGTTATCCACGCAGAACGGCACACTGGTGCTAGTTTGGCAACCTTGTTACAAAAGCATCATTTAAACAAAACAACATAAAAATTAACGTTTGAACCTTAATTAATGTCCTATTTGGACTTGTGTTTGAAAGATTAAAAAAAAATGTTAAGTATAGAGCACCATAGAGGGTTAAGAGAATATTTAGTGATCCTTGGGTCAGGCATGTTACTGAATAGATTGAACTAAAAATAGACACTTTATTCCTTCAAATAGTCGAATTTATTAGTAGAGAACATCGAAGTAATTTAGCTAAGGAGAAACAGATATTTCAATCATAATTGGACAGAATTTATTCGCCATCGTAGGTTTCACATGACTTACAAGTTTGCACACCGTACTTTAGTATACGCCCGGGTGATGTCATGATCAACGTTGCAGAATACTCTAAACTTTTATTTTAACTGATATTTTTATAAAATAGTGTGTCTAGGAATGTGTCACATGTGTTGTCACTGGCTGTTGGTGTCACTGGGTGTTGTTGTCACTGGGTGTTGGTGTCACTGGATGTTAGTGTCATTGGATGTTGGTGTCACTGGGTGTTGGTGTCATTGGATGTTGGTGTCACTGGGTGTTGGTGTCACTGGGTGTGGGTCTCACTGGGTGATGGTGTCACTGGGTGTTGGTGTCATTGAATGTTGGTGTCACTGGGTGTTGGTGTCATTGGATGTTGGTGTCACTGGGTGTGGGTGTCACTGGGTGATGGTGTCACTGGGTGTTGGTGTCATTGAGTGTTGGTGTCATTGGATGTTTGTGTCATTGGGTGTTGATGTCATTGAGTGTTGGTGTCATTGGATGTTTGTGTCATTGGATGTTGGTGTCACTTGGTGTTGGTGTCATTGAATATTGTTGTCATTGGGTGTTGGTGTCAATGGATGTTGTGTCAATGGGATTTAGTGTCATTAGATGTTGGTGACATTTGGTGTTGGTGTCAATGGAATTTGGTGTCACTTGGTGTTTGTTTCACTGGGTTTTGGTGTCACTGGGTGTTGGTGTCAGTGGGTGTTGGTGTCATTGGATGTTGGTGTCATTGGGGGTTGGTGTCATTGGGTGTTTGTGTCAGTGGGTGTTGGTGTCACTGGGTGTTGGTGTCACTTGGTGTTGGTGTCACTGGGTGTTGGTGTCATTGGGTGTTGGTGTCATTGGATGTTGGTGTCATTGGGTGTTGGTGTCACTGGGTGTTGGTGTCACTGGGTGTGGGTCTCACTGGGTGATGGTGTCACTGGGTGTTGGTGTCATTGAATGTTGGTGTCACTGGGTGTTGGTGTCATTGGATGTTGGTGTCACTGGGTGTGGGTGTCACTGGGTGATGGTGTCACTGGGTGTTGGTGTCATTGAGTGTTGGTGTCATTGGATGTTTGTGTCATTGGGTGTTGATGTCATTGAGTGTTGGTGTCACTGGGTGTTGGTGTCTCTGGATGTTGGTTACACTGGTTGTTGGTGTCACTGGGTGTAGGTGTCATTAGGGGTTGGTGTCACTGGGAGTTGGTGTCACTGTGTGTTGGTGTCACTGGGTGTTTTTGTCACTGTGTGTTGGTGTCACTGGGTGTTGCTGTCACAGACAGTTTAGAAAGCACAGAAACAGTTGTCAACAATTTTTTGCTCTAAATCTAAAATTATGTTTAAAGGAGCAATGTGGATGCCAGTAATACACAATGCGTTGGTCAAAGCTACAGACAGTAGACAAATTTTCTTAATGTGACAGACCATGAATCGGTTATCATGTGTTCAGAGCGATGCAGGAGATGGAAGGATGAAGATGTTACAACCCGGCTTAATAAGGACTGCTAGTTTCCATCTCTTGGTGTCCCGGTATGTAGAAATATTTCAGTTTCATGACTTAAAATATTCTTCGTATTTCTCTATTTTTGATCACAGTTTAACACAAGCCTTACATTTAGATCGATTTAGTCATTTAATTTAATTCAATTCTGATATAGATTGGTAACAATAATAACCAGAGAATCTGTAAAACTTAAGAAAATAAAAAAACAACACATTTCATGGGTAACAATTTTTTTCATGTTGTTTAGCAGAGGTCACTTTATTATCAGGTGATTATGCTTTCGCAACATAGCAGCATGACCTCATGCATGATTAATAGGTGTTTGAAGACTGCACTCTAAAAGCTTGGTAATAGGTGTGTGATGACTGCACTCTAAAAGCTTGGTAATAGGTGTGTGATGACTGCACTCTAAAAGCTTGGTAATAGGTGTGTGATGAATGCACTCTAAAAGCTTGGTAAGAGGTGTGTGATGACTGCACTCTAAAAGCTTGGTAATAGATGTGTGATGACTGCACTCTAAAAGCTTGGTAATAGGTGTGTGATGACTGCATTCTAAAAGCTTGGTAATAGGTGTGTGATGACTGCACTCTAAAAGCTTGGTAAGAGGTGTGTGATGACTGCACTCTAAAAGCTTGGTAATAGGTGTGTGATGACTGCACTCTAAAAGCTTGGTAAGAGGTGTGTGATGACTGCACTCTAAAAGCTTGGTAAGAGGTGTGTGATGACTGCACTCTAAAAGCTTGGTAATAGATGTGTGATGACTGCACTCTAAAAGCTTGGTAATAGGTGTGTGATGACTGCACTCTAAAAGCTTGGTAATAGGTGTGTGATGACTGCCACATGAAAGAATTATATGTGTTCAAATACGAGGTTTATGCCAGGGGTGGGTATAAGGCATTAAAGTAAAGAATTCCAGTAAGCCTTCATGTAAGCTAGTGGCTCTAAACCAGATGTTCTCCAATTCCTTGGGATGTAAGAGTGAGAGTCAGGAGGGGGGGGGGTGCATGGGAACTCAGATAAAACCTGATTGATATGTATCTTTATTGTAGGGTAAAATCGATATAAGTTGCAAGAAGAATTTTGTAAAATCAAAAAGAGGTGCAGCGTTTCAAAAGGCTTAAGAACCACTGTTGTAATTGGTTCATTTGAGGGCGTTAGCGAAGTGGGTGACGGGGACCAGGTATCTGACACTTCAAAAAAAATCGCAACTACCAAACTAATAAATACAAATGAAACATGTCCGGCTCAACCAGATGTGAGAGAATATCAACGTTTTAAGAAGGGTAAGATGAAATTTTTTTTTAATATAGGATAAGATGAACTTGCTTGACCTCGGATAAAACCATCTTAATTTATCTAGGATAAGATCAACTCGCTTTATCTAGAATCTAGGATAATATGATTTCTTTATCTATGCTAAAATTAAATTTCTTTTATCTAGGATAAAACCATTTCACTTTATCTAGGATAAGATCAACTCACTTCATCTAGGATAAGACCAACTTACTTTATCTATGAAAATACCATTTCACTTTATCTAGGATAAGACCAACTTACATAATCTAGAATACGATTAACTTAGTTTATCTATGATAAGACAAACTCACTTTATCTGGGATAAGACCAACTCACTTTATCTAGGGTAAGACTAACTCAATTTATCTAGGATAAGACCAGCTTACATTATTTGGGATAAAATCAATTTGTAAGTGCCGGATCATCAATATTACTTTAAATCTGAATTTTAAAAAATAATTAAAATGTTTCTTCTAAGTATGAAAATGTGGAATACTAATGAGGCCTGATAATTTAATTTAAAAAAGTAGAATTTCTTTTAGAACACATTTACATTGACCTTTACATTGACATTTACATTTACATGGACATTGACATTGGCATTTACATTGACATCCAAAACAGGCAGGAATTAGGACAAAGCGATTGCACCAACTGTCTTTTAAAGGTGATACGGAAATGTCAATGTATGCCTTAACAAAGGACGTGATACAAGTTATTTAAAATGTAGTAACGTGTTTGTTAAATAAAGTGGATTTCGTTACACATTGGTTAAGATGTTAATACTTCGGTACAAGTATCCACAGAAAAGGTTAAGCTACGGTCCCAAATTAGCTACAATAACATTTGTATTTTAAAAAATGTCAACAAAGCTATAGAAAGAATGACATAAACAGCTAACAATGACTCTATATAGAGAGCTGTCATGTTTTACTCTATCTGTCATATTTTACCAAGCCTCAATTTGTCATATTTTACCAAGCCTCCAACTGTCATATTTTACCAGGCCTCCCCCAGCTGCCAAACATAGCATAGAATTTGATTCTAAAAAGCGAACCCATAGACAAGAACAGAAAGAAGTTGATCGACGCCTTGAGAATGTCCAGAACAAACAGCCACACTGCGACAGCACCGAACATGTTGTGGTACCGGCGCAGCAGATACAGCTCAGGCTCGACGAGCTGTGCCACGTAGAAGACGATCCTAGGAAACAGGTTCCCGATGTTGACCATTACGACAGCCAGGAGCATCTTGACCACTTGCTTCTCTCTAAGGGATATTCCCGATTTAATCTTTCGGGAAAACTCAGAATTCCTAGTAGTTCCATTTTTCTCCTTGTGAAGTAATCTCGAGGATTTTCTCAGTTGATAAACTGTGGTAGCTGAACACAGGCAAAGCACTGTGAAGCTGGCAAAAGGCAGAAGTATCCCAACGTATTTGTAATAGACCATGACGATAGCCTGGTTGGCAAAAAAGAAACTGGTATATCTGTAGATGGCTACGGTTGTGTTAAAATTTGGCGCAAAAACGAAGGCGATCTCGTGGATGAAGTACATGACGACATACGAGCCGAAAACCACAATGGAAATCGTTGCGATGGCGCAAAAAGTGAGCCTGGGCGTGAACAACGCCTTGACGGTGAAGGGCTTACTGACACAAAGACACCGCTCGATGGAGACGTATGTGGTGAGGGCGTAAGACACGTAGCCAGCAAAGATTGGAGTGTAGGAGGCGACAGGAAACGTAATGTTCTGCCAGGAAATAGCCGCAGCAGTTGACACAAGACCGACCGGTCCGTACATGCGATGGATGAGTCCTGTCCCACATTTGAGCAAGTCCCAGCAGGCGATGGTCGTCATGGAGATGTTGACCCCGTCTTTGAAGCCCTGTCTCCAAAACACCAAGATGTTGAGCAGATTCGTGACCACTCCAAACCCGGTGATAGGGGTCAGGAGCCAGAGGTTAATGAAAGTTTCGAAGTAGGCCAAGAGTTCGTCGCTCACTATTTTATCGAATACGGCCGACTGGGCGCTCAAGGTCGGGAAGGCAACAAGATTCCCTGATTGGTCATTGTTAATGTTTAGAGTGATGCGTTCAGGCCAGGTTGTTGTGTTCATTCCTTAGTGTTTGCTTCTGCAAGGATCTACGTGATCATTTCTGTGGACAAAACTGTTCCCAGAAGAAACGTTCGGGTGACCTCGTTCTGGGTGACCTTTTTGATGACAGTTCTCTATGGACACTTTTGTTTGCTTTTTTCTCTGATGGAAAATTTGGATGGCCTTTTTCCCACGTTACACTTTTGTTTAACTTGTTCTCGATGGACACTTTTTTGACCTAGTTCTCAGTTTACACTTTTGTTTACCTTGTCTTTGGCGGACTTTTTATTGATCTAGTTCTCAGTCCACTCATTTGTTTATCTCAGTGGACACATTTGTAAAATATGTACTGACTGGACATGTTTGTCGACAAACCAGACTCCAGCTGACCCTATTGCTATATATATTTACCCGATCTTAACCTTAATACAAATAGTGCTGCACCTAACTAGTGCGCAGACCAAAAGACTTCCAGTAATGTTTGTGAGTTTTATTTCAGTCTGCTCCTTGTAAAACTACTTTTGATACAAGTCTCAACATAATAGATACATCGTTCTCTGTTTATTAGTGAACGTGTCAAATCAACCAAAACTCCAAGTGTTTTCTAATATGAGGTTTATCCTTGCCTTAACAAAATATTTCACCTTATTCAAGGCAGTGCACACTCAATTAACAAAGCAAAGAAAAAGCAGTCCCTTACTGTCTGTAATCTACTGTGATGACGGCTAATGTTGGTGGCTGGTTCAATCTTTAATCTACTGTGATGACGGCTAATGTTTGTGGCTGGTTCAATCTTTAATCTACTGTGATGACGGCTAATGTTGGTGGCTGGTTCAATCTTTAATCTACTGTGATGACGGCTAATGTTGGTGGCTGGTTCAATCTTTAATCTACTGTGATGACGGCTAATGTTGGTGGCTGGTTCAATCTTTAATCTACTGTGATGACGGCTAATGTTGGTGGCTGGTTCAATCTTTAATCTACTGTGATGACGGCTAATGTTGGTGGCTGGTTCAATCTTTAATCTACTATGATGACGACTAATGTTTGTGGCTGGTTCAATCTTTAATCTACTTTGATGACGACTAATGTTGGTGGCTGGTTCAATTTAATTATCCGTGTGCAGTCTTGAAATTTTTTTTTACGCTTACTTCCGGCTTCAATGATGCAGTGCTGGCCCTTTAATTACTGGCCATAGTGCCACTACTAAATACCCATTGATGTACTACACATAACAAGGGAGATTATAACAGGTTTTTTTTAGAACGATTTTGTCTGAATTGAAATGTTATAATGGAATAAAAAAATATTTTTTTTAAAGTTATAATATAAACAGTGTGTTGAAATAGATAATTACACAACAATTAGTCTTACAGGGGGCGGATGGATTTAAACGAAAATATAATTGCAGTAGGCGGACGGAGAAATGTGTGTAATTAAACATTCGGATGTCTACTAATTAATAACAGATTTTTTTTTTCTGGGAAAAATGCGCAGGGGGCATCACAGAGGTCATAATTATCGATCAGATAATAGATCAGGGGTGATGTCATATGTAGAATCAAAAGAGCAAGGAAATATCATATTAATTAATAGCACCTTTAGTCTCACGTTATTGCTTCGGTCGAGCATAATTTAGTTGTGACAGACCGTCAGTGGGTAGGGGATTCAAAAACTAATGATTGAAAAAACAAATGAATTTTGTCTTAAGGGATAAAATGGGAACAAAGGAAAGCTGCCACCACTCAACCCCATGCGGATCTGTCATCTAGACCAGCTTTACCCAGATGGTGGGTCAAAGACAAGTTTACGACCACGAATCTTAAGTTGTCAATCTGCACATAAAACTGGAAGGAATGTACGATGCTAGAAACAAACTTAAATATTAAAGCTTGTCTCTAGCATAAAGACACCATACGATGTACGCAACAAAAAGAGCTTGGTAATCTGACGCTATGTGGTAGGTTGATATTGGTAATTTGATGCTATTTGACAGTTTGATATTGTTAATCTGAAGCTATGTAGTAGGTTGATATTGGTAATTTGTTGCTATGTGGCAGGTTGACATTGGTAATCTGATGCTATGTGGTAGGTTGATATTGGTAATCTGATGTTATGTGGTAGCTTGATATTGGTACTCTGATGCTATGTAGTAGGTTGATATTGGTAATCTGATGCTATGTGGTAGCTTGATATTGGTAATCTGATGCTATGTAGTAGGTTGATATTGGTAATCTGATGCTATGTAGTAGGTTGATATTGGTAATCTGATGCTATCTAGTAGGTTGATATTGGTAATCTGATGCTATGTGGTACCTTGATATTGGTAATCTGATGCTATGTAGTAGGTTGATATTGGTAATCTGATGTTATGTGGTAGCTTGATATTGGTAATCTGATGCTATGTAGTAGGTTGATATTGGTAATCTGATGCTATGTAGTAGGTTGATATTGGTAATCTGATGCTATGTGGTAGATTGATTTTGGTAATCTGATGCTTATGGTAGGTTGATATTGGTAATCTGATGCTATGTGGCAGGTTGACATTGGTAATCTGATGCTATGTGGCAGTTTGACATTTTTAATCTGATGCTATGTGGTAGCTTGATTTTGGTAATCTGATGCTATGTGGTAGATTGATTTTGGTAATCTGATGCTATGTGGTAGATTGATTTTGGTAATCTGATGCTATGTGGTAGGTTGATTTAGGTAATCTTATTTTATGTGGTAGGTTGATATTGGTAACCTGACGGTATTTGACAGTTTGATATTGGTAATCTGACGCAATTTCACAGTTTCAAATTGGTAATCTGATGCTATTTAGCAGTTTGATATTGTTATCTAACGCCATGTGACTGGTTAACATTTTAAAAAAATGAAACATTACATTAAAAAGCTATAAACAAGGCCAAACTATTTTAATAGACATATTTTGAAGATACAAGATCTTGCTAAACTGTGAATATCAAGGACTATTTCTATGGGAAAAAAACAAAAAAAACAAAAAAAAACAACAAACAACCGATATCAAATAACTCACACGAGATGTGGAGAAGGTGACTTAGGACATAATGAGCAATTATTTGCCGCTCTTTTGATGTCCGGAACATCGTGTGGTAAGTTTGTATTTTGTTTCATTCGCCTTGAGCTTCTTGCCATCAAATGAATGTAATATAGATCTATGTCATTAATTGATCATGTGTGGACTATGACATTAATTAATCATGTATGGACTATGTCATTAATTAATTATGTATGGAATATGTCATTAATTGATCATGTATTATAATAATAATAATAAAGTGTATTTGAAAAACACGCTTCATCCCCAAAGGCTCGAAACGCGGTACAAGAGTAAAAACAAAAAAAGGTAAAATTTACCACATTTAAAACAAACGAAACACTACAAAACTAATTACAAGAATACAATGTCAAAGTCTTTCTACCCATTTCAACCCTGAGCAACAAGCTAATGTGTATTAAATGGAAAATATGGTAGACAATCATCCCAGAAATTGTTTGGGAAATAAATGTGTCTTTAAATCGGTTTTAAAGGACTCCAGTGTCTGATTGTTTCTGAGATCGACTGGAAGGGCGTTCCAAATTGTTGGACTATGTCATTAATTGATCATGTATGGACTATGTCATAAATTGATCATGTATGGACTATGTCATTAATTGATCATGTATGGACTATGTCATTAATTGATCATGTATGGACTATGTCATTAATTGATCATGTATGGACTATGTCATTAATTGATTATGTGTAGACTATGTCATTAATTCATCATGTATGGACTATGTGAATGATAAAACTATAATTTTAGGATTATTTGACGCATTATGTGATGACATGGCGGCTGAAGACAAATTGCTGTCAATAGAAAGCTGCCAATAGAAAGCTGCCAGTGGAAAGCTGCCAATAGAAAGCTGCCAATAGAAAGCTGCCAGTGGAACGCTGCTAGTGGAAAGCTGCCAGTAGAAAGCTGCCAATAAAAAGTTGCCAATAGAAAGCTGCCAGTGGAAAGCTGCCAATAGAAAGCTGCCAATTGAAAGCCGCCAATATAAGAAAGCAAACAAGAAATACACAAACATTATTCTATTACCACTACTATTTCTTAGAAAGGCAATGCAATATTTCAGAAAAAAAACAACACCAAAAAAAAAAAAAAAAAAAAAAAAAAAAAAAATAAAAAAATAAAGCAAACAAAAAATACACAAACATTATTCTATTACCACTACTATTTCTTAGAAAGGCAATGCAATATTTCAGAAAAAAAACAACACCAAAAAAAAAAAAAAAAAAAAACTATTGAGATATCCTTCGTGGTAACCGGTAGAAATATTAGATGAAGTCAAAGAATATAAATTTTGGTACTGGGAAAAATAAAGTCAACAATTATAACAATCTTTACCTGATTGTTACTTGTTCTTTTCAGAATTTCAATCCTTAATAAATTTAAGACTGGAAGCAGAGCACAGCAGAGCAACCTTAGGGAACTCCTTTGTTGTTGCAAGAAGTAAGTGTTTTGGAAATCACAAAGACATGCCCGCAGCGGTATCGCTTATTTCATTACAAGGGTCAAGAACACGCCACTGGAGACACCCAATTGTAATGCAGGGCAGTTGTGAGAACTCCTATTTTCATGGTGGAGGAATACGCATTGATCATTTGCGTCACATGACACTGATATGGAGCAACACTGTAAACATACGTGTATACCACATTGTAGTTATCTAGTCTTACGTCATCATTGTATTACATCGGCGCCCAGAGATTATTTCAGTGGATAACTTTCTTTTGTAATAATTTTGTTGTCATTGTTGATTGTCATTGTTGATTGTCATTGTTGATTGTTATTGGGATCGAGTTACTAGATACAAGGAAACACTGCAGTAATAACCCAATATCACTTTCACCTTCCGTTCCTGAGACATACGCAGATTTCACTCAAGTGTCAGTGGAGGTTCCTGGAGACCTACTGATCATGAATTGTTGTACTGTCATGTGGGGGTGAGTGGGTAAAAATGTGCGATGCTGGATTTGATCCGCAGAGAACAGTTCAGGATCAGTGGAGTTCAATGATGACTTACTGGTCGTAAAGAGTTTTATTGTCGCCGGTGGTGGGCAAGTCTCTACATTTCTAGGTCGATGGGGTATCAAGAAGACTGTCAAGAATAAGATGGAAGATTCCACAAGAGACCAACAAACTGAAAGAAGTAGCCCCAAAAATGGACAGACAAACTAACAAACAGACAGAGCAAATTCACAAAAGGAAAGAGAGCATTTTAAATATGTTTATTAAATTAAAATGAGCTGATTTGTTTTCAATGATTTAATCATGGTATGTTTTATGGTCTTCTTTAATGTTCACAAGATCTATAAAAAAGCAAATACATCTAAACTGACAGATTAAAAAACAACAACAATGAAACATTTGGATAATAATTGTGTCTTTAGAAAAAGAAGAAAAGCTTTTCGGTATTTGAAGAACAAAACCGTGCTGGTGACGCAATTATTTCGTTCAGCAACCATCTTCCCTCACCACCATTTTTATTGTTTGTCTTTCACATGCAAAAATGTCCATGGTAACATTAGATCGTGAGTACGAAGGTGGCCTGTGAGTCCTCTTTGGGCCTGGAAATCTTGACCACATGAAGGATATTCGTATTCTGGGATTCATTAATTAAAGATTTCACATAAATTAAGGTTATGGTTAATTAGGATGCTTTGAAAGAAATTCATTTTGACTGTAAGGATAGGTCTAATGTTGTGATACATTTTCATGCCTATAATCCAAAAAAAGTCGTTGTCTGGTTCTCAAAAACCGGTCAACTGTTATGGCAGACCCTTTCACCTATGGGGTTTTAAAAATAACCTCCGCTTTTCACTTTACGGGTAGGATTTATATGGGAAATAATTTATAACAAGATTTTGTATGTTAACTCCATACAGTATAAGCAAATCCAACCTTTACGTCGCTGCCATGTCTTTTTCCTGTTTGGTTTTTTTACACATTACTTCCCCTCACTTCCTTTCCGTTCTTCTTCACTTTAATTTTGTCTGTGTTTTGCGCCCACTCTTATTCTTCTCTATTTCTTAGGTAGGATACATGTAACTATATATTATGTAAATTTGATTTATACGTCTTTAAAAGTTTGTTGGGTTTTTTTTTTGTACTGATGAAGGCATTTGTCTAAACATACACATTTCTACTTTGTAATATCATCATCTCCATTCCAGTTCTTTCTTGGACCTGACTAATCCTTTGTACTGTGAGTGTGACGTCACATTATCATTGTGATATAGCTGTTTGATCTGTGGTCAATCAATTTAATGGAGAAAAAAAGAAATTAAAAAAACTCCTTGGAGTGTTTGTTCAATAATCTATCGATGTAAACATAGACATTTTTCTAATTTCATAATTCTATAATAAGATCGCCTGATGTGTTGTTTGTCAATAGTCATTAGTTACAATGGGACATCATATTAACCGCTGATTTATCCGCCTTCGAGACGTGGACAGTGTACATCAGTTATGACTGACTTTTTTCAGCCATTCAAATACTCGTCACATTGTCATCAAATTCCATTTTGAACGCCTTATTTTGTGTTTGACGATAATTTGACGAAAATTTGATCTTGTGAACTGGGCATTAATGTCGCTTGGTCATTTGTTCTTGGTCATTTATTCTTGGTCATTTGTTCTTTGGTAATTTGTTCTTGGTCATTTGTTCTTGGTCATAATTTTTAATCTGTGTTAACTTTGCCTTTCTTTTTAATTCTGAAATTTTCATAAATGTTGAGTTGCTTGGTACATGCAAATGACATACAAACTGATGGTAGTGAGATTGAATCACACACTGACCAGTAAACAAATCAAGGCATATCCAACCTGTTCGGTGTGGTACACAACATAATATGATGGGTCAACAACCTTGAATGGGAGGTCAACACCTTAAGTCGGTGGGTCATCAAACTGGGAGGGTGGGTCATCCAAGAGATGTTCAGTATTCAGCAGACTGTATAATAGTGTATGCTATATTAAAAAATTCAGCTGCTCTTGAACTGACCATCTAAACTTAGCTTAGTTGAATTTTTGAACGGAAACTGGGGCGTTCTTGCTGCTTGGCGTGCAGTTGATTTATGAAATAATACTAAACCATGGGCGTGCATCTTCTGTTGTCGTAAACATTTCTGCTAAATTACGACATTGTCTTTTAAAGAGATACTGATGACCGTAGTAACATGCTTGAGCTTCTTCTTTGCAATTCTAGTAACAGCTTTCAATTAGTTTCTTTCTATCAGCAGCTTTCTATTAATATCTTTCTATCAGCAGCTTTCTATTAATATCTTTCTATCAGCAGCTTTCTATTAATATCTTTCTATCAGCAGCTTTTAATTGACAACTTCTATTCACAGCTTTTCATTGACAGCTCTCTATTTGCATCTTTCTATTTGCAGCTTTCTACTGGAAGCTTTCTATTTGCAACTTTCTATTGACAACTTTCTATTGACAACTTTCTATTGACAAATTTCTATTGACACATTTCTATTTGCAGCTTTCATTTTAAAAATTTCTATCCAAAGCTTACTTTTGGCAGCTTTCTTTCTATTAGCTGGATTATTTTGGCTGCTTCTAAATTATATGTCCAAGTAAGTACGAACGTTTGAAAGAAATCCACCTTCTTTGTATCTTTTCGAAATCAAGAGATCAAAGAATGTCCTGTAGACCAGACAGTTACAAAAATAAATAATTGATATTTGATGTTATCTGTGATTTGGAAAGGACAAGACCAGACACTTGAATCAGTAATCACGTGATATCGATGGTGACGTACACTATAAACGTCACGTGCCGTACACTGCAAGAACGAAACTAGACGTGGTTTGTTAAGAGATGAAAAGATCCCATTTGGAGAAGCTAACCAATCAAAGCCTTTCTACAAACAAAATTTAATATTCTAAAAATAATTTTGTACAATACAATCTGAAAACAATTCCATTTATTCGGATCGCTGAAAGAATCGCATAGCAATGTGAATTAATTGTAAGTCTGTTTCACTTGTATTTTATTATAACTTTGGAATTTAAAATATAATGACGTATTTGTTTTTGTAAATTTGAACAGCTCTATTTTTACCATTTGTTTCGTATAAAAGAATATAAAACTATAATCTAAGACACATTTTCTATTTTTCAAAATTAAAGAACAGATACCAAGCTTGATTAATATAATTTAATCTTTAAAATGATTCTTCTACGTACATGACGTGTTCCACAGAGCAGTGGATATCGGTCAGTACTTGTTTAAACAGACTTTCAAATGAACAGTGCAGTGACGTATCTAGAGTTGATTTGGGCCCTGGTGCGAGATTTTAAAAAAATGGGTCCAAAGTACATGGACTTTCGCAAAAAACCCACTCAGCGTATGTATATTTGACACACTGGCTACCCTTTTAATGGTATATGCTATGTATCATACTTTGATCTTTTGATCTCTTAATAGCTGGACAATGATATAAAAACTAAAAGCACACATTTGAATAGAGATGTTATTTCCAGCTTAAAAGAATTTTAAAAGCAGCACATGTTTTACTTATGAAAATAAGATAGGTCATATTGGCGTAAAATAAGATAGGTCATATTTGCGTAAAATAAGATATGTCATATTTGCGTAAAATAAGGTAGGTCATATTTGATTAAAATAAGATAGGTCATATTTGCTTAAAATAAGATAGGTCATATTTGCGTAAAATAAGATATGTCATATTTGAGTAAAATAAGATAGGTCATATTTGCGTAAAATAAGATAGGTCATATTTGCGTAAAATAAGATAGGTCATATTTGCGTAAAATAAGATAGGTCATATTTGCGTAAAATAAGATAGGTCATATTTGAGTAAAATAAGATAGGTCATATTTGCGTAAAATAAGATAGGTCATATTTGCGTAAAATAAGATAGGTAATATTTGCTTAAAATAAGATAGGTCATATTTGCTTAAAATAAGATAGGTCATATTTGCCTTTGTCTGAGATAAGAATGTAGGAGAAAGGACATTGATTTGTTAATGATCTGTTTAATCGCAACGTCGCTCGTTATTGAGATTGTAAACCTGATTCAGTTTATTGCATTAACCGAAAGGGAATGTCATATTTAATGATTTACCAAGAATGATTATGTATTTGGAAAACAAACCTAATAAAGAAATAACGTAGAATATGTACTTACGAATAGCAGCATTGCACCATGACATCATTGTACGTGTGTATAGCAACAGTGCACCATGAAATAATTGTACGTAGGTACAGCAGCATTGCATAGTGAAATCATTGTACGTACATATAGCAGCAGTGCACCATGAAATCATTGTACGTACATATAGCAGCAGTGCACCATGAAATCATTGTACGTACGTATAGCAGCAGTGCACCATGAAATCATTGTACGTACATATAGCAGCAGTGCACCATGAAATCATTGTACGTACATATAGCAGCAGTGCACCATGAAAGCATGTGAGGTGTCGAAAAAACTGATGTAATTCTGTATGTTAATTAATTTTTTAAATGTCACTTAATGTTTTTCTTTTTTACTTTGATTTTGGGCCCTCGTGCGGTTGCACCACCTGCAAAGTTGTAGCTGCGCCCCTGGAACAGTACTAATTCACAGTAAAAATGTATATTACAAGAAATTAGACACATTTTTGGTAGTAAACTTTTGGGAAATACTTGCATATTTAGACAGACCTGTGGTCCATAGGAAATGTCCACAAAATCAAAGGACGGGAATATTGATATGTTAGTCCATACTAAAGATCAAGAGTTCAAGGGAAGGGAATATTGATGTTTGGGCTATAGTAAAGATCAACAGATCAAGGTATGGGAGTATTGATATGTTGGCTATAGTAAAGGTCAGCAGGTCAAGAGCGGGAGTATTGTTACAGCCAATGAAAGTTGGCTTTATCGGTCTTAAAATAATAATTTTCCCGAACAGCATACGTCACAGAGACAGCTTCCCGAAGTCACGTGTTTCCTGAAGATAAATGAGGGTGGGGGGGGTGGGTGAATCGATTTTTTGTTTTTGCTTTTTTTTTGGGGTGGGGGGTGTGGTTTAGGGGGATTTGGAGCCAAACACTAGTTTGGGAGTGGCCGAGTGGTCTAAACTTAGCAAATCTCAAATCGGTGGTCTCGAGTTCAATTCCAGCCAAAGCCTAGTCAAGCAAAAACCTCACCAGCACCCCGTGTAGATGGGACTCGTTCATCGGCAACTCATCTAAGAGAAGGAAACTCTAAATTCAAACCCGGAGATGGCGTCCCCTACAGGCGGCAAATATCGAAACAATGAATCATGCCAACTCCTGCTATGCCCCGGATGCCATCACTGAGAGCGCAGAGAGCATGCTACAATAGCAGGGATACTTAGCGCTATATAAGAATTCAATCAATCAATCAATATAATATTGAATTATATATAATATTGAATTTTGTATCTTAAACCAAAAAGATAAAGTGACAAATCTCAAAGTTCATTGGGGGGCCAAAGTTTGCCTTATATAATGTGTGAGAAAATATTACAGGCCCATAGAAACGAAATTGATGTTAGGACAACGGAAGTGATGTTAGAAGAACGCAAGTGATGATAGGACAACAAAAGGATAGGATTTGCGATGGACATGTTTGGCCCTACGTTTTACATTGGCATATTACTGGGTATGTGTCTAATGTCTGACCTTAATTTTCTTATTTATTATTTTATTCTTTATTGCTTTATCTATTATTTAAAATATTCATTTGTTTATTTATTACTTTAATCTCAAATGGCTTATTTTTTACTCTAATCTCTAATTGACTTATTTATTACTTTAGTCTCTATTGACTTATTTATTACTTATTCTCTATTGAGTTATTTATTACTTTATTCTCTATTTACTTATTTATTACTTTAGTCTCTATTGACTTATTTATTACTCTAATCTCTATTGACTTATTTATTGCTTTAATCTCTATTGACTTATTTATTACTTTAGTCTCTATTGACTTATTTATTACTTTAGTCTCTATTGACTTATTTATTACTTTAATCTCTATTGACTTATTTATCACTCTTAATCTCTATTGACTTATTTATTGCTTTAATCTCTATTGAATTATTTATAACTTTAGTCTCTAATGACTTATTTATTACTTTATTCTCTATTGAATAATTTATTACATTAATCTTCATATGTCATCCTTCCGTCTTCGTGAGACGATGGAGTAGCTATGTAGTCCTACACTTCGACGAGTGGCACTCTATGCGTATCCTAGAATGACAATCTCGATTGCATTTCTCGCAGGAGAATGTTGATTTTGGTAAGATCTTGACTTCCGAATAGCTCTTTTTGTTGCTAGTACCTCGTTTCGCGTAACTTCTGTCTTTTTTACTCCTTCATACACTGCTGTTTGCCAGCTGAACGTTGTTCGGCAATGAGCTTCCATTCGTTGTTTTCAATATTGGCTTCCTTTATGCTCTTTTTGAAAACGTCCATAAATCTGAGGCGTGGTCGTCCAATAAGTCTTGTCCATTCTGCAAACTCTCCATACAGCAGCCTCTTTGGGATACGTCCTTCCTCCATTCTCCTTACATGGCCTAACCAGCGAAGGCGCCTCTTGCTAAGAAAGGAGAAAAAGCTAAACAAGACCTCCGTGTTCGGAACCCTTTCTTACCGTTGAATGCGTAAAATGCAACGCAGACATCTTTGCTGAACGCTGTTGAGTTTCCGCTCCTGACTGGCATATGTGGTCCACGCTTCGCTACCATATAGGAGTGTACTAAGGACATTCCTGATAGACAATTATTTTTGTTTTATCAGTTAGATTGAGATTACTCCATACCCACTTATTCAGTTTAGCCATAATTGCTGCTGCTTTTGCAATCCTGATTTTTATCTCTTCATCAAGGGAGAGAGAACTAGAAATATTGGATCCCAGGTATTTGAAATGATCAACAACCGAAAGTATATAACCCTCAATAGATATGATTGGAGGGGACGGTGCTTCTTGCATCATTACATGAGTTTTCTGTAGACTAATTGACAGTCCAAACTCTTTACAAGCGTGTGGTAGACTATTAACCAGCCCCTGAAGACCTTCTTCTGTGTGAGATGTAAAGTTGGCATCGTCAGTGACTACATTCTTCAGCTAATTCTTTCATTATTGACAAGACGGGAATAATATTCAGAGCGTTCTCAGTGACTATATTCATTTTTGAGTATAGTTCAAGTTCTACTTAATGTCGGAGTTGATCGATTGGGTTCTGGTTAATTTGACCCGCCTTGGACTTGAGTGGTGCAATTTTTAAAGTATACGGACCTAATGCCCACTTGATTTTGCGAAAAAAACTTTATTGAGATTTGGCTGGTCTTTTCTGTTCGTACACATCATCACAGATTCAAACCTCTATTTTATCAACAGCTCATACAGGAGCGAAAAGAAATGATCGACATTTTCACCACATTCCCTCCCCTGACTTCGGACCTCACAGACTGGACACGAACTGGAGAGACAGATCACTGACGTCATGCATTGCCAGTTGTACTATAAGGTATATTTTTTTACTCAAAACCTGTTGTTTTTTTCCCCACACGAATTATCATGACAAGATAACTGCTTAAAAAAAGTTTTTATAATTAAAACTATGATTCTGTTACTGAACTGACAGGAGCTAAGAGTATGTACAATAAGTCAAAGGTGTCAAGGGTATGAGAATCACTGTTGTTATGTGTAGAGCATTGTTTTCATGTTTGATAAGGAAAAGTTGTTTAGTTAGAGATTTTATGAGTAGCTGTATCGTTTTTGTGAGAGTGTTGTGACGTAATTGTATATGGGCAAATGATGCGTTAGTTATAGATGTTGTGATGGAAGATTGATGGCGGATGTGGTATTTTGACTGTTGGACGTGTGTCACTGTGTGTTGGGCTGAACCGATTGGAGTAGTAATCCGTAGTTGTGTCACAGCCATGGTTGAGGGAAGAATTCTTAAATAAATGCATGTATTACAACGAACTGTGGAGTATTTGTTGAATTGGAGACTATTACTTTCGGTTGTGCTGTTCGGTGATCAAGTGGGAGACTTGGCTGGATGAATAGACACTCATTGCCACGAGTGGATGATTTGCAACACAACAGATCTAACGTTTTGACAAAAGGGTGTGTGCGATATGGCTAAGAGTGTTACAAAATTGCTAAGAATGGATACAAAATGGCTAAGAATGTGTACAATAACGGTACAAATTTTTACACTATGGCTAAGAGTTTGTACAATATGGCTAAAAGACTGTACACGATGGCTAAGTATGTAATGTGTACAATATATACCAAAAAATATTGCTACCATTCTCAAATGACGAACTGGGAAGCCGCTCAAGATAAAAAAGCCTATAAAGAAATTGTAAAAGATCTTCACGGGGGATGGCAGAGTCATGTTGACATAATGCAAGCTTAAATCCGTATGCAGGTCTAAGATGGGCAGCCCAGGATAATAAAATGACACCACAAAATAGAGCTTGCGGAGACTATGGTCATCAGAATAGAAACGTGACGCTTCATACACCGACCACAGAGTTGAGTTTCTTACATTAAATGAGTTTCTCGTCCGTCACTTCGAGCTCCACTCAGCGCATAAACAGACGAAGGCAATAATAAACACATCTACATGATTTTAAGTAAATAAATATATGGTACTAAAAGCGCGTCATCAGGGTGATGGCCTGCGATAAAGCTTTAAAGTAGATTATTAGACATCGACAATTTCTCTCAATGAAATAGTATATGTTCAGCTTTAATGATGATTTTACAATGTAAACAAATAGACGTTTCAGCACATGCCTTCTTCGGTACAAAAAACAAAACATGATTATAAGTATAATCAAATTAATAAATATATACTAACATGCATGCACCCTTCCAAAAGTGAGAGAGGAGAATAAGAGAGGACACAAGTCCCTGACAAAACAAAGCCAAGAAGAACGGAAAGGAAGTGAGTGGAGGTAAAATTTAAAAACCAATCCGGACAAAATCATGGCAGCTTTGTAAAAATCTGGATTTGGTTTTTGGCGTATGAAATCAACGTAACAAATCTTGTTATTAATTTATTTTATACAAAAATTATATCCTGTGTATTTCTTGTATATAATATACCAGTAACTGCAGCCCTGTCTCCTTTCACAAACAACAACAACTCATCATTGCTACGAGGTGTTCACAGATATATTAAGAAACAGATCGTCTGCTCTCTTATAGAAAATGGACGCAGATATGTTTTCTTGTTAAGGTTATTGCTAATGCTTTTATGGATCTCTGGAGTGAATTTGATTGTTGGATGACAATCTCCAATGAAGTAAATACAACTTCCTGGTTGTGTTGTGTCCATGTTGGTATAACCTGTGCAATCATCTATATATCTCTTGTAGTATTCAGGGAAATGACCTTTGTAGTGTTTTCTATAAAGAAGTTCAATTGACCTATAAATAAACGTGCATAAATTGATCCCATTTTCATTCCTGTTGTAAAACAACTAGTCTTTAAAAAGAAATACACCCATTAAATTTAAACCATTTAAATTGGATGAACCAGGTTGAACACATCCTCTCATTGATCTTAGTTGACATTTAACATGATATTAAATTTATTGTCTGGTTTCACAGGTTCGCCTCTGCTTGTCGGAGTGTTATGTACAACAGAGTCTCTAAGCGATGCACCCCTGGGAAATGGCTCAACCATACACAGGCGCCGCCTTCACACGATGAGGGTGATCTCTATCTGGGATACGAATGTGATGAAAAGCAAAACTTTTACCTTCATGCTTATCATGAAACGCCTGCTTGTATCATGATAAGTCAATCATCAGTCAACTACAATACCGCCGAAAAGTCCTGCAGAAGTCTCAATTCCTATTTGTATACCATGAAGAGGTTGGAAAAATTAATGATCTTACAAAGTATACTGACAGCTAGAATGTGGGTCGGACTGAAAGATCTACCAACTGATGGCGTCTTTGAATGGTCAGACGGTGGTCAGCTGACTGACCTGGTTCTCCTGCGGCAGATATTTGCAGCTGGTGAGCCCAACAATAATAATGGCACATCTTATTGTGTTGAAATAAGATTCCTTGTGAATGAAGGACATGTTTTAAATGATCAGAATTGTCTCTTAGCTCGTCGGTATCTTTGTGAGAAGCCTGTCTGATGTCGGTTTGCTTTCAATTATTAATAATGTTAATGTTAAAGTAATAATAATAATAATAATTTTTTTGATAATTTCTTGTAATTACGTCACCCACAGATTGCCGGTTTGTTTACACACCTAAATACACACCTTCTTACACACCTACATACACACATTTCAGAAGACGAAAAAAAAGTTTTTCCTGTCACCATGGAGTGTGAATAGTATCTTCAGTGTTTATTGTTTGATCTGATGACCAATGTAGTTGACCACATGTACAGATGTTTGTTAACCAATATAACACGATATTTATATCTTTTTGATAACCAATTTAACACCACATTTATAGATATTTGTTAACCAATATAACACGACATTATATCTTTTTGATAACCAATGTAGCCCCACATTTATAGATATTTGTTAACCAATATAACACGACATTTATATCTTTTTGATAACCAATTTAACACCACATTTATAGATATTTGTTAACCAATATAACACGATATTCATATCTTTTTGAAAACCAATTTAACACCACATTTATAGATATTCGACAAATAATTCCACATTATATTAATTGATATTCGATCTCTTGGGAAAAAATCAATGCAATGGCTTGAAAAATTTTTTTTTTTTAATCTTATAACTATTTATCTCGGTACTACTTTATCTTATAACTATTTTATCAATATTACCATGTCTTCAAGCTTGCAAATATCAATAAATGTATTTTTTCCACAGCTTACAGCCCTGAATTTAGAGACTTTATTCATCAATTATTTAAAAATAAATGTTTTGTCATGTCCTGATGAGTTATGTAGTTCTTGGTAGGGTGGGGAGATTTTTTAAAGTGCTTAAAATCTAAATCTAAAACTAGCCTGGTCAATCTCATTAAATCTAAAACCAGCCTGGTCAACTCCATTAAATCTAAAACTAGCCTGGTCAATCTCATTAAATCTAAAACCAGCCTGGTCAACTCCATTAAATCTAAAACTAGCCTGGTCAATCTCATTAAATCTAAAACTAGCCTGGTCAATCTTATTGAATCTAAAACTAGCCTGGTCAACTCCATTAAATATAAAATTAGTGTGGTCAATCTCTTTAAATCAAAAACTAGCATGGTAAATCTCATTAAATCAAAAACTAGCATGGTAAATCTCATTAAATCTAAAACTAGCCTGGTTAATCTCATTAAATCTAAAACTAGACTGGTCAATCTCATTAAATCTAAAACTAGCCTGGTTAATCTCATTAAATCTAAAACTAGACTGGTCAATCTCATTAAATCTAAAACTAGACTGGTCAATCTCATTAAATCAAAAACACACCAGGTAAATCTCATTAAATATAAAATTAATGTGGTCAATCTCATTAAATCTAAAACTAGCCTGGTTAAGCTCATTAAATCTAAAACTAGACTGATCAATCTCATTAAATCTAAAACTAGACTGATCAATCTCATTAAATCTAAAACTAGACTGGTCAATCTCATTAAAGCTAAAACTAACCCGGTCAATCTCATTGTAATAAATCATTCTGATTTTCATAAAAACGTATAAACGAGTAAAAACATCTTTCTATCGAACGTGTTATATGTCTGTCTGAATAGTTACTACATGAATCATTCTCAGTGTCATCATTGAATGTAAAACTGTCTGAACTGTAATGCTGCTGTAAAGACATCTATCAATTTGTTTACGGCTCTGTCAAACTGTCTGATAGAAACACGACCCAACAAAATGGTACCTGACCTATCTGCGGCTTACACTTTTCTTAATTGATTCTGACAACTTTTCAAATTAATTCCCCTACAAGCCACACTTTGGAAAAATGAAATAGCATCTCGTTTGACTGTACGTCCCAACAGACTGAAAGGGTGTCCGTTTCCTTGAAACAGTCTACTCAAAACTGGGTCATTTGATAATTTCAAATTCAAAATGGTAAAATAGTTAGCCAACATGTCTGTTACTCTTCTAAGCACTTTTGCAAGCATAGAGCCAGGGCGAAAGTTTAATCGAATGGTCAGAAAGCAGAAGATGGAAACAGATGCAGACTCTCCTGTAATCAGTCTGTACAATCGTTTCATAGGAGTACATCACCTTGATAGTTTCATAGGAGTACATCACCTTGATAGTTTCATAGGAGAACATCACCTTGATAGTTTCATAGGAGTACATCACCTTGATAGTTTCATAGGAGTACATCACCTTGATAGTTTCATAGGAGTACATCACCTTGATAGTTTCATAGGAGTACATCACCTTGATAGTTTCATAGGAGTACATCACCTTGATAGTTTCATAGGAGTACATCACCTTGCTAGTTTCATAGGAGTACATCACCTTGATAGTTTCATAGGAGTACATCACCTTGATAGTTTCATAGGAGTACATCACCTTGATAGTTTCATAGGAGTACATCACCTTGATACTCTTGTAGCCCAGAAGAAATCCACTCAGATGTAAACAATATTACCATAGAATTACTCTTTAGTTCTTTGACCTGGCTGTTCTTGTCTTTGACCTTGCTGTTGTTGTCTTTGACCTGTCTGTTGTCGTCTTTGACCTGGATGTTGTCGTCTTTGACCTGGCTGTTGTTATCTTTGACCTGGCTGTTGCCATCTTTGACTTGGCTGTTGTTCAGTCATGGCTAATTTATGGTCAAGATGTCAAGCATTCAGGACGCCCAGAAGCAAAACCATTGTCTCTTTTAGATTTTAAAATAGAAATCACCCTGTGCTTGATGAATCAAACACAAGTTTTAAATCAAGCGATTCGTGGTTGACCCTCCATTGAGATTGAGCCACAGATTCGAACAATTAAACATAGGGGAACCACAGCTGAAGTGGCATTTTTTTTTTTAAACTTGACTATGTAAGACACTTTTTTCTGTCTTTATACCTGACAAAGTTCGATGCTAAATTCATGGCTGTAAAGACTATGCCAGAATAAAATGAAGAAATGCAATATGGATTATTGTCTTAGACAAAAATCTAACTGTTTCAGGATGTGAAATCTGCTATGAAACTATTAAAAAAACAACAAAAAAAACATGTTTTCACGACTTTAACTAAATGTTGTTATAATATTGAAACTTGTAATATTGAAACTTGCAACATTGAAACTTGTAACATTGAAACTTGTAACATTGAAACTTGTAACATTGAAACTTGTAATATTGAAACTTGTAATATTGAAACTTGTAATATTGAAACTTGTAATACTGAAACTTGTAATATTGAAACGTATCTCTCATTTCTCTTAAAATATGTTCCTTTAATTGTTGGTTTTACTGTGTGAACTTTACATTGATGTGTTGCCATTTGTCTGCATTTGAGTTATCCCCCCCCCCCCACACACACACACAAAGGTGCCCTGTTGTTATTTTGGCGACCGAGTCACAAAAGCATTATTTTGTATTTATACTTGTATAAAAAGTTACCTTAGAACGTTAATTAATGTGCCGTTTGGAAAGTGTTGGAAATATTTTGATTTTATCGTTTGTTAAGTATAGAGAACTAAATATAAAAAGTGTTGGACTGCGATAAAGCTTTTAAAATAGATTAATAAGACACAAACAAATTGTGTCAATATAACAATATACGTTCCCCTTTAATAATAATTATATATTATACACAATTAAACTAATTAATTATTAATTAATAAATTATTAATCTAAGTATAGAGAACAATGGAAGGAAGGTTAAGACAATATTTAATGATCCTATGGCAGAGGCAGATTGACAAAATGTTATTGTTTAGATTGAACAGAAATAAACGTTTCATAGTTTCAAATGTCGATAATTTATAAGGAGACAGCTTTAAAGTCATTTAGGTAAGGAAAAACAGACATATGGTCGTATTTTGTTCAGAACTTGCCAGGTATTCTTCGCTATCTTAGGTGTCACATGATTGACATGTTTGTACACTATCCTTTAGTATACGTCTGGGGACATCATGATGAACCTTGAACTTTTATTTTAGCAGATTATTTTTTTTTTAAATTTCGAGTCTAGAAATGTGTCAGATGTGTTTTGGATTATGTCTCGGAACAAGTGTCAGAATCTGTGTCATAATGAGTGTCGGAATGTGTGTCGGAATGTGTGTCGGAATGTGTGTCGGAATGTGTGTCGGAATGTGTGTCGGAATGTGTGTCGGAAACTGTGTTCCCAGCCTTTACGTTGCAGGAAAAGACAGACGTCAGTGAATTGACCTGTGCTGAGTATTAGCCCCGGAAGTGATTGAGAACATGAACAGACATCTTTAAACACATAAAATCGGAACGTTATAATTGACGATAACATCAAATACATGTATTTTGTTACACTATAATAGAAACAAAAAATAATCGTATCAGGGGCCGCTACTCCATAGGAGATCTTCAAAAGAGGCTGCTGGCGAAGTTCTGTTGGTCGATGGCTATGCGGAATGTCCAAGCGGTTCAGGACAAATTTGTGTCAGACATTTAGCACGCAAATTTGTATTGTAATGTACAAGCTGATATGCGACCCTAACAACATCGGCGCGGCCCTAACAACACAAAACTTTGGGGGCCTAACAACACCAGACTTTGGGGGCCTAACAACACAGGACTTTGCGGGCCTAACAACACCAGACTTTGCGGGCATAACAACACCGGACTTTGGGGGCCTAACAACACCGGACTTTGGGGGCCTAACAACACAGGACTTTGGGGGCCTAACAACACAGGACTTTGGGGGCCTAACAACACCGGACTTTGATGGCCTAACAACACCGGACTTTGCTGGCCTAACAACACCAGATTTTGGGGGCCTAACAACACCGGACTTTGGGGGCCTAACAACACAGGACTTTTGGGGCCTAACAACACAGGACTTTGGGGGCCTAACAACACAGGACTTTTCGGGCCTAACAACACAGGACGTTGCGGGCCTAACAACACAGGACTTTGCGGGCCTAACAACACAGGACTTTGGGGGCCTAACAACACCGGACTTTGTGGGCCTAACAACACCGGACTTTGCGGGCCTAACAACACCGGACTTTGCGGGCCTAACAACACCGGACTTTGCGGGCCTAACAACACAGGATTTTGCTGGCCTAACAACACCGGACTTTGCTGGCCTAACAAAACAGGACTTTGTTGGCCTAACAACACCGGACTTTGTGGGCCTAACAACACCGGACTTTGCTGGCCTAACAACACCGGACTTTGCTGGCCTAACAACACCGGACTTTGTGGGCCTAACAACACCAGGCTTTGTGGGCCTAACAACACCGAACTTAGCGGGCCTACTGAATTTTTCCTGATGCTCCGTCAACACAGTCCACAGTTTAGATACGGGGTTTATTTCAGGGTTCATGTAAGGGGTTTCTATAAAGGTGTAAGGGGTTTATGCAGCATAAACAATTTTTATTTTTCTAGGATAATACCAACATACTCTATCTTTGATAAAACCATCTAATTTTAGCTACGAAAAGACAAATTAAATAATTCTAGAATAAGCCCAACTTACTTTATCTAGGATAAGGCTAGTTTTCTATATCTATGAAAAGTTCAACATATTTTACCTAGAATAAGATCCATTTTAAGAGAGGGAGAATCAACAATAAGATACTAAAATTTTGTAGAGCAATATCAATGTCATGAAGGGAGGCAAATGTCTGAACAAATGGGAACACCATCATTCGAGCTAATGACTTCATTATCAATATTACCTGACATCTGAAGACACACAAAATTAATAATCACTTTTTTATTTTAATTATTTAAATATGGAATGCTAATGATGCCTAATAATTGAATTTAAAAAAAATGTATTATATCCTTTAAAACACATTTACATTTACATTGACATTTAAATTAACATTTACATTGACATTGACATTGACGTTGATGTTGACATTGGCATTTAAAACAAAGCGAACATATGGACGAAGCGATCACATTAACAGTCTAGTCAAGCTGATACGAAATGTCAATTTATGTTTTAATAAAGGAAGTGATCTATGCTATTTAAAATGTAGAAAAAATGGGTTTGTTAAATAAAGTGGATTTAGCTACATATTGGTAAAGATGAAGATAATTCCCTACAAAAATCTGCATACATTTTTAAGTTATTGCCCAGAATAGTTACAATCATATTTTCATTTAAAAATGTAAACAAAGTTCTCAAAACAATGACAAAAACAGCTGACAATAGGCCAACATAAACAGCTGACAATACGCCAACATAAACAGCTGTTGTATTTTACAAACGCCCATCCGTCACATTTTAACAACACTCTATCTATCATATGTTACCCGTCCTCCATCTGTCATATGTTACCCGTCCTCCATCTGTCATATGTTACCCGTCCTCCATCTGTCATATGTTACCCGTTCTCCATCTGTCTTATTTAATCAGCCCTATATAATCTCATTTAACAAGCCCTCCATCTGTCGAATTTTACCATTCCTATATCTTTCATATCGTGCCAGCAATACATTTGTTATATTTTACGAGCACTCTATCTGTCACATTTTATTACACATGCATCTGTTATATTTTACCAGGCCTCCCCCAGCTGCCAAACATAGTATAAAATTTTATTCTGAAAAGCGATCCCATAGACAAGAAGAGAAAGAAGTTGATCGAAGCCTTGAGAAAGTCCAGGACAAACAGCCACAAGGCAACAGAATAGAACATGTTGTGGTACCGGCGCAGCAGATACAGCTCTGGCTCGACAAGCTGTGCCACGTAGAAGACAATCCTAGGAAACAGGTTCCCGATGTTGACCATTACGACAGCCAGGAGCATCTTGACCACTTGCTTCTCTCTATGGGATATTCCCGATTTAATCTTTCGAGAAAATTTGGAATTTCTGGTAATTCCCTTGTGCTTTAGAAGTAATGTCGAAGATTTTCTCAGTTGATAAACTGTGGTAGCTGAACACAGGCAAAGCACTGTGAAGCTGGCAAAAGGCAGAAGTATCCCAGCGTATTTGTAATAGACCATGACGATAGCCTGGTTGGCATAAAAGAAACTGGTATACCTGTAGATGGCCACGGTTGTGTTGAGATTCGGTGAGAAAACGAAAGTGACCTCGTGGATGAAGTAGATGACGACATACGCACCGAAAACCACGATGGAAATTGTGGAGACGGCGCACAAAGTGAACCTGGGCGTGAACAACGCCTTGACGGTGTAGGGCTGACTAACACATAGACACCACTCGATGGAGACGTACGTGGTGAGGGCGTAAGACACGTAGCCAGCAAAGATAGGAGTGTAGCCGCCGAAAGAGGCAGTAACGTTCTGCCAAGAAATACCCGCAGCAGTTGACACAAGACCGACCGGTCCGTACATGCGATGGATGAGTCCTGTACCACATTTTAGCAAGTCCCAGCAGGCGATGGTCGTCATGGAGATGTTGACCCCGTCTTTGAAGCCCTGTCTCCAGAACACCAAGATGTTGAGCAGATTCGTGACTACTCCAAACCCGGTGATAGGGGTCAGCAGCCAGAGGTTTATGAAAGTATCGAAGTAGGCCTAGAGTTCGTCGCTAACTATTTTATCGAATACGACCGACTGGGTGCTCAAGGTCGGGAATGCGACAAGATTCTCTGATTGGTCATTGTTAATGTTTAGAGTGATGCGTTCAGGCCAGGTGTTCATTCTATAGTCTTTGCTTCTGCAAGGCTCTACGTGATCATTTCTGTGGACACAATTCTTCCCAGGAGACACATTCGAATGACCTAATTCTAATATAACACTTTTTGTGGACTTTTTGGTTGACGAATTTCTCAGAGAAAATGGTTGATGGCCTAGTTCTCAATGGACAATTTTATGTTCTATTTTCCCACTGAACACATTTGTTGACCTATTTCTCAGTCGACACTTGTGTTCACCTAATAGTCAGTGGAACTTTTATTGACCTAATTCTCAGTGAACAATTTTAATGAATGTGTGCTGAATGGACTCATTTCTTGACCCACTGGGCCGCAGTCGACGCTTTATTACTGTATATACATATATACTCTATCTTCACATTTAAACTAATGATACTACTCCAAACGATGTACTATGGCCATGTGCAAAAGATTTCTATCAATGTTTACGTGTGTTATTTCAGTCTTGTCCTTGTGAATGTACTCTTGAAACTATTCTCCACAATAAAACAATATTTCTTACTCTTATTTATTAGAGATTGTGTCAAATCAAATGAAAGTTCCAGTGCTTTATAATTCGAGATTTACCATTACATTAACAAAAAATCACTCATTATTTAAATTAGTGTACACTCAATTAACAAACAATAATAAACCCGAGACATTCACTGTCTGCTATAAACTCTGGTGACCACTGATGTAGAGTAGATTATGTTCCACTACTTAAACTAAATGATATGTTCTACTGGTAAAACTAAATAATTTTTGGCGCTGTTACAACTAAATTGTCCGTGTGCTGTCTTCAATTGATTTGTTTTTTTTGTTGTTGTATTTTTATGTTTCCTCCCAGCAGTAATGATGCAGTGCTTGCCCTTTAATTATTGGTAGTAGTACCACGGGAAACAACCATTGGGTTACCGATAGATAAGGGAGATAATATCGGATTTTGGAACGAGTTGTCTGGTTGGAATGTTATCACTGTATTTAAGACAATATCTTGTACGTGATCATATAAATAGCGGGACGATATAGATAATTAAACAATGCTTATATTTACAGTGGTGGAGGGAACTTAACGAAAATGTAACTTAAGGGGGCGTTTAGAGAAATGTGTGCAATTAAACACATTTATGTGTACGGAGCAATTTTGTTTGTCTTTTCTGTCTGTCAAAGTAAGAGGCAGGGGTCATAAAAATTGTCATATCAGAGTTTAAATCACGGGTCATATCAGGGGTGAGATCGTATGTTGAATGACAGAACCAGTCAACATCATAGGAATTTAATGCCACGAAGGGACATGTCATTTCTGGGTCGAGCCAAAGTTAGTCAAGCTGATCCACCTCTCAGAAAGCAGAGGATATTGTACAGATTGAAGAAGAAACATAATGTAATGAAAAAGTACTTGAAACATATTTGAATTCGACCTTAAGAGATAAGTGTGAATGAAGTATAGCTGTCACACCTCAAACCCCATGCGGATCTGTCAGCTAGACCAGCATTACCCAAATGGTGGGCTGCGGACCGGCGCTGTCCAGCGAGCCTTACGTGGTACCTGTACAAGGCACTCGGAGGAAAGTTCAATGCTATAGAGTCTTGTTTAAAAAGGAACTTCAAAAATCATGGTTGTCTTTAGCTTCAACATGTTCAGTGTTGTACGCATCAAAAAGAACTTGGTGATCTGACGCTTTGTGGCAGGTGGACATTGTTCATCTGACGCTATGTTGCAGGTGGACATTGGTGATCTGAAAATATGCATCAGGTTGACATTGGTGATCTGAAAATATGCAGCAGGTTGACAATGGTAATCTGATGCGTTATGGCAGGTTTAAATAGGTAATCTGTTGCTATATATTAATCTGACGCTATAAGGCAGGTTGACATTGGCGATCTGTTCGATTGCCAATTTCAGAAATCTGAAACCTGTCATCTAAGGATAGGTTGACACAAAAAGACACACTAATTTAATGAAAAGTTTTGACGCCACAAGATCTTGCCTAAACAGTAGGCCCCAAGAAATGCTTCTATGTGAAAACCGGGATATCAAATAACACATATAAGAGATAGGCAAGGGGACTCAATCCACGGAAGCGTCTTGCCATTAAGAGAACATCAACTGAACTGACAATGGGATCAGCGTAGCTGTCCATTTATGAACTTTATGGAGACAAATATTTTAATTTTAAGACATGTGATACGCTATGTTTTGATATTTCGCTGAAAACGAGCAACTTCTACTGTATGTCGAGGTCGAATGGCTGTCATGGAGGCTGAAAACGAACAACTTCTACTACATGTTGAAGTACATTGGTTGTCATGAAGGCTAAACAAAAACCAGTTCTACTGTAAGTCCAAGTACATTAGCAGTCAAATGATACAGTTTAATAAAGAGTTTTTGAACGGCAAAGGTATCTTTAATGCATAATGTTTTTTATCTATAATAAAAAAAATTAGACAGCAACGCTGTACTTGAGTTACAATTGACATGTTACTAGACCCAGGTAAATAAATTACATTACATTAGTTGTACTCAAGTTGTACTTGGCAGAGATCAGATTGACAGCCAAGTTGGCATCCATGGATTAAAGGCTGAGTTAAATGAAAGTTGGAAAGATAATTTGTTGGATCTAACTGTCATATGACAAGATAAATTGTCTGATTTAGCTGTCACGTGACAAGATACATTGCAGGATATAGCTGTCACATGACAAGATACGTTGCAGGATATAGCAGTCACATGACAAGATACGTTGTAGGATATAGCTGTCACATAACAAGATGAATTTTTGGATTTAGCTGTCAAAATATAAAATATGTTGCTTTATCTAGGTGTCACATTTCAAGATAACCACTGGATCTTGCAATCACATTAGACGATAAATGTGTGTATGGAGCTGTCAAATTACAATATACGTTGTTGGTTCTAGCTACTGTCGAGGGATTGAATATGCTCTTCACCACCATCACACACTAGCTTATTTTTTGCTTTATGTCAAATCGACGATCCGAACTTGATGACATTGAAAACATTAAAGGACATCTCACACTTTAACTTACATCTGTGAAACAGGGTTTTCGTCCATGATCATTAAGACAAAGGCCACGAACCAGTAGCCTGTATCCATATTTCTTCTCACTTGCGTGTAACATTGTTTACAATCGAGCCACGATTCGATTAGCATGTCAATTAAATGAAAAAGCATGTCCAAAATGATTTTTAAATAGTCACCGTGAGCGCCAAATTTTGTAAAATGTTAAAACCTACATTTTATTCCATGTAACTATGTAATGTTACAACAGACAAGTGAATCCAGGCGCCAGGCACATTCTTTGTTACTATAAAACATTGTAACCAAACATTTTTCCAATCAATTTTCCCCCCAACAATCACTTTCTTGAGAACCGCTCGACCATTTATTTGTCAACCTATCATCTAGAAACAAAGACATCTTGAGAACACTGATCATTTGTTATATAGAAAAATGGTGGATTCAATGGGGACTCCTCAACATATAAAACAATAATGTTTTCAATTGGTACTTCTCAATGACACACATATAGCAAGAACACCGCACTAAGTTTTAATCCTCTTTATAGATTGACGTGTTACTTTATAGATTGACGTGTTACTTTATAGATTGACATGTTACAAGACCCAGGTAAATAAATTACATTACATTAGTTGTACTCAAGTTCATGTTGATTCATCTCTGACACACTTTATGAACAGGCCTTAAAAATTATGTAGCGGCTTTAAGCATCAGATGGTTTGGGGTGGGTTTAGAAGAGACGAATGGCGGGAATTGAAAAGAATTTTGACCGGTATCTAGGTCCCCTCACGGAAATTGACTATTTAAAAATTCGACACGCCCAATCGAAAACCTGACAACACGAATACAAACAAATTTGTCCGGACATACGAAAAGCACTAAAAAAATAAATGAGAAAAAATATACACTGTGATATTGCCGGACTAACAATGTCACTAACATATAACATGCAATGGAAAGTACCAGCATTTACAAAAAACCTTGTCAGTTACCATGCATAAAATTTTATGTTTTAAAACCTTGAGCTTAAGACACTCGCTTGGCAACGTGCAAAATCTGTGTTTCATGAGCTAAGAATTCATTCTCAGGCCAAACCAAAGAGTCAGACCAGGATAAACGAAGATGTTGGCAAATCAAGTTTTAACATTTAAAAACTAGATAGTTACATTTAAAAACTAGATAGTTACATTTAAAAACTAGATATTTACATTTAAAAACTAGATCGTTACATTTAAAAACTAGATAGTTACATTTAAAAACTAGATAGTTACATTTCTAAAATTAGATAGTTACATTTAAAAACTAGATAGTGAAATATAAAAACTAGATAGTTACATTTAAAAACTAGAGAGTTACACTTAAGAACTAGATAGTAACTTTTAAGAACTAGATAGTTACATTTAAAAACTAGATAGTAAATTCCCATGCTTTGTACGCCAACAACGCAAATATGTAGGGATGGGCCCATTGCTAGATCTGCCATCATACCCCAACCCCAGCATTACTGGATGACACTGGTCATCTGCTTACCAAGAATAACTAACATGACGTGACGAAGCTAATAACAAACCGATAGTGACAGTTCCATAACAATGGGATCAGCCAATCAGACACCGAGGTCACCTGGACTTCCATCAAGGTCGCACTTCACTTCGTGCCACAGGGACAAAACTCGCAACACGTCTGGCCTGGATCGAGTTCTTTGGATGTGGACAGAAGGTCATGCGACATTTTTATGCCATCATGTCTTTTAGTCCACTCATGTCATTCGTCTTGGTTATTTCATTTTTGATCGGTAAGACAAAATGTTAAAGAAAAAGCAATTGTTAATTGTCTTTGCTACTAAAATATTTTTCATAAAATACTGTTTGATAAAATACATCTATTTCTAAACATTAAGGTAAACATTATTTCAGCCACGTGTAAATGGAGCATTTATATTTGGACATGTGGTAAAGGTGAACATTTTTGATCCACAGACTCTGTCAGCACTCTGGTAAGTTAAAATTTGAGCCTGGAAACATTTCTTCTATTGACATTTTATGTTCCAAGTTACTCAATGAATGAATTAGAATTTTAAAACAACGAAACAAAAGTCACGTATTTTTAGAGACTTTAGGTCGCTTCGAAAAATCGTTTTCTTCAAATATTTTCTACATAATATCTAAATGTAGAACAATTATTAAAACCAAATATGCCATGTGCGATTATCATCATCTAAGACTTTTAAATAATATTCCATAAAAGTAAAACATACAGATAAAATAGATAATAAAATATACAGATAATATAAAAATACATCACACAGGTAGTTAAACAAAAATATCATAAGGATAAAATAACCAAAAGATAACTTCAAAATAAAACATGCAGACCAGATGAGATCTAAATAGATTATAAAGAACTGTTTTTCTCTAGTGCAGTCCTTGGAAAACGATTTTTCAAAATATATATTTGCAAATGAAAAGCTGTCCATTAAAATTAATCTGAATATATAATATATTTGATAACTGCTCCATTGCTCGACATCTCCCCTTCTTATTTCCAATACTCGTGGCTTGTGGCATAAAAAATGCATGCTATTAATTAGAAACCATCGTAGAATGGAGAGAAAAAAAATATGTATTCTAAAATTAATATCGTTCATACAATCATAACTAGTATAGGAACCTCTGATGTGAAGTTTGTGTAAACAAAAAATTGTGACCCAATCGATTGGAAATCAATCAATGTGATCGGATGTTTTTCTTGGGTAGGGATTATGCTTTGTATGACCTCACGACCTGAATAGGGAGGGAAGGAAAGACTGGGCCTCCCATGGGCCTTTTAGCGGGCATGATGGAGGCAGATGTGTTTGTGACGTGTGGCCTTTTTGCGGGCATGATGGAGGCAGATGTGTTTGTGACGTGTGGCCTTTTTGCGGGCATGGTGGAAGCAGATGTGTTTGTGACGTGTGGCCTATTTTTAGGTATGCTGGAGGCAAATGTTTTTGTGACGTGTGGCCTATTTGCAGGCATGATGGAGGCAAATGTGATTGTGACGTGTGGCCTATTTGCAGGCATGATGGAGGCAGATGTGTTTGTGAAGTGTGGCCTTTTTGCGGGCATGATTGAAGCAGATGTGTTTGTGACGTGTGGCCTATTTTTAGGCATGCTGGAGGCAAATGTGATTGTTACGTGTGGCCTATTTGCGGGCATGATGGAGGCAGATGTGTTTGTGACGTGTGGCCTATTTGCGGGCATGATGGAGGCAGATGTGTTTGTGAAGTGTGGCCTTTTTGCGGGCATGATTGAAGCAGATGTGTTTGTGACGTGTGGCCTATTTGCAGGCATGATGGAGGCAGATGTGTTTGTGACGTGTGGCCTTTTTGCGGGCATGATTGAAGCAGATGTGTTTGTGACGTGTGGCCTATTTGCGGGCATGATGGAGGCAGATGTGTTTGTGAAGTGTGGCCTTTTTGCGGGCATGATTGAAGCAGATGTGTTTGTAACGTGTGGCCTATTTTTAGGCATGATGGAGGCAAATGTGTTTGTGACGTGTGGCCTAGTTGCGGCCATGATGGAGGCAAATGTGTTTAAGACGTGTGTCCTATTTGAGGGCATGATTGAGGCAGATGTGTTTGTGACGTGTGGCCTATTTTTTGGCATGATGGAGGCAAATGTGTTTGTGACGTGTGGCCTATTTGTGGGCATGATGGAGGCAAATGTGTTTGTGAATTTTTCGAATCTAGCTTGAGTTACAATATTAAAAGCACGAATGCGAATATATAGCTTTTCTCTAATACCACCGCCTTTATATCTTCCATTTCAATACCATATCCTTCAATACACTGTCCTGCAATACCCTCTCGCTCAATGCCCTGTCCTTCAATACCTTCTTCTTTAATACCCTTTCCTTCAATACCCTTTCCTTCAATATCCTTTACTTCAATACCCTTTTCTTCAATACCCTTTCCTTCAATACCCTCTCCTTCAATACCATGTTCTACAATACCCTCTCTCTCATCGCCTTCCTGGTGCATACTGTAGTATATTTTAAAGCCGATTTTCAAAAAAAATCTTTGAGTTTCAGAGAGCCAGGTCAGAGGTCAAAGAACTTTTTTCAAGGCTTTTGTTATATCGTCAGGACCGTATCGATTGTCATCTGGATGGAGGTCAAGGTCCCTGGTGGCTTGTTTGGCCACTTGCACTGACAGGTATTAATGTAAGGGGCGAGCCATATAGTACGTAAGAAAAAAAATTCAACTGTTGGTACATCCCTTCTCCCCTTTTGCAAGATTATTCCTTTAGACATCCTCTATACTTGAAGAAAAAGAGCGTTTGACTCCTAAAATAAACACCAAAATACAATCTATTTATACACAATTATGATGTTACAGTAGGAAAAAAAGTGTCACATTTTTTTTTTCAACATTTTTTGGCAATTCCAGTGGTTCTTCAAATTTGTGCCACCTCACCATGGGGTACTGCGTTCATCTTGGGCACGGCCATGCGAAAGGGGCAATCATTTATTTAATAACAATGTAATCGCTACACGAAGCAATTCATTTGTTAAAATTTAATTTAGTGCACATGTTTAAAACTTAAAGTTTGCCAAGGTTCAGAAAATTAAAAAAAAAATTCTAAGAACCACTGACGTAACGTAGACTTACATAATGAAACAAATACACCGTGCATTCACAGAAATGATCATACACCGATTTCAGCAGATTTTTTCCCCTGCCAAACGCACTAAACAGCAGTATTAAAACAATTACACAACATTGCGTGATATTTTTACAGCATTACACCGCTTTTATGTTTATTGAATGATGATGATAGTTGCTCTCTTAGTCGATCCTTGGTCTCTGAAAAACCTATCTAGACCTCTTTAGACTTATTTAAAACTATCTAGACCTATCAAAAACCTATCTAGACGTATCAAAAACCTATCTAGAAGTATCAAAACCTATCTAGACCTATCAAAACCTATCTAGACCTATCAAAACCTATCTAGACCCATCTAAACCTATCTAGTCCTATCTAAACCCATCTAGACCTATCTAAAACATGATTATCTGTGACAGCCATTCCCGAGTACTAAATCGGTGAAGTATTTTAAAATAGCAAGTTATAATTTTTGTCACTCTCATCAATACAAAAGCGATTGATAGACTGTCAGAATTACTGGATCATTATTTCAGAACTGTTAATGTACTCGACTGCTTGTTACCATTCTGGTGCTGGGAGGCCGAGTGGTCAAGGCTCAGTTAATCCCAATCTAGTAGACTCTATTTTAATCCCCAACAAAAGTGGGGTAGATGGGATCCGTCAACCGTGGACGGCAACTCGCGTTAAAGGAAGCCAACTCTGATATCAAACCCGGAGAAGGAGATCCTTAGGCGTTATGACCATTTGACACGATGAAACTTCCTGCCATTGACACGATGAAACTTCCTGACATTGACACGATGAAACTTCCTGCCATTGACACGATGAAACTTCCTGACATTGACACGATGAAACTTCCTGACATTGACACGATGAAACTTCCTGACATTGACACGATGAAACTTCCTGCCATTGACACGATGAAACTTCCTGCCATTGACACGATGAAGCTTCCTGCCATTGACACGATGAAACTTCCTGCCATTGACACGATGAAACTTCCTGACATTGACACGATGAAACTTCCTGCCGTTAACACGATGAAACTTCCTGACATTGACACGATGAAACTTCCTGCAAATTGACACGATGAAACTTCCTGCCATTGACACGATGAAACTTCCTGACATTGACACGATGAAACTTCCTGCCATTGACACGATGAATCTTCCTGACATTGACACGATGAAACTTCCTGACATTGACACGATGAAACTTCCTGCCATTGACACGATGAAACTTCCTGCAATTGACACGATGAAACTTCCTGCCACATTGGAAGCGTAAAGAGCAGAGTGAAACACGTAGGGCACATCTACTACATCCTGGTGTGTTTCCGGTCATCTTAGTAGATTCTCGCCATTGGATCAAATAGGCAAGGACGAGAGAGTGCCGCTGACTAATTGAGCAACTTTTCCTAACATTAAACAGAGCACAGCTCAAGTCAAAGCTGCTCTACAAGTCGAATATTGTTTTGGTCATCCTCGCTGGCAAGGGACGAAGAATATCATAATAATACATCTTTGACCTTTGTGTTCAGTAGGCGAGATTTGACAAAAAGTAAATTGTTCATTTTATAAGTATTGAGTCAATGAATTAATACCTGAAATACTCCACAGGTACGCCACTGACTGTTATAGTGTCATGTACAACAGCGAGACACACCTCTGTACACCTGGGAAGTGGATCAATAAAACAGAGGCGACCCCAAGTATCGAGGAGGGCCAATTGTATCTTGGCTATAAATGTGATGAAAACTCAGGATTCGAACTCTATGTCTTCAACCGCACACTCGCATGCGTTTTCTACCAAAGTACTTGGGTCAATTTCTCAACTGCGGAGCACATTTGCAGATCCATCAATGGATTTTTGTACACAATAAAAACATTGGACAAACTTAGAATTATCCAGTCCCTCGCAGACAACTCCAGCTGGATAGGTCTGGATGACCGGCTCAACGACGGACATTTTGTTTGGAGTGATGACCAACAGGAAATCGATCTAAATTTACAGAACAAGATTTTTTTGTCTGGCGAGCCAAATAATAAGGGCGGCGCTGAACACTGTTGCGTGCTCAAATATCATCCAACACCGCCAGAACGTTTAGTGAATGATAATAATTGCTCTCTTAGTCGAGCCTTGGCCTGTGAACAACCCATTTAGACATCGAGCCTTGGCCTGTGAACAACCCATTTAGACATCGAGCCTTGGCCTGTGAACAACCCATTTAGACATCGAGCCTTGGCCTGTGAACAACCCATTTAGACATGTGAAGAATTCGTATCTGTGACAATCGTTAAATCTTTTAATTATATATATGTATAAGAATGATCTAGGATGTCCATGACGCGAAAGAAACGAAGTGATTGAAAATAAGTTAGGATTCTTAAAAAAACAATTTTAGTTATTATTTATTAATGAACAAAATCTAATAAAATTTAAATGGAAAAAAAAATAAATAAATACGATTTTATTTTGGTAAATGTTCAATTAAGATATTAGATTATTTATATATTACAGATATCATTCCAATATTTTATATATTACAGGTCATTCCTATATCTTATATATTACAGATGCCATACCTGTATTTAATGTACTACAGATGGCATTTCTATATTTTAAATTACAGACATCATTCTTGTATCTAAATCTTACAGATTTCGTTCTCTCAGCTCACCTCCTTCGTTCTCTCAGCTCACCTCCTTCGTTCTCTCAGCTCACCTCCTTCGTTCTCTCAGCTCACCTCCTTCGTTCTCTCAGCTCACCTCCTTCGTTCTCTCAGCTCACCTCCTTTGTTCTCTCAGCTCACCTCCTTCGTTCTCTCAGCTCACCTACTTCGTTCTCTCAGCTCACCTCCTTCGTTCTCTCAGCTCACCTCCTTCGTTCTCTCAGCTCACCTCCTTCGTTCTCTCAGCTCACCTCCTTCGTTCTCTCAGCTCACCTCCTTCGTTCTCTCAGCTCACCTCCTTCGTTCTCTCAGCTCACCTCCTTCGTTCTCTCAGCTCACCTCCTTCGTTCTCTCAGCTCACCTCCTTCGTTCTCTCAGCTCACCTCCTTCGTTCTCTCAGCTCACCTCCTTCGTTCTCTCAGTTCACCTCCTTCGTTCTTAATACGGAAAGTACTTTATCTGTTCGCTGCAAGAAAAGAATGACAATCTCAGAGGAGGATCAACCATACCCTTTTTACAAATAATTTCTTCAACTAAAAGTGTAAAAAAAAATGAATCTTTTCATTGCCAGTAATAGTATAAAAAAATACATTTTAATTCTTAAGGACCAAGGCCGACCGGGCGAGGGGAGTCCCGGGGAGTGCCCAAACCTTCTGTCCTCAAGTTATTTACTTCTTTAATGACGCTATTCCTCAAACGCCTAAACAATGGCTAAGTTTGGATACCCCCCTCCAAATCAAAAAGCCACCTACGTCCCTGGATATGAACAGTTCCTTCCATAAGATGCACAGACGCCGACATTTTTTCAGCCACTGTGCCCAGAACAATATTTGGAAATCATTGTATTACCATTTGATATTAAATAAAACAAATCTTCTTTGAAATCTTCTAAAAATCATACAACAAAAAATAATCTCCAGCTTCAGACATGACACATTGAAATATCATCTCTTTGTTTTACCTTTTGCGTTGTATATTAGACATGTTTCAATACTATGACCCTTGACCTTACGATTCAATATTAGGTTACCTGGGCCACCCGTCTCCAGCCTTAGACATGACAAATAGAAAAAATATCTCTTTGTTTGATGACACACGTGTTTCAATATTATGACCCTTGACCTTAACATTCAAAATTAGGTTAGTATTGCTACCAGTCATGACAGAACATTTTTTAAAGCGTTTATTTCCTTATACAAATAAGGTTTTTTTGGTTTTAAAAAAAAAAAAAATCAATAAAAATTGCAATCTTTGTTCAGATCCCTGTTGATTATTTCGATGAATAAAAAACTTGCCAGTGACATTAACAGTAAACATCAATATTTTAAGATACCGAACATTTATTAACTTACAATTTGATTTCTTTGACTCAAAATTAAAACAGTTTACTTCAACAAATACGAACTTACATTATAATTTAAAGCAATTTCACTTGGGATGCACACTACAATGACTACCATACAGGAATTATTTTCAGTAGTGGCCACTCTAATGTCCTTTCAAGGCAGGCTATTTTAAGATATTTCCATAACTGGGTCGCTAAACTTTTAGAATTTAAAATAGTGTCTAAAAATGTAGATTAAAAACTGGTTAACGCCAACTGGTGCACACCGTAAGGATTCCACAACTGGTTAACGCGATCGGGTGCGCACCAAAAGGATTCAACAGCTGGCTAACGTAAACTGGTGCGCATCGTAAAAAGGATTCCAAAGCTGCTTAATGCAAACTGGTGGGCACCGTAAGGATTCCAAAACTGGTTATATTTAAAAGAATCAAAACGATTTACTTAAAACGACCAGCTGAATGTTTTGTTAGGTATGTATTAAATTACTATAATGTTAGCCTCCTGGATTATGAATGAAGACCCCGATTGAAGACCCCGATTGAAGACTCTGACTACGGACTCTGACTGCGGACTCTGACTGCGGACTCTGACTGCGGACTCTGACTGCGGATTCTGACTGCGGACTCTGACTGCGGACTCTGACTGCGGACTGTGATTGCGGACTCTGGCTGCGGACTCTGAATGCGGACTCCGCAGTACTCCGGACTCTGACTCCGGACTCTGACAGCGGATTCTGACTGCGGATTCTGACTGCGGACTCTGACTGCGGACTCTGACTGCGGACTCTGACTGCGGACTCTGACTGAGGACTCTGACTGAGGACTCTGACTGAGGACTCTGATTGAGGACTCTGACTGAGGACTCTGAATGCGGGCTCTGACTGCGGGCTCTGACTGTGGGCTCTGACTGCGGGCTCTGGCTGCGGGCTCTGGCTGTGGGCTCTGGCTGCGGGTTCTGAATGCGGGCTCTGACTGCGGACTCTGACTGCAGACTCTAACTGCAGACTATGACTGCAGACTCTGACTGCAGACTCTGACTGCAGACTCTGACTGCAGACTCTGACTGCAGACTCTGACTGCAGACTCTGACTGCAGACTCTGACTGCAGACACTGACTGCAGACTCTGACTGCAGTTCTGACTGCGGACTCTGACTGCAGACTCTAGCTGCAGACTGTGTCTGCGGACTCTGACTGAAGGCTCTGACTGCGGGCTCTGACTGCAGACTCTGACTGCAGACTCTGACTGCAGACTCTGACTGCAGACTCTGACTGCAGACACTGACTGCAGACTCTGACTGCAGACTCTGACTGCAGACTCTAACTGCAGACTCTGACTGCAGACTCTGACTGCAGACTCTGACTGCAGACTCTGAAGGAAGACTCTGAAGGAAGACTCTGAAGGAAGACTCTGAAGGAAGACTCTGAAGGAAGACAAAATAATGCGTTCAAAAAGAAATTTGAAGCAAAATTTTAACGGAAAACCTGAAAAAAAGATTGGACCCAAATTCCGTTCGATCAAATTGCCGTCGATCAATTTTACGTCGACGAAAATTCTTTCGATCAAATTTCCGGATACGGATGCAATGATTTCTGAACCAATGACGCCATCGCTAAGTCGAGCACACATTAAGGTGACACGCTAAGTCGAGCACAAATTAAGGTGACACGCTAAGTCGAGCACACATTAAGGTGACACGCTAAGTCGAGCACACATTAAGGTGACACGCTAAGTCGAGCACACATTAAGGTGACACGCTAAGTCGAGCACACATTAAGGTGACACGCTAAGTCGAGCACACATTAAGATGACACGCTAAGTCGAGCACACATTAAGGTGACACGCTAAGTCGAGCACACATTAAGGTGACACGCTAAGTCGAGCACACATTAAGATGACCGTTTTGGTTTTAATCCACTAGTTAACGGAAAAAAACAATAAAATGTATTTTGAAAGGAAATGAGATTCAAATACAAAACATCATATTTCAAGTTCGACCTCTAATTAAGCGTCTTACAAGATGATGTCATGTTCTTGTGAGATGATGTCATGGTCTTGTGAGATTATGTCTTGGTCTTGCAAGATGATGTCATGGTCTTGCGAGATGATGTCATGGTCTTGTGAGATGATGCCATGGACTTGTGAGATGATGTGATGGCCTTTCGAGATGGTGTATTGGTCTTGTGAGATTATGCTATGAACGTGTGAGATTATGTCATGATACTGCGAGTTGATGTCATGGTCTTGTGAGATGACGTCATGGTCTTTGTTAGACGACGTCATGGTCTTATGAGATTACGTCAAGGCCTTGTGAGATGACGTCATGGTCACTTGAAATAGACAGTCCTATAAATAGTTTTTCCCAGAGTCCTGACAATGATATATCTAAAGATGGAATATCTGTTTGTGATTTACATCGTCTTGTTCTGCAGTGATTTTCTATTACGCCTAATCATAAGCTAACCATCAGTTATATAGTTACTTATAATCATAAACTAACCAACAGATTCATGGCCACGTCTTCTCAATAGCTAACCAACTGATCTATAACTACACCTAATCATAAACTCACCAACGGATCCATTTTCACGTCTTCTCAATAGCTAACCAACAGATCTATCAATTCACCTAATCATAAACTAACCAACAGATCTATAGCTACACCCAATTTTAAACTAACCAACAGATCCATAGTTACGTCTACTCATCAACTAAACAACATTTATAGAGTTGCTCCAACTCATTTAAAACAAAGTAGGGAAGAAGAGCCGCTTAAATATTCAATCAAAGAGTAAAGTGACAATAATATACAAAAGCTTAAGAAAAAAACACATATACAAATCTTGATATCAATGAAAAATAAATATATATTTCGTATAAATCATTTATATGCATTTTGTTTTGTTCTTTAATATTTATACTCTTTTGTCCCACTCACTTTTTCACAGCAGATTTATTACGCCAAATATTTCAGAAAGACAAAAGAATATATTGAGCACAATTTTTTTAAAAAGAATCTTGTTTAGTGCATTTTGTCGGGAGTTTTATTTCGTGAAATCAAAATTAATATTTCATTCATCATCTCCTACTTTGAAAAAAAAAAAAGGATTAAAACTGATTTGGGTTGGGGGGGGGGGGGTTGGGGCTGAAAATTTGATAGAATGTGTTGTCATCAGCATAGACAATATGTGCAAAATTTAAGCTCGATAGTTTGACGGAAACTGGGTCAACTAGCCATACTAAGATTCTTCAACCCAGTCAGAACGAAACAGACAAACAAAGGCAACGTTAATATAACACAATTATTAAAGATAAACGAACAGGAAAAGGATGTCCCTAGAAAAGACCAAGAAACCGTATCCAGAAATTTGATCAAAAGAAATTTCGTCGACGGTAAATTGATCGACGGTAATATGATAGACGGTAATTTGATCAAATAATTTTTTTTCCTACAGTTTTTACGTTAAAATTTTGCTTCGAATATCTTTTTGAACGCAATATTTTGTTTTACTATATAGTATCATCATCATCATCATCAATGGCACTACAGCCAATGTAGGGCCCTGGCCTCCTCCACCACATCCTTCCATTCGGAGCGATCCATGGCTTTCCGTCTCTATGCTTGAACCCCCAACCTGTTTAAATCTGTCTCCACATCATCAATCCACCTCATCCTTGTGCGACCGATGAGTCGTCTGCCCCTAGGCTTCTGCCTGTATATGATTTTGGCTGCTCTGCATTCAGGCATCATTCTGACCTGCCCAGGGTATTCTGCCTTTTTTTATCATTGTGACAATGGGTGGTTCTTTGTACAAATCGTAAAGTTCTTGGTTTGTACGTATTCTCCAGTTATCATTTTCTATCACTGGTCCGTATATTTTGCGGAGGATTTTCCTCTCCCATGTGTTGAGCAGGCTCTCTGCTTTTCTGGTGAGGATCCATGTCTCACTAGCGTACGTTACTACAGGTCTTATGATGGTGGTGTATATTGTCTTCTTTGTTCCCCTTGATAAGTTTTTGTTTCTCAGTAGCTTTTGTAGATTGAAATAGGAACGGTTGCCTGCTGTTATCCTTTCTTTCACCTCTGTCATTATCTCATTGTTCTCATTTATAGTTTCCCCTAGATGTTTGAATGTGTCCACTCTCTCAAATTTGTGGTTGTTTATATTGATGTCATCTTCAGCATGGAAGTTTCTTGACATTATCATATATTTTGTCTTCGGTTCATTTATATCAAGGCCAGCTTTGAATGAGGCATTTTCAAGTTCCCTGAATGCTTTAATTACTTCATTACGGTTTTTACCCAGTAGTGCTATATCATCTGCATATGCCAGGTACTGCAATGGTTGGCTATATAAGGTTCCTGATGGTCGTTGCTCTGTAGTATCGCTCTGGAAATAGTTTGTTATGGTTCCACTGGTGCTAATGTGAATGCTTCTAATAACTTTTTCTAGCGTGATGTTAAGCAGTATACATGATAGTGAGTCTCCTTGTCTGAGGCCCCGATTGACTATGAACTCCCTAGAATATTCTCCCTGAATCTTGATTCTGCTTTTGGAGTTGGCCATTGTCATGTGTATGAGCCGGGTAAGCTTGTTAGGGACTCCAAGTTCTTGTAAAGCATTGTATAAGTAATTCCTGTTTACACTATCGTATGCTGTTTTGTAATCCACATACAGTTGGTGTATGTCGATGTTATATTCGTAGCATTTTACTATATAGTATAGTGAGTTCAAAATGAAATTTGACGAAAATTTTAACGTATGAACTAAAAAGAAGATGAAATTTCCGGTAAGATCAAGAAACAGATTAAAAACAGCATTAGAAACGAGTCAGTCCAACACCAGAAAAAATCGCCCATTTTTGTTGTTTTGTTGTAACGGCAATTAATTTGTTCAGGAATTTCAGTTGGACAATCAAGTATTCAAGCTGAAACTGATAGGGAAAAAACCATTGAATGAAACCACCAAGACTGTGCGTGCAACCAGCGTCAAAAAGGAGTAGAATAATAATTAGAGTTATTTGAAATTAAGTTCTTGAAATTCTTTATTATTTTAAAAAGAATCTACATAGTTTATGTTTTCCAAGGGAAACAATCACTTTACTTTTTAAAAAAAAATTTAACGGTAAAATAAAAAATTTATTACAAAATTTTTTTTTTTTTTTTTTTTTTTAGTAATGTATTTGCATTTTAGAATGACGTGTTATAAAAATGAGCTAAAACTTCCTGAATTTCTTCCTAACATTGAGTTATTACCTTGTGTATGTTTTAGATAACAAGCTACAAATTTCAAACTCCAACAGTGTAATATAAAAGCTAAATAAACATAACTTTAGGCTGTGACATTCAGCATTGCAAGTGGACTACTCAGTCTTATTGAAGATAGTCTACTTGAATTTCGAAATTATTCGATCCCTACACCTAGGGATGCATAGTAAAAAAATAGACAGTAATCTGTTCTTGTTGGGCTCTATGAAAACAGAAGAAAGTTGTGCACCGAATTGATTTTGAGACCAATAAGTACTTCTCTTATAAAATGTCATGAAGTAAATCACTCTGTTTATGGCTGTGTGTCATTAACGGGAATTCATTGAAAAAGGACACACAAATAATTTGTTAAAACCTTGAACATAACAATTTTATGCCATGGCTTTCATCTCTATTAAATAGGGTTACCAGACGTCCCTATTTAAAACGATATTTTGTATTTTCGGGCCCCGTGACCGTATTAATTTGTCCGCATTTGTCAAAACTTTTGTTACGTCTTCCGGTTTGTCCGTACTTTTGGCAGCGACAACTTGCTTGTCTTATTTCCAGTAGTCGTATCTTATTTCCCGCAAAGACAAGCACAGTTTTGACTCCATCTGATCTGATAGTCCAAAACTTCCAAATTTCTATCTCAAATGCTCAAAACATATCACGCAATGTTGTGTAGGAATTCTCTTCATAATGCTGTCATTTCTGTTCACAAATTAACTAGCTAGATATCGCTTCAGGAGTACTCATTGGTAGCAGTATTTTAGTAAATATTTCGATATATTATGGGGACCAACGTATGTTCAACGTGCTAGTTCAGTGGTTCCTATAATGTTTCGATTCCCGGCGCTTATGCCAAATTTAGGTTTTCACCAATCTTTTGCTGCCTTCTCTGATACGACTTTTCAGTTAAGTGCTATTATTTAAATTTAATTCTGAGTAACCGTTTTATCGAGCGGAGGAAATGCTGCTCCTGGGGCGAAGCCGGAAAATTGTGTCCCTTAAAAAGTGCCCCGGGGGGTGGGGGTTCAGTAAAAAATACCATTTTCGGCCCCACTCTTCTTTCTGTATTATATGGAATTTGATATTGTAATTCATTATTAAGATCAAATCTTAAATAAGATTTTTGAGCCTGATGTGACGGCTCTCTTAGCCTAATTCTCATGGCGCTGCCCGAGGCCAACATGACACCCAGAAAGACGAGATTTATGGGGACCACTGACCTTGCCAAACTATCAGCGATATAAACCTAAGAAATATTTTTTTTTAAAAGTCCTGTGACGTCATAATTATTTATTAAATTAATGGATTTCTTTATTGTTTTTATGGGGATGTGGGCTAACAGCTTCAAGTACGTAAGATTATGGGGGGGGGGGGGGTTCAAAAAAGTGGAGCATAACCCCCCCCCCCCCCCCGCACCCACGGCTTTGGTTTCGGTTTGAGTGAGCTTTGCGTACGTGCTTGCATCAAGAGAATCTGGTAAGCTTATCTACCCAACTTTCAAATCTTTACAATCTGTATTACGTCTTTCTTGGCTTCAATTCGCCAGCGGCTTTTATTTTTTGTTTTCCTTGTCAGCCTTGATCGATGAGGCTTCCATGACCGAGCAGGTCTGTTTGTGATGAGGCTTCCATGACCATGCAGGTATATTGTCATGATGCTTCCATGACCGAGCAGATCAGGTTGTCATGAGGCTTCCATGACCGTGCAAGTCCTATTGTCATTAGGCTTCAATGACCGAGTAGGTCTTATTGCCATGAGGCTTCCATGACCGAGCAGGTCTATTGTCATGATGCTTCCATGACCGAGCAGGTGTTATTATCATGAGGCTTCCATGACCGAGCAGGTCTGGTTGTCATGAGGCTTCCATGACAGAGCAGGTCTTGGTGTCATTAGGTTTCAATGACCGAGCAGGTCTTATTGTCATGACGCTTCCATGACCGAGCAGGACTGGTTGTCATGAGGCTTTTATGACAGTGCAGGTCTTGGTATCATTAGGCTTCAATGACCGAGCAGGTCTTATTGTCATAAGGCTTCCATGACCAAGCAGGTCTATTTTCATGAGGCTTCCAAGACCGAGCAGGTCTTATTGTCATGAGGCTTCCATGACCGTGCAGGTTTGGTTGCCATAAGGCTTAGATGACCTGCAGGTCTGGTTGCCATTAGCTTAGATGACCGTGGAGTTCTGGTTGCCTTGAGGCTTCCATGATTGTGCAAGTCTGGCTGTATTTGGCATGGCTTTTCTCATGTAGAAATCATCCATTGCCAGCTTTTTTTCCGAGTTACTTGCAATCGCATAAGTTGATTTATCCCGCAGACTTCAACGGTGCAGGAGGAATAGACAATGCGATTTGGAAAGCGAGTATCAGAAGAAATCTCTATTTAATTAGCAACACCAATGCTTTACTCCTCTTAAAACCTTGATCTAAAGAGACATTGTCGTCACCTGCAACTTTTTTGTACCCAAGAGAATATTGGACTTAAGTTACATTTAAATGGAATCTATTAACACTTCAACTCTGAAAAAAAATTTGACTGGTGGACCATGGAGATCAAGTAGGGTTTGATGAAAGCCACACATCACAAAATTAATGTAACTAAAAGAAAACAAATATCCACTGATCAAGATGACAACAATCCTAAGTCATAGACACCTGTTTGCTTAAAGAAAGTTTAAAGAAAAACGAATAAAAAGACAAACAAATAAAATGTATGAAAAAAAATCATAAAACATAAAATCACCGATATATCCAAGACTTACGGTTCATAATCAAAGACAATAATATGTAGGCCTAATGCTGACAGAAATGACGTAATTACAGTGACGTAATGAAGTGACAATTCTAATAGAGAAAAAGTATCCTTAAATGTGCACGTTATTGGTTTCGATTACTATACTTATATAATCTCTAGTTCAACACACCAAGTAATCATACCATCTTAACAATCTTCTGTACGTATACAATCACTAGATGAACGCATCCCGCTATCAAACGATCGTAACAATCTTCTGTACTTCTACAATCACTAGATGAACTCAACACGTAATCATGCGATCTTAACAATCTTCTGTACTTGTACAATCACTAGATGAACTCACCACGTAATCATACGATCTTAACAATCTTCTGTACTTGTACAATCACTACATGAACTCACCACGTAATCATACGATCTTAACAATCTTCTGTACTTGTACAATCACTAGATGAACTCACCACGTAATCATACGATCTTAACAATCTTCTGTACTTGTACAATCACTAGATGAACTCACCACGTAATCATACGATCTTAACAATCTTCTGTACTTGTACAATCACTAGATGAACTCACCACGTAATCATACGATCTTAACAATCTTCTGTACTTGTACAATCACTAGATGAACTCAACACGTAATCATACGATCTTAACAATCTTCGGTACTTATCACTAGACGAACTTATCACGTAGTCAAACTGTCTCATGCATATTATCACTAGATGAACACATCACGTAGTCAAACGATCTTAACAACCCATCCGTACGACTTTCATAGGACCTAGTTAAACTTTAGCCGAGAGTTGAACAAACACCAACGTTTGAACATTTCAACGGCACAAGAAACAAAGGAACAAACAAATCTTTGAATAACCAATCGAAATTTAACAGACCAAAATTAACCATCCCTTTAAATAAAGGACAATAGCAAAACATGCAAAGAAGTAATGCACTTTTATAAGAATCTAAAAATATCCCCCCCCTCCCCCTCAAGGCTTGCCGCACATTTTTTCGCGGCTCTAAACTCTATTACTTTTCTATTCCCGACCATTGCTTAAGACACCAGATTACAAGAAAGTGTTACACCTCAAACGCACTTGCAATTTTTTTTTTTTTTTTAAAGAATCTCACTTAGCGCAGTTATCGGGAATTTTCCTTCATTTTCACATTTAAAAAAAATGCAAAGGAAAACTTATTTTGGTTTTGGGATTTGTTCTTGAGCCAGGGGAGAAGAATTTGAATGAATTAGTTTTAATTTGCAATGAGACTATGTGCCAACTTTCTGGTCTATAGTTTGACGGAGAGCGGATCAATTAGCCATCAGAAAATTGTGCAAGTCCCCCAATAAGCCAGCCATCCACGAGCAAAAGCGAAGTTAAATTTGGAGTCGTGGCTCATTACAGTTTAAGTACTCACACACAACCAATGCAGGTCATAGAACTCTAGCGTTTATTCTTGAGGTGCAATGTCAGTCAAATTTCTCACACGTGCAGTCGACTCGAAGTATCCGTTGAACACACACCAATCTAAATGGCCACACTCAGTATTAGACACAGCTGTCAACTCGATCACATCACAACAAGTAGGAGGCTCGGGTTTAAATCCTACCTGCCTTAAGTAGAAGCAACGATGTCCACATCATGAGCTGTTCAGCAGGCCCGCGTGGGACAGGCATGCCCAGGTCAGTGAATGTGAACACGCCTGGGGTTAAAAATCGTGTGACAGGAGCGTGCTTCTTTGCCCAAAAGGTGGCACCATTGCGGCACCATGCAACATAAAAAAAAAATGTTACATAAATGTAAGTTACAAAAAGTGGCATATTGCCACAATATAAAGTATTCTAAAATTCTTAAGTACATAGAGCTGCATTTGAAAGATATCACAAGGCAAAGCACAACTTCAACACATATTTCATTTTACGGAACGCTAGCTAAATAATGATTTGAACAAACGATAATAATACAATTCCTAAGTCAGACAGGTAGCTTCCAAAAGAAACAATAAAAATTTATAATTTGTTCCTTAGAAAACAAAGGGAATTACTAAAATGTAAAATCAAAATAGACAATTGGCTCCCTGCAGAACACAATAGTGTTTACCGAAATCCCAGTAAAATGTAAAATCAACATAGACAATTTGCTCCATGCAGAAACTAATGCTTTATACAGCGCTTCTAATATGACTGTAATACAGATTACATTGCTAACAAGGTTACAATTTGTTGAACAGAATATTGAACGAAAATATAGCCATGTTAGAAAAGAATAAAATAGAAAGTCTCGGCCTGTTGAAAGAACTGCAAGGTCCACCTTCTTGAAATTAAACATTTGGCTGATTCCCCCCCCCCCCCCCAACCTTCGTACTAATAATGCCCCTGAGTCTCAGCATCCTAGTCTTCTCCCTTATAATCTCCATTCAGTCGACTTGACCAGGCTTGTAAGAACAGAATCTCCGATCAGTCCAATGGTCCGGGCTTGTAAGAACATAATCTCCATTCAGACCACTGGTCCAGGTGTGTATAAATTTAATTCACATTCAGTCCAATGGTTTAGGTTTGTAAGAACTGAATCTCCATTCAGTCCACTTGTCCAGGCTTGTAAGAACAAAATCTCAATTCAGTCCACTGGTCCAGGCTTGTTAGAACACAATCTCAATTCAGTCAAGTGGTACGGACTTGTAAGAACATAATCTACATTCAGTCCACTGGTCCAGGTTTGTAAGAAGAGAATCTCCATTCAGTCCACTGGTCCCGGTTTGTAAGAACAGAATCTCCATTCAGTCCACTGGTCCAGGTTTGTAAGAACAGAATCTCCATTCAGACCACTGGTCCAGGTGTGTATAAACTTAATTCACATTCAGTCCATTGGTTTAGGTTTGTAGGAACTGAATCTCCATTCAGTCCACTTGTCTATTTTTTTCGAAGAGAATGTACATTTATTCGACTGGTCCAGGTTTTTTTCCAACATATTCTGCTGATAGGAGAGAATCATAGTGGTGTTCCAAAATTTTTTAATCAATACAGGGAGCATTGTTTTGAATTTGTTTCTTGAAATAACACTTGCACATGGTAACAACCAACAGATATTCAAGGTTAAAAATAGTTAATATCATAGGTCAAGGCTATCAAGGGGGTTAAAATAAACCTGTGGGACAGCCAGATGAGTTCATACAGAGGACATAGAAACTGACGTGAAAATATGAGGACTCGACTGGAGGACATGCTAGGACATGATGTTTTTTTTAAGCTGGTGTCCAGGTAAATATCAGCGTTACATTAAGATAGTAAGCATTTAAATAATTTATACATTTTAAGGATACGATACAAAAAATTCAAACACTAATTTAAAATTAGATTATATCACAAGAATACAAAACACAATGTGGCGTGGACTTTGAAAATGTGGCAGAACTCGTTTCTACGCTATGACATTTGTCAAGTACGGGAGTCAGTCCAGGCCTGGACCACCGAAAACATCCCCAGCAACCCGTGTGGATGTGACTCGTTTAATCACCTCCACATTACAGTACCACACAACATTACAGTGCCACACCACATTACAGTGCCACACCACATTACAGTGCCACACCACATTACAGTGCCACACCACATTACAGTGCCACACCACATTACATTGTTCCGAATCAGTACAGTGCCATATCGCATTGCAGTGCCACACCTCAATTTCACATGAAGTTTTCAATGCGACATGAAATTATAGTGCCACAACATATTATAGTGCCACACCACATTTCAGTACCACATCAAATAATTGCAATGCCCGAAAACACTTACATCACATTGCAGTGACACACCACATTACAGTTCCACATCTCATTTCAGTGCCACACAAAATTTTAGTGTCACACCACATTAAAGTGCCACCCCACATTACAGTGTCACAATTTTCAGTTAAGATAGTTTTAAATGAAGCAATAGTTCACTTCCTTTATCTGGCCCATTATTAATCCATTTACAAAGCGCCAATCGTCAGTTGTTGTTTTTATCTCAAAGGTTTCTTAATTCTCCCCGTCCCGCCACACCATTTGCACCTTACTAATCCTTTGTACTGTGGCCGTGACGTCATATTATCATTCTTTTGTAACGATTTGATCGGCGATCAATCAATATTATTAGAGGGTTGGGGGGGGGGGTAGGACTAAACACAACAAGAGAAACCGTTGGAATTTATGCTCATTAATCGAAAGATGTACATGTACACATGTACATGATTGCATAGTTTTGTCATGAGATCGCTTAATGTATTGGTTATCAACAGTCTTCAATTACAGTGGTAATCGTATTGACAAGTTGCCAATACATCAGCAAGACATGGACAAAACCAGTGAGACATCGACAAAACTAGCGATACATGGACAACACCAGCAATACATGGAGAAAACAAGTGAGACATAGACAACACCAGTGAGACATGGAGAAAACAAGTGAGACATGGACAACACCAGTGAAACAAGGACGCCATTGAGACATGGACAACACCAGCGAGACATGGACAACATTATGCAGTGAAACAGCAACGCCAGTGAGACATCACAAACCAGTGAAACAAGGACGCCAGAGAGACATGGACAACACCAGTGAAACAAGGACGCCAGTGAGACATGGACAACACCAGTGAGACTTGGACAACACCAGTGAAACAAGGACGCCAGTGAGACATGACAAACCAGTGAAACAAGGACGCCAGGGAGACGTGGACCACATGAGTGAGACATGGACAACACCAGTGAAATAAGGATGCCAGTGAGACATGGACAAGACCAGTGAAACATGAACAGTGTACATCACAGATCCTTGACAACAAAGCCAGCTCCAAATGTCCGAATGTTTCATTCCATTGAATTTGTTCTCTCAAACATTTTTGTATAAACAAAAGCTAGCCATATTGAAAAATGCAATGTTTAAATCATTGAAAACAATCGAGCTACAATTAATTTGCATACGTATTTTATAAGCTTGCTGTGTCCTTTGTGATGTTGCTCTGTCCCTTTAAGAAGTTGCTCTGTCATTTTGTGAGGTTGCTCTGTCCATTTGTGAAGTTGCTCTGTCCCTTTATGAGGTTGCTCTGTTTCTTTGTGAGGTTGCTCTGTCCCTTTGTGAGGTTGCTCTGTCCCTTTAAGAAGTTGCTCTGTCCTTTTGTGAGGTTGCTCTGTCTCTTTGTGAGGTTGCTCTGTCCGTTTAAGAACTTGCTATGTCATTTTGTGAGGTTGCTATGTCTCTTTGTGAGGTTGCTCTGTCCCTTTAAGAAGTTGCCCTGTCCCTTTGTGAAGTTGCTATGTCCCTTTGTGAGGTTGCTCTGTCCCTTTGTGAGGTTGCTCTGTCCCTTTAAGAAGTTGCTCTGTCCCTTTGTGAGGGTGCTCTGTCAGTTTGTTAGTTTATGTTGAAATCTTGCATCTAAATGTTGACACAGTTCTTGATATCCAATTGACCCAAAAATGAAAACACAACGAGTGTACAACTATTTTTGTCAGTAGGTCATCGCCGACCTCCACTGACGCTTAAGAGACGTGTCTAATGTAGCATCTCAATTCTGACCCATTTCGTGATTATCATTTGAGCGAAAACATTATTCGTTCACCACCATCCCCCCCCCCCAAAGAATATATAACACTTCATGATCAGTAGGTAATTAGTGACATCAAATGACACTTAGGTGACATTAGCGTATATCAGGTTTGGAAATTGACTACGGTTTGTTTTTACTACAGTGTTTCTTATTCATGATTATTTATTCCCAATGAAAATAACGATAAGAACACAAGGTTTGCAATAGAAATATATTGTTATGTAGATGACGTGTTTACGTCACGTTCCCCGTGCCGTGAACTCTGTCTGACCCCAAATTAGGCTGCGTTGGTATTGGGCATGGTTTATTCCCTTTGATCTTGGTCTTGTTTACTACCACTACCCACTAAAAAATAATTAATATGTTCTAATAGAATTTTGTGGAAAGTTCGCGACTGAACTAGACAGGTAAGCAATGTTTTGGGCTGTTCGAGGTCTTTCAGTAGGAGAGATTATAAAAGCGAGATTCATTTTTGGAGTATTGAGATATTTTGACTTCACGAGACAGGGTGTATTATTCTGTGTTTACTCATATGTGTTTATTCATATTCATCATTGCACCTTATTTTTGACACATTGTATTAACTGTGTACCGGTACAAGGCATACCATAGTCTGTACCTTGATGAATTTTTTAAATTATATTTCTTTTATTTCGTAATTATATTGATAACTAAATAAATCTTATTTATTGTAATTAGTGCTGTTTTCAGTGTCGTATTTTTGCTATTGTATTTCTTATTGGTATCGTCCTTTGTTATGCACTGTTTAGAACGAGCCATAAACTTAAAATAAGAGATTACATTCTCATTATAGAAGGCAGTGCCTAACATATATTTACTAAGAACAAATGAGGGGCGCCCATGAAATACATTGATGTCGTAAGGTTTTACAAATGAGATTTGCAGTGATACATGTGTTATGTGAACAATTGTTGTGAAACATATTATGTAATCATGGAAATATAAGTTCTCCCAAATGACGTTATCTACCTTTTGTCTGCCCACATCCAATGTGATCTTGACATTTTGAATGAAATTAGTGATTTCCAAAGTACTTTGAGTACATGGGCGCTCCACAAGTATTCTAGTCACATGACTTTAACAACTCTTCTATTTTATACTTTTTAGAACAATTTTGGAAAAGTGTGTTTTCAATAGATTATTTTCTTTTAAATTCTGTTTTATTTGTTGTTGACGATGTTGTGTATGTTCAGGTCTCATAGGAAATGTTTCATTTGTCTTGCCTTCCTGTATCGTCGGCGTAATCATCTGAACGTGGTCCATGTTAATAGTGCATATCTGAGGCAACTTTCTTCAAGAAGATGCTAACATTTCTGAAACTCTTTTTTTCAAGAAGTGAATTAACAAAATCTCACGCTTGAACAAAGTCGATTCTATCAAAATCCCGTCACCATTAGTATTTTTATATATCAATACTAACCATTACACATTCAACAGATTCATTTTTATATAACAATACGAACCATTTGACAGTCAACGGTTGCATTGTTGTAGCGTATGGCACAATGTTTCAGTCATAAACAAAGAGGAAAATAAATTAACAAGTGTATTTAAATAAAAATAATGTATTGCCTCTTAACGTAGCATGGTCTTTTGCAAGCAACGTAAGTTCTTTAGGCAGATCTGAGATGTACAGCACAGTAGAACAAAATGACCCACAAATCCGGGTGGAGCACAACATAGCACAACAGAGTAAGATATTCAGAATATAAAGGTGGCGCTACAGACACTGGTCACAGAGCAGAGTTTCTTGTCCATTGCTTTGAGCTCAAATCACGATTTGTATTGTAAATATCAGGATCCAACGCAAGTAGCAGGAGACAAACAAATGCAGGCTACCCTGGGCTGGATGTTAGAAAGGATACCAAAGGAGTGAAAAGGGGGCATCACCAATACTGCATTGGAATACGGCACAAAGGATGATGTAGCGCCATACGTAGTATTCATTTCAGCATCTGTAATAGTCTTACATGTATTTTCTGTTGTTGTTGCACTAATACTAATGAATGTATTTCATGTGTCATGGTTGGTTTATTTGTGCTATTTGTTATATGCATCGTTACAACCACACATACAGACACAGCACACACAGTTGAAATATAATTCTAAGACAAAGTAAGCAACAACCATCGAAAAACAGACTTTCGCCATTTTTAATTTTTTTTTCTAAACCAACAGATCAAAGAAAGCCACGAAGACCAGTCAGCTATAAACATATTTGTTATCGGATATTATCTTTGCTTTGAAATGGAAAAAGCCAGACTCCGATAGTCTCACGACATGGTAGTTCATTGATTTATTACTTGATATCAATGGTGACGTGCACTCAGAATGTTACATGTCCTACAAGGCAAGATCAAAAGCTAGACATTGTTCATTAAGAGATGAAAATATGCAATTTAAAGAAACTATCACATTTTTATGTTCTGAAAAATGGATTTGTACAATACAATCCAAAACAACACTTCAATTTATGTTGATCTCTATTGGAGGAAATAAGACGACCATCAAGATTCTCCATGATGCACAAGATAAATATAAACATGGCAACTGCTCCAGCATTGAAACAGAATCTCGCCACTCTCCCCCTTAGACAACGACGAGGCCATGACCGGCAGTACAGGAACGGCTCATTCCTGCCAAAGACAATCAAGGACTGGAACAAGCTTCCAAAAGGAACACTTGAGGCGACACCACTTGACACATGTGTGTGTATTGCCGCAAGCCTTCCAAACCCTAGCTCATGTAACCTTCGCTCATTAGCCCTCGCAACCATTGAAATATCCTCAGCACATGCAGGCACAGAGACAGTGCAAATACCTCTACATACATTGGAGCCAAAATGATCAATACATTTTTCTTTCCTTCAAATTTGAGGGTCATCGATTAATTTATTGATCATTTTGTCTCCAGGTTTAAATTCCAGAGTTTTGCCTTCTCTTAGATGAATTGCCGTCCAAGGCTAACGAGTCCCTCTAAACGGGGTGCTTTTTATATGGTGGCTTTGGTGGGGGATTTAACTCCAGACCACTACCTTGTATGCCACTAATCACACTGATGGGAGCCCTTAACATAGGCCCTATAGAAGAAGAGTCATAGAGCAATGCGCACTAATTGCAAATTTGAGTTGCTTGTGTATTTTTTTTTTTTAAATTTGGAAGTTAATAAAATATATTTAAAATTTATGTCATTTTATTTGTAAATTTGAAAAGCACTATTTACAATTTGTTTCATATAAAAGAGTTTAATCTATAATCTAACACACATTTTCTATTTTTGAAAATGTAAGAACTGTTTCCAAGGTTTTTATAATATGTATCTTCTACTTGTATGCAATATTTCATACAGAAAATAATTTCGGTCAGAAGTTGTTTAAACATACTTTATATTGAACAGTACTAAATACCAGTAAATATAGAAACAAGAAATTCAACAAATGTCCGGTAGTAAATTTGTGGGAAATGCTTGCATATTTGGACAGATCTGTTGGTCCATAGTAAAGGTCCACCGTTCAAGGAAAGTGTGTATTGACATAGTCTATTAAAGTGGGCCTCATCCGTGTTAAAATAATAATCTTCCCGAAAAACATGCGTCACAGCAAAAGATTCTCGAATTCACCTGTTTCCTGCAAATCGATGTGGTTAAGGTCAAGGTTGAATAGATAGAGCAAGGTAGCGGGCGTCCGTGGCCACTTCCTTCCCCGCCTCTCTGGTGATGGATGAATTTGGGTCGGGGGGGGGGTGGGGTGGTGTTTTGCTACCATCTCTAGCAGTTAACAAACGCCTCGGACATCATAATATTGAACTTGTTGATCTTATACCGAAAAGATAAATTGACAAAGGTCCTAGTTCATGGCTATATAGGGGGACCAAAGTGTGCCTTTATATAATGTCTGATCACTTATTACAGGCACAGAACAAAGAAAGGGATGTAAGGACGACGAAAGTGAAGTTGGGATTAACGATGGACTTGTTTGGGCTTAATTTTTATATCGGCGCTTTTCTGGGTATGTGTAAGTCTCCGACATTCATTGGCTTATTTATTACTTGAACCTCTATTAGTTCATGTATTATTTTAATCTTTGGATGCTTATCTATTACTTTTATATTTATTTGTTTATTTATTACTATCATCATTATTGGCTTTTGTATTGCTTTTATCTCTATGCTTAAGCTCAACTTACAGCAGCAGAATCGTTTTTTCGTTTGAACAAGGTATCTCCTTTTCTGCTTTTTAAGTAACTAGCCAATATACTCGGCTTTTCACTTCTACGGCTTTTTAATTGACATTGAAATTAAGCGTCGTGTAAAAAAAACACAAAACAACGACACACTTATAGTACCAAAAAAAAAATGGTTTGTCTCCTGTAAAAACACTTTTATGATACATTTTGAAAACATTTCATCCCCTGGTGGAATCGCGACCCCGGAGAGATCCCAATCGGATCCGGTTTTCGAAAGGATCCCGTTTTCTGATGATATCACGACATCCGGATTTGGATCCCAATCTCCGTGGGATCAGGATACCGGAGATATTCCAAAAAAAGTGTCCTGATCCGGTCAGTATTCCGATCACTGCGGGTTCTCGATTCCTGCGGTATTCCGATCCCGGTGAGATCCTGATCCCGTTGAGATCCTAATCCTGGTTGGATCAAAATCCCGTAGGATTACGATCTCCATCCTTGTGGGTTTCCGATTCTGTCGGGATACTGTTTCATGGTGTGGTATTTATCCCAGTGGAGATTCCGATCCCTGCTTTATCATTATCCCAGTGTGATGCCGTTTCTCGGTGGGATACCGATCCCGGTGGAATCCTGCAAACCATGGGATTCCGATAAAGGTCGGTTTCAGAACTCATCGCTATTCCGATTGCAGTGGGTTCCCGATCCCACTGGTTCACGATCCCGTCGGCGTCCCGTTTCCCGGTATGATCCTGATCCCGGTTGTATCATAATCTTTATGTAATCCCGTTTCCTACTGGGATTCCAACATCGGTGGGATCCCAATTACGCTGAGATCCCGATACTGGAAGAATCCTGATCCCATTGGATCTCGATCCTAGTGGATTCCGTTTCCGGTTGGTATAACGTTTCCTGGTGGGGTCCTGATCCCGGTTTATAAATGTCATATATATATATATTTAAGTTTTTGAAATTTCTGGAAAATTCTAGATTATATATTCTTATTTTTAAATTAACCAATATGTTAGTTTTTACTATGAAGGGTTTTGCTACCGCGCTAGGCCTATAGCCATCACCATTATATATCCCTGTAGAACAATATAGATCTATTCTGGCAAATTCTAAATTTAATTCCACATCCTCCTCGAAAGGTATGTTAAATGTCTTTTCGGAGTAATTATTCTTCTAAAAAGAAAAATTATACAAATAAATACACTACTATAACTATTGTAGATTTAAGTTGATACAGGGACCCGAGGGCAGCCCCATTCCATGATTGTACCGAATCAGTTTTGCCTGAGATGGGACCCCATAAAATGATTCAGATAAATTACGGAGTTCAAGTTTAAAATGTGTCCCATTAAAACTTATTTAATAATGCCACAGATATATATTTTTTAAATTATCGAACTTTCAGGAACATTCTAGATTGGATATTTTTTTTGTTTTTAGTCCACCGATATTTCAATACGGAAAATTTAGTACATTGCGACAAGAGTTTTGCCTCTAAGCGGCGCAGAAGACTAGTAGGGTAGACCTGACTACCTGAAGCCAAAAAACTCACGCCTTTGCGTCTATCTCCCAAGGTGAAGGGGGGAGGTTACTTGTAACTTTCACCCGGGAGAAGGTAAGAGAAAAAAGCCTAGTTATTATTCTTTAATATGGCTAGTAAATTACACATGACTCAACCTGAGGGGCACTCGAATCCCCTCCTCCCCTGCAGATCGGTGACGGGGCTCAGGCCGACTGTAGGCTTTTGTGCTACTGGGGGCAATAGGCAAGGTGCCGCTGGTCACCTCCCCAAAAACCTAGTAGTTATGCAGCTTAACTGCAACGGGGTCAGAGGGAAAATAACTGAACTCACCAAATTACTCCACAACCGGGATGTGGACGTGGCTCTACTGCAAGAGACCCTATTGAAGAAGCACCCATTGCACATCACGGGCTTCTCGGTCTACCGCTGCACCTGCGTAAGGTGCCGAGGTTTGGTAACTCTCGTGAAAAACCACCTCACAGCGGAACTTGTAGAGAGCAAAAACATTGGTGGGACACATACTCTGACCCTGAGGGTAGTCTTAGGTGGTAAATCTTTTACCATCAGCAACATTTACAATACTCCGAGAAACACTCTGTGCCTGCCACTGCAGGGCACAACCATCTTTAGTAATATAATTATAGCTGGGGACTTTAACGCCCATATGGGGGATATGGGCTATCCCGATACTAACGCCTCTGGGCGCTACCTAGAGGAGGTTGAGCTCACAACCATTCTCATCAGACTGCAGAATGGTGACAGTGAACCCACACTGCTTCACACGGGCAATAGCGCCCTGTCACGTCCCGACATAACACTGGTCTCTGCTGAGCTCGGGGCGAAGACCCAGTGTGAATTACTAGATGAGATTGGCAGTGACCGCAAACCTACCCTAATTACGATCTGTCTTTCACTTATAAGACCTAGATTTGCTAGGAGACACTGGCTGTTTGGCAAAGCCAAGTGGTCCCTGTTCCAGGAGCGAACAGAACGCATGATTGCGGAGTCAACTGAGACACCCAATACATCCAAAAGCATTGACGATGCATATAACGACTTTGTGAGTGGTATCCTCACTGTGGCAAAACAAACAATCCCGAGAACAAACTGGAAACGCAAGTTCCATCCTTTTTGGAATAAGAATCTGGCCAAATTAGTCCGTGAACGAAAGAGAGCCCGGACCAAAGCTGGTAAGTTGAAGACGGCCGCTGCTCGTGCGGCTTACAACAGACTGACGGCAGAGGTCCGGAAGGAGGTTGATAGGGCTAAAAAGGAAAAATGGGTTAGTTCGTGCGGAAAACTCGACCTGAAAGACGGCAAAAAGGTCTGGCGATTGATGGACTCATTATCCTGCACGAGATAGGTAAAAAGTCTGCGTCCGTTGCAAACGACGACAGGCACGGCTACCACAGATGCCAAAAGTGCCGATGCCCTAAACAAGCATTTTGCAAAGATAAATCGGAAGCAGAAAGAGACCAGAGAGAGCAAGAACCTTAACCGTCTCCGGCGAAATGGAGAAGTGGCCCAGAAGTGGGGGCCGCATGCAGAAGTCTTCACCGCACCTTTCACTTTGGTCGAATTGCAAACCGCCATTAACAAGTGTGACGCCGCCACGGCACCAGGTCAGGACAAGATCTGCAATGAAATGATTAAAAACCTTGGTTCAATAGCAAGGACAACGCTATTGGAAATTATCAACAGAACATGGGTAACGGGAATCCTACCCAAAGCTTGGCTGAGCGCTACCATCGTCCCTATTCCCAAAGAAGGGAAGAAACTCGATAAACCTGACGGCTACCGTCCGATCTCCCTGACATCGATGTTAGGGAAGGTAGCCGAGAGAATGGTCAACCAGAGACTCTACTGGCACTTGGAGAGCACTAAGAGTCTCAGCCCAATACAGGCGGGCTTCCGCAAGGGAATGCAGCCTGTGGACCAAGTGCTCCGTCTTCTCCAGTCCATAACAGATGGGCTCCAAAAGAAATCCCATACAGTGGCAGTATTTTTTGACCTCAAACAAGCCTATGACCGAGTTTGGAGGTCCGGTCTATTGTTGAAGTTGCAGAAGTTGGGAGTAACCGCGAACATGTACAGGTGGATCTCCGGTTTCCTCACAAACCGGACGATAAACACGAAATTCGGCGGTGAAACCTCCAGGAAGAGGACACTTGAGGAAGGACTCCCGCAGGGGTCTGCCCTCAGTTGCACGCTTTTCCTTGCATACATCAATGACCTGCCACAGGTGCTAACGACTAGCTCTGCCATGTATGTGGACGATTTGGTAATTTGGAGCACCGGCAAAGATGTCCACCATCTGCAAACGCTATTACAGCAGGACCTCTCTGCTATCAACAGGTACATGCGGCGGTGGCATCAGGAAATTAACACCGAGAAGACGGTCTATTCACTGTTCACAAATGGGCGGACCATTCTCAAACAAGAGATCGAGCTCAAGGTTGGCGATGTGGCGCTCAAGTGGGACAAACAACCGGTCTACCTGGGAATTAAGTTGGACCAAAAGGTACAAATGCATAATTTTGTACAGGACCTCTGCTCCCAGGCGACCGCCAAGCTCAACCTGGTGAAAAAATTGGCTTGCACAAGTTGGGGCGCGAGCGCAAGTACGCTTAGAGCTCTCTTTTTAGCAGTGTAAGGTCGGTGATGGACTACAGCATGCCGGTCCAATCCTTTGTAAGCAAGACCGCACTGGAAAAACTGGGCCGAATCCAGAATCAGGCACTGAGATTCATCTGTGGCGCATACAGGACTACTCCCACAGCTGCTGAAGAAGTCTTGGCCAATGTAGAACCACTACAAATTAGGAGGGAAAAATCCATTTTAAATACCGTAGAGAGCTACCGACGGCTTGGTTAAAATGAACCAGCCTTTCAAATGCAAAATAACTGGGTGGGCGGCAGGAGACTAAAGAGGTCCTCTTTCATGCACCAGGTCGTGGAGCTGGAGAGGACAGCCCCCCTGCCCCCAAATAGAGAACGTCTGACCCAAATCCCAGTTAACCCGCCTTATGCGGAACCCTCACGTCCCTCCATACATTTGGCCTTGAAAGATGCAGCAGTGACGAAGCGCAGCCCTGAACATGTACAGAGAGTGGCTGCCCTTGAGACCATGGATGTGTTTACGCACACACCCGTGAAAGTGTTCACGGACGGCTCTGCTGATTTTAGGAAAAGAACTGCTGGGTACGGTGCGCTTATTCAGTACCCAGTAGGTGGACCACCCAATGAAAAACTCTCCGGGCCTTGTGGGACTACAGCGTCAAACTTTGACGCGGAACCTATAGCTATGCACAAGGCCCTGGAGATAGTCCATATCACTCTGGAAGGGACGGAGCATGCGGGGCTTGGTATTGTTGTCTTCTCAGACTCAAGATCTGCTCTTGAGATCTTGGAGAAGAGGCAGGGTACCACACGCCTGGTCGACGTCATTCACAACGACATATGCAGACTTGGTGAAATAGGGTGCAAGGTAGAAATGCAATGGATACCAGGGCACGTCAACATCAGTGGCAATGAGATAGCTGACACTCTGGCGAAAACCGGGGCTGCCCAGCCTCAGCCAGAAGTACCAATGACTTTCTTGGGAGTCAAAAACTGGCTGGCGGACCACTTCAGGCAGAAGTGGTACAGGCAATGTTAGGGCGTAGATTGCAGAGTCTAGTGACGCAGATGCGCACCGAGCACTGCCCCTTGCGCACATATTTCTGGAGGTTGGATAACAACAGAGATCCTACCTGCCGGCATTGCAGCCTGGCCCCAGAGACTTTAGAACATCTGTTGACTGAATGTCCCGCACTAGATCTCCCGGGGGAAGCCAGGGCGGTTGGAGGATACTTTGTGAGGGAAATGTTGTATGGCTCAGCTCAACAGATGGAGTTAATAGCCAATTTACTAGCCGGGGTCATAAGAGAGTAATCTCAGACCTTCACCAGAATATGTGCGTTAGTTAGTACATTGCGACAAAGCTAAGCATATATCCATCAATTCACATACAATCTATAGACCTATAGTGTTGTTGCGGAAAATTGATATTTATATAGTTTATTTAAGGAAAACTCAAACGGGGCCGTAGCTCAGTGGAATGGATACTATGAGTTCATGAGCATTTGGTATTTGAATATGGACAACAAAATGTATGTGTACTAAGTTTGGTCAAGATCCATCTATTCAAGTAAGGAGTGTTTGTTGGACATTTCATTTATATAGCATATTAAAAACAAAAACGAATAAAGGGCCCCCGGCCCCAAACGAAAGGCTAAAAAAGTTCATAACCCCTTAGGAGTTCCAAGTTTGGTCAAAATCCATTGATCCACTTACAAGCGTTTGTGTGACAAAACCACAAAACCAAAAAAAAAAAACAAAAGAAATCGACAAATTTTCATATATATATATATATATATATATATATACATAGGTATTGCAGCATCCATTATTAACCAGCGAGTATACGTCACCTATTGATCAATGGAGCAGAAAAAGCTAATAGAATTATGAAAAAAAAAATAATCAAGGAGATTTGAAGTAAAACATACTATTGAGATTTTTGAAGATCTTTACTGTTCGTACACAACATCCCAGGCTCAAACATCAGACCTATTTTATCAAGAGCATATACACGTGTTCCTATTCATTATCACAGATTCAAACATAAGATCTCCTCAGTCAACAGCATGTACAACTGTTCCTATAACACACCACAAATTAAAAAATTAGATCTATTTTTATCAACAGCATATACAGGAGCGGAAGGATATAATCGATATTTTCACCATATTCCCTCCCCTGACTTCGGACCCAGAAGACTTGATGGGAACTGGGAGGATAGATCACTGACGTCATGCATTGCCAGTTGTACTATTAGGTATGTGTTTACTCAATTTTGTTTGTTTCCCGCACAAAAGATGATGTCTGTCAACGTAAGTACATTAATCTAAAAAAAAAAATAAAACAGTGAAATGGTTATAGAATTATCATCGGGCTCACACTGTGTACTACCTATTGGTAAGTAATATATCTACCATGTGTTCTCGAATGAAGCAAGGGGAGGCCAATCAAGATTAAAAGCCTTGAAAGAAATTGAGAAGGATCTACATTGGAGATGGCATATTCACAGCAGGGTCATGTTGACATCATGAAGTCTAACATCTCTAGGCAGCTTTTAGATGGACATTCCATAGCTAGATCTTTAGGATAGAAACGGGACGCTAAAGACACTGAGCATAAAATGCAGTTTCTTGTACTTTTCTTTTTGCTCCAGTCAGCGCTAAAGACACTGAGCATAAAATGCAGTTTCTTGTACTTTGCTTTTTGCTCCAATTAGCGCTAAAGACACTGAGCATAAAATGCAGTTTCTTGTACTTTTATTTTTGCTCCAGTCAACGCTAAGGACACGGAATCGGAAATCATAAATCTACCTCCATTATGTTGCAAGTCAGCCTACTGCTAAAAAAAAGTGAATATGATTTGAGTACGGCTCCGTCGTTACCATGGAAACGCATTGCTTTAAGACAACGCATAACATTTTTACGTTTTAACAAAGTAAATTAAATATTTAAATACAGCGGAACCTCTCATAACGAGTTTAAATCGTTCCAGACTCTTAGTCGTTAAGCGAAACTCTCGTTAAACGAAACAATTTTTCGCATACAAATCAATGTAAAATACGATAATGCGTTCCATGCTGAAAAAATTACTAATTTTTCAATCTATGAACATTTATTCAATTAAAATTACTGATGAATTGTTAAGGAGTGTTAACAACTTGGAATACAATTTAGATTTGAAACAAAAAACATAAATAAAAATATGAATTTATGACAAATAATTATTCCTTTTTAACTAGAAAACTGTCTAAAGACATTTGTTTTTGCCGACGCTTCAAAATATCACGAAAATGTGTCACAGCATTATCATTGAATAAATTTGTAGCACGAATAGCCACCACCTTATTAGCGTGATGTTTCTCAATGTACGATGCAACCGTTTCCCATGCTTTCAGCATTTCTCTTATTGCGCAAGAAGATTGTTCTCTGCTACTTCCTCCTCCATTAATGTAGACTCCACAGGTACTGTTTCACAATCACATGCAACAACACTCTCTGGCCATAGTTTTTTCCAAGCAGAAGTGACAGAAAAAGGGACTTCCCTTTCCAGCGTAACTCGTTATGCGAAATGCCTCTCGTTAAGGGAGCAACTTCTTCACATTTTATTTGCTCTTTATGCGAACTACTTGTTATGAGAGGTTCCACTGTATATCTAAATGATTGTAAGGAAAAAAAAGTTGTTTTTTTTTAAAATCATGTTTGACACATATGTGTGTGCCAGAATGTACCACCCAAGAGACACTTCCAATTAACCATGGAGGCTGGCGTGGCAGACTCACTGTCGGAGAAATATCCTCAGAATGCTAGCGTGCCGATGACGTCCGAAAAAAACACATGGCAAAAAAAAAGCAAAATCATCTCAAATCCTACACGGGCCTAAAACAACACGTGTTCCACTTGCGTTAAGGCTTTCCAGGCTTTGTCATCTTCGCATGCGAATGACGACAACGATATTATAAAACCCGTAGAGCCCCTCTACTCAGAGAGAGAGAGGGCTGTGGTACCAGTACGTGCAGTAAAATAATGCCCCACCCACACTACCCATAGCAGCAAATTCCAAAGAACACAAAAAAAACGATACTGTTTTAAATGTTATCTCTCTCTCCCTCTCTTTCACTCTCTATCGCTTAATGTTAGTTCCTGACAAACATACGACTGGAATTACGGTAAATGGTCCAAAGAAATCATCCAGTGTTTCCACTTTCTCTCACTGATACTTGTCATGTCACACGACATTTAATTTCTTGTTTCATTTTACACAGGTTCGCCTCTGCCTGTCAGAGTGTCATGTACAACGGCGTCTCCAAACTATGCACCCCGGGCACATGGCTTAACCACACCGAGGCTCCGCCTTCACGAGAGGAAGGTGACCTCTATGCGGGTTACGACTGTGACGAGAAGGACAATTTTGTCCTGTATTTCTTTAACGGAACACCGGCTTGCATCTTTCTATCCTCTGGCTCAGCAGACTACGACAATGCTGAACGGCACTGCAAAGATCTCAACTCTTATCTGTATACAATGAAAACAGTGGACAAATTTATAATTTTACAACACTTGGTGACTGGCCCCACATGGTTCGGGCTAAGAGATCTGGACGATGACCGCGTGTTCGAGTGGTCAGACGGAACTCAGTTGACCGACCCGGTTCTTAAAGGGCAGGTCTTTTTTAGAGGCGAACCAAACAACGCTGTTGGGGCCCCGATCTGCGTCGAGCTAGGGCGCTACCCGGGTTACGGATATTATGGTAACGATCAGCTTTGCAGTATATCACATGGTTATGCTTGTGAGAAACCTGTGTGAGAAAGCCAAGCTTGTGGATTTAAAATAATAGTACTGGTAATAAAGTACTTACTCTTTAAAGAGTCTTCAATATTTTTTTTATTTTTTTTTATTTAGAAAAAAAGAAATTGAAATCAATAAAACCAAAATATACTTAAAATGAGAGTGTCTATACAAGACTTGATCATCACTGGGTAACTTGAGTAAGAAATCACAATACCCATACATTTGTCGCATAACCATTTGGCAGAAATATGATATATTCTCCACATGCTTGAGATTGGCGCCTGGCTCAATAAGACGTTAGGCAATTATGATCAAGTTCTAAGTCAAAATCATATAAAACCAAACCGTTCAAATCAGTGGCATAGCTAATGTTAGGGTCACCCGGTGACGTAAACTCATGGTGTCACCCCCCCCACCACCCCATTTTCCTCGATATATTTCTTGTATATCAAATAATCAAGAGTATAACAAAGATTTTAAAAAAAAAATTAATTTAAGGTCACGAGTTCAATGTATTCAAGAACTGTAACACTGTTAAATTATAGTTATTGTGACATTAAATGTATTTGATTAAAATTTTTCTTTTCCTGGTCTTCAAATGTGAAAACCTATCAATCACTAGATCAAATTCAATATTTCTTCAACGTATCACTCACACTCGATAGGAGAGCCAGAACATGGAGCCCTTGACTGTTCCATGGTAGATCATAAAATTAGTTCTCCTGCCATTGTCTTCTTAAATCTTAACCTAATCTCTACCTCAATTCAACATTGGTCTGATTTTAAAAGTGCCTTTTCAATAGCGTCATTCACCAAGTGTCAGCCCTTCTCGCGCAGAAACAATCTTATGGCCTCTAGGTTGATTACCACTTGGCAAGAGTAAGCTTTTAGTCTTCACATAATGATTAACTTCCTCAAGTAGACATCAGTCCAAAGGTAAACGTAGCAGATAAACGTGAAATCACGGACTTGAATTAAAAGAAATTGCTGTGTATGGCAATCATGCTCAAATGTTACAGTGCGGTGCTAGTAACGAATGGGCGAATATAAATTTATTTTTGAGTATGTCTTGGTTTCCATATATTTTGTTTCAAAAACTTTATTAAGAAATATGAATACATTTAAAAAATGTTTAATTAATTCGAAAAATGTGTAAAATATTATTTTGTATTTTTAAAACATTTTTATTTTTAGTGTATTTTTCTTTTACCGATTCGATTCATGTAATTAGAATCTTCCGACCACATCGTATTTGTTATCAATGGAAATCTTTTATTTCTCAGACTTTAGATAAATATACCTTCCTGTAACTTTCGAAGGTTACCAAACACTTCAGTCGGCTTGGAATCATGGTCAAAGCGGTGTCTTTGTCATAACTAATTATCGTGTCATCTAATTACTGACTCATCAACCTTGAACTGTAAAATAAAGCACACATTTGTATTGGCTATATGCTGATCGATTATCCTTTATGAAATTCTTCTTCTTCTTCTTTATTTTGAGGCCCCACGATCAATGAATTGAACATTCTGGCTCCTATGTTTCAGAGAGGTTCGCGATGTTACTGTGCATGGGTTTCAAGGGGATACTTCACTGGTTGCAAGGGCTACTCAGCAGTGGTGTTACGAACTGGACGTTGGAATACAGGAGGAAATAGACACAAATGTGTCGAGTGCAGTCGCCTCAACTGTTAATTCGGTTAAACTGTGGAGTTAATGCTCTGTAAAGATGGGGTCACGTGGTGCGGCCTGCACTCCCACACCCCATAGCTACGCCGCTGGTCCAAATCGTTAAGCTGTTGTTTGTAACGACATTCAAAAAACAAAAAAATAAATCGTTTTGGCCACGTTACAAACCATGGGTTGAAAAGACTTGATCCTGTTCCAACTTCAACAAACCGGTGAACTTCGTCATTGTTTAAATTCATTTTGATTACATATGGAATGAAATAATTATACACTAATAATTTTCTTCACTTATTATTATAATAGTATTTCCTTACTGGGGCTGTCGACATATACCCATGTACTCACCCGAGGTTAGTTACCTGCATATACCTAGGTACTCTACCTAGGCAAGTTATTTGCATACATTCAGATGCTTACCCGAGGCTAGTTACCAGCATATATTCTGAAGCACACACGAGGGTACTTACCCGCATATACCCGGGCCAGAGACTAATTACTCGCATATACCAAGTTATTCACCAGAGGATACTTACCCGCTTATTTCCAGCTACTCACCTGAGGTTATTTACCAGCATATAACCCGTGTACTCACCCGAGGCTACTTGCCGCAACTATTCCGGTTTCTTACCCGAGGCTAAATACCCGCATATACCCAGGTACTCACCCGATGCAACTTACCCGCAAATACCCAGATACTCACCCGATGCAACTTACCCGCATATACCCAGGTACTCACACAAGGCTTTTTTTCTCGCAATACCCAGGTACTAACCCGAGGCTAGTCACTCACATATACGAAGGCACTCAATGGATGCGCGTTACTTGCATATACCCATGGCAGGTACTCAGCCAAGGCTGGTTACTCGCATATTTCCAGATACTCACCCGAGGCTCGATACCAACATATATCCAGATACCCACACGAGGCTAGCTACCTTCATATACCCGGCTCAGAGGCTATTTACTCGGATATTCCCGACCCCGGGGTTAGTTACTTGCATATACTCAGGTACTCAACCGAGGCTAGTGACCTGCGTCATTCGCGGGTAACTCTGGATAACAAAAATAAATTAGTCTTTTTTTTTTTTCTTTTTTTTTTTTGAAAACTGCGAGTAATTGTCTCATATGAGAGTCGAAAAAAATGCGTCATGCAGGGGTCGTAACAGATGCGACATGCTCAGTTTGTATACGGAGTTCGGGACAAATGCGTCTGACTAAGTCTCTGCGTGCTCTTACAACCTCATCAGTGTTAGTTTAAAAATAACAACGAAATCACGAGTCCCCTTTACACTTTTATATAACAACATACAGTTTTTTTAACAATTTGACCGCACCATCCCTTACAATATGGCTGAGATTACTCTCTTTTGAAACCGGGTAGAAATTGGCCACCAGCTCCATCTGCTGAGCGGAGCCATATCACATTTTCCTGCTTCCCTGGCTCCCCAAAACATCTAGTGAAGGACATTCGGTCAAAAAATGCGCTATAGTTTCTAGGACTAGGAAGCAGTGCAGGCAGGTCGGGTTCCTATTAGGGTGTAGCCTGTTGAATTATGTAAACCAAACCAGTTGTTTCTTGTGAGTTCTCCCCCACCCTCTAAATCCACAGTGGCTAGCTTTGAATTGGGAATATATGAGATAATGCGAGGCATGAGGGCAAGGTCAGAGGTCAGCTATTATAATATTGTTATTGTAGTAAGTCAATGCATGTAAGAAGACACAGTTGTGGTGGTAAGTGGTCGTCTTTAGAATATATATCCATCTAAACATGACACAGAAGGACGGGGACATTGGAAGATAGGGAAACAGGAAGATTGGACACAGCATGATGGGGACATTGGAAGATGAGGACACATGATGATGGGGACATTTGAAGAGAATACTTTGAAGATGGTGACACAGTGACATGGGGACATTGGAAAATAAGGACATTGGGAGATTTGGTAACAGGAAGATATGGACACAGGAATATGTGGAGCCAGGAAGAAATGGACACAGGAAGATATGGGCACAGGACTATATGGAGCCAGGAAGAAATGGACACAGGAAGATATGGGCACAGGAAGTTATGGACACAGGAAGATGTGGACACAGGAAGAAATGGACACAGGAAGATATGGACACAGAAAGATATGGACACAGGAAGATATGGACACAGGAAGAAATGGACACAGGGAGATATGGACGCAGGATAATATGGACACAGGAAGAAATTGACACAGGAAGATACGAACACAGGAAGATATGGACACAAGAAGATATGGACACATGAAGATATGGACACAGGAAGATATGGACACACGAAGATATGGACACAGGAAGATATGGACACAGGAAGATATGGACACAGGAAGATATGGACACAGGAAGATGGGAACACCGAATCGTTGAGTCGATTCATTGTTACATTGTTATGGAGTCCCGTTGGAGACTTTGAAAGGAAAAATAACCCGTTAATTAAGCCGAAGGTAAAGAAGAGATTTAAGTACATGTAACAATGTAAAGAAATCCCCAACTTCCTATTTTTTCTCCTTACCTGAAGTTTCTAGTTAACAGGGGAGGCTACAGTTTTCTCATTAGTGAAATATTTGTTTACATTTTTCTAAGAATGTTTACTTTAACATTACATCTATTCCTATATATACATCTTTAAACAGAAGTGTGCCGAGGTTGTGAGTGGTTGTTTGCTATACCGTTTTAAATTAAGTTCATAATTCCAAAGAAATCAGGTTTTGAGGACTATATCGTTTTATTGGTTCTCAGAGAAGGGCATTCAGAAAGAGAAGACATGTATGAAGTGGCCAGGGAGGCCGATGAAATGGCTAAGAGCTACTGTTGCATTCCAGCAGTCCCCTCCATCAATTCAAAGTCCACGCGTCGAATCTGACCTTCCGGATAAAGGACACACTTTGGAACAATGACTTCAGCGTCACGAGTTGGTTACGGATGGTCAATTGCCGTGCATCAGTGACCAAAGTAAAGGTTAAGGGTCGGCACGCAGCGTTGTGCTACTTTTAGCCGCCTCTGTGGGTGTGTACGTTTAACTGTCCAATCTTGGGTTGACCCTTGGCTATCAAACTGACACTGAGTGTGACGTTATTACTGTTCGGACACTTGAGAAGAGTTTGTGTTACCTTATTAAGATAAAGGGGCACCCTGATAACATATAATGAATAATTCCCGACTGGAGCTCTCTCGTCAGGCCCGCTCTGATTGCGCACCGTTTTGCGCTCTCATTCGCTGCTTCCTTCGTCGTGCGTTTGATCACGTACGCACCAACTGCACACAAATGATTTCATAGATGATCAACCTTGAATAGAGCTGGAAGTAATAATTGAAATAGAACTCAAAATGTGGTATTGACACATTTTAATTATTTTTTACGCACAGAGTGGTCCCTTTGCCTCAGCTAATATCTATATGTCTCCCTCTCTCTCTCTCTCTCTCTCTCTATATATATATATATATATATATATATATATATATATATATATATACATATATATATATATATATTCTATCTATAAAAATCACATTTTAATTATTTTTTACGCACAGAGTGGTCTCTTTGCCTCAGCTTATATATATATATCTCTCTCTCTCTCTCTCTCTCTCTCTCTATATATATATATATATATATATATATATATATATATATATATATACACATATATATATATATATACTAGCTGGGAAAACAGAAAGTTTTCTTGGGAGAGATTTATTATGGAGATTGTAAGGGAGGCTGTGAGAGATAATGTAAGGGACATTGTGAGAAATTGTCAAGGAGATTTTTAGAGAGATTGTGGGGTAGATTTTGATGAAGGATGTAAGGAAGATTTTGAGAGAGATGGCGTGGTAGATTGTGAGGTAGGCTGTAAGGAAGATTTTGAGAGAGGGAATTTCAGTGAGATTGACACGAAGGTTAAACCAGATAATGTGAGTGAATTGTAGATGATAGATTGACATATTTAGGTCAAACAGACATAATAGACTTACTAGCGTAATGGACCAACGCAACAAATGGACATACACAAACTGAATGGACAGACATTCGTAATGGAGTGTCACGCAAAATTGATATGCACCCTTAAAAGACAGACACGAAATGGACATACACATTTTATAGAGAGACACATATTATAGACAGACGCATGTCATGAACAGGCACTTATATAATGGATTGGCCCAAGTAATAGACAGAAACACGTCTACACGTAATATAAAAATGCCATGGACACCGAAAAATTAAAGATACCTGCGGTGGACCGACGCGAATTAAATAGACACGCAATTTGACATACGCACCTAATGGACGGACAAAAGGAAATTCAAACACATGAATAAGTGACACAGCTAAGAGTCAGACGGACATAACCAAATAATTTCATTAGAATATCATACACCATCTTTTTACACCATATTACTTACAACCAACAGCATAAATAAATTAAATTTATTAACCGAAAACGAGGACATCCTCGTAAAAGGAAATCAAAGCCCTCAATGTGTCAGGCGAATATTTGTCAATCATTTTCAATAATTATATCTAAATGATTAAAATAATTTTTGGGAAACAATATCGATTTTTACAGCCATCTCACTTGTCTTGACAGTTTCAATATCACATTGAACAATCTGACAGTTTCGCATCACAGCCAGGCAGCTTCAGATGAGAGTCAGTTGTGCATGTTAGCCACATTTACTTGACAGCCAGATGGTTCAAATGAGAGCCAGACGGTTTCACATGACAGCGAGACGGTTTCACATGACAGCGGGACAGTTTCACATGACAGACAGACATTTTCACATGACAGCCATACAGTTTCACATGACAGCAAGACAGTTTCACTTGAGAGCCAGACAGTTTACCATGACAGACAGACGGTTTCACATGAAAGCCAGACAGTTTCACATGACAGCCAGACAGTTTCACATGAAAGCCAGACATTTTCACATGACAGCCATACAGTTTCACATGATAGAGAGACGGTTTCACGTGACAGCCAGACAATTTCACATGACAGCCAGACGGTTTCACATGACAGTCAGACGGTTCACATGACAGCCAGACAGTTTCAAATGACAGCCATACAGTTTCACATGACAGCCAGACGTTTCACTTGAGAGCCAGACAGTTTCGCATGACAGGCAGACGGTTTCACGTGACAGCCAGACAGTTTCACATGACAGCCAGACGGTTTCACATGACAGCCAGACGGTTCACATGACAGCCAGACAGTTTCACATGACAGACAGACGGTTTCACATGACAGCCAGACAGTTTCACATGACAGCCAGACAGTTTCACATGATAGCCAGATAGTTTCACTTGACAGCCAGATTAATTCACATGACAGACAGATGTTTTCAAATGACATTTCTTCGAGCGTGAACACCAGGCGTACGTGGCATCGATTTTCACATGACGACCAGTTTCAAATGACAGACTGTATCACATGACAGCCAGACTGTAATCACATGACAGCCAGACTGTATCACATGACAGCCAGCCCGTTTTACATGACAGGCAGTTTTACACGATTGTTCTACAAACCTACTCACAGTATCACAATACAGTCTCATAATTTTAGGTAATTGTCTCACACTCAGTGTACCAGTCTCACATGATGGTCTCACAAACAGTGTGTGCTGTCGCATTACACTGATAATCATTCAACAGTTTTAAATTTCTAATCATGATGGTGCAGTCTTCGATACCATCACCGTTATCTGGCTGGCTGGGCTTGTAGATGGTTCTCAACCAGGTGTCGCTGATGACCTCCTTGTTGTCCACCCACACATACCTCCCCTCCGACTCTATGTCGTCCAGCCCCACCCAGGCGTGAAATGTGATCAAGTTTTGCAACATCTTGAACTTGTCGTAAGTCCTTAACGTGTAAAGATGAGAGCCACATGACCTGCACAGCTCTTCTGCCGATTCGTGTGTCCTTTTTTGTGTGTCGTATATCAGACACACGCGAGTCGTATTGTGGGTGTACAGGGAGAAGTTGAGGCGTTCGTCGCAGTTGTAGCCGACGTACAGATCGCCCTCGCTTTCACTCGGCAGAGCCTCGCTGGTGTTGAGCCACCCTCCAGGCGTGCAGAGTTGAGTGACGTTGTTGTACAGCACGCTCTGACACTGGGAATCGAATCTTGGGGAAAAAATCACGAAAATTTAAAATTATTCAGTTAGATATATGTTAATTTCCATTGTTGACAAGCTAATTTTATAATGTCGGTCAGCTTCTTAACGATTGTCACGATCTATTGATGCCAGCATATTCCAAAATGTAGCTTGTCATTAGCTGTCAACTCTTGGGATCGTTCTTCTTACAGTTATCGTTTATTTTTTGTGGTGAAATCATGCGAAGTTTTCGTTAACCTAAACCAAACTATAACTACTGAAGTCATGATGTTTTGGAAGATATAAACACAGCAAAGTAGTCACCAGGTTTTGTCATTTGTCAAATCTATAATTAAAACATTCGAGCGTCTGGTCTGGTCAATCTCATTAAGATATAAATAGAACACCCTGGTATTCCGTTTGGCAAAGCTCTCAACAGCTGTTCGGTGCTTCCACGTTAATACGAGACTTAAACTAGAAGCAAAAGTGTTTATAACTCTATTTTATGAAAGATTTTACAAAAAAATAGTTACTGATGTAGAATGAAGATTGAATACTTTTATAGCCACTGTGTCCATGCTGTTTTTAGCTCTCTGACGTCCTAAATATATCTAAAGAAAAAAAGTCTTTAAATGGTTCTTAAATGACTTTTTATCATTTTTAATGTCCCCAAAGGTTGAGGCAAACCTGTTCCCCAATGCAGGCGCATTAGCTTCAAAAGTGCGCACTCCGTATGATTTCCTTTTGTGTCCATCCACACTGGGAACTCTCAGTAAGGACTCTGTTGAAGACCGCAGGTACCGTATCGATATATGTTTTTTTAAATCAGTTTTTGCATATATGCAGGCTCAGAGCCTTCTATACAGCTATAAGCCAGGGACAGAATTGTGTGGTCAATATGCTCACTCATCGGAAGCCATCGGATATCTTTTATAACTGGGTTGATGTGGTCAGATCTCTCTACACGCGATACAATGCGTGCTGCAGTATTGTGTACCATCTGGAGTCTCTGAATTTGGTTTTTAGGTAAAACCCCCAAAACAACTCTTACAGTAATCTAAACTTAGGGAAATACATTGTTGGAAGCTATGTTTTACGAAAATTAAATGTTGTCTAAAAATAACATTACGTCATGCTATGTGACGTTTTCCGGTCTTAGGAATGATAAACCACTTATGCAAATAAAGCAATACGTTTGAATTCATCTAAATGGGCCTTTAGTAGTTACCATTGATATTGAAGGGCTAAGTCCTTGCACAGCAGAGGTTCTCAACCTGTGATAACAGTGGGTAAATGAGCAGTATTTTATTTGTAAGTTTGTGGAATAAAAATATAATTAAGAAATTTTGTGTCGATGGTGCTCATTTGACTAGAAAAGTGGTCCATGGACCTCAGAAGGATAAAGAAGGACAGCGTTCAAGCTGGGGAAGGAAATAGTAGAAAAAGTTAAGTGGAAGCTTGAATCAAAAGACAGGACAATGAGAGAATAACGTATCAGCTTAGACCCTTCCTCAGGCGCAGGACACATGAAAAAGCGACAAAATATGTTTGCAACTCCTGTGGCGAAATTCGAGCCAAGTTATATCGACAGTAGTCAATCCCTTGTACATGAAAGGCGGGATTTGCTGCATTGGGCAACAGCTGGTCTTCTTAAAACATGGGCCAGGAGTCCCTTAAAACTCATCTGTTTAGGTCCGCCTATGACCTGTGATGCACCCTCGTTGCCCTACCTAATTTTCTGTTTCGGCTTAATCCTGAAGTGTCAAAGTGTCCTCTTTTTATAGCCATTTTCATTGTTTCTATAGAATAGTAGTTACTATCCTAGTGTCTCATTTGTATTTACTTAGTTTACATGTTTTAATAATTGTAAAGCGCTTAGAGCTTTATGATAAGCGCTATATAAAAATGCCTAAATAAATAAATAAATAAATAAATAGCTGCACTTGCGATGATGCTTCACGTGCAGCTGAAATTTTTGTAAAAAATGTTTAAAATCAACGAAAGCGAGATCATCGCTTAGCACATTTCCAGCTTGCGAACATCAGTGTATAAAGGACAAAAAAAAAAAGGGCAGAAGATGTGCGCAATGAAGCTCTTCAAACAAAAAGATCACTATGGAAGGTCAAAATTTAACCTGGAGTCAAGGTTCCTGCGAGAAATGAAGATAAGACTCTCAGACATGGATCTACCACCTAAACTATTTTATGAAGAATCGAAAGCTATAATCCATCGTTTTCCTAAGAGTAATGAAAACAAAATACAAACTTTTACCTTCGGACGCAGCTGGCCATGCATGACATCAAAGACCTGTCAGTCCAGCCCATGTCCAGACGACCAGGTCCCATGCTTGGATCAATTCGAAGATAAAATTGTCTGCCTTGGTGCGCTGTTGTGATAATAAATCATTCAATATTAAATTGGAATGAACGAGCATTAACTTAATAGACAATATATTTTAATAAATATGCAAACGTTTTCAAATAACGAGTTGCTTATCAAATTTCGTAAACATGATGAATCTTAAGGCATATGCACATTCTATAATGCACTTGAGAATCTATTGTTGAAGTTGATTATTGAACTATTAAGTCAATCTGATTTTAACAAATTATTATAATATTGAATAAATCCATATATATAAATCGCCAAAAGTAGGGCAAACAAGAAGACGACGACCACGCAGGCTATATATAGATAAGCCAGAGCAAGCAAGACGCAAGCAAACCCTCCCCTTTCTTCCCTTGCCTGCCCATCTTTGGTCTCGAGACGTGCGGCCTGCAACGGAGCTACCGCCTCCCCCCCACCCTGCACCACCCTCGCTTGCCAGACATGCGCACACCCCAATAAGCTCGCGGCGTCTGCTAAGCCGCGGGTCAGCTATATTTATAGAATTCATGGGCGTGAAATAAAAAGTGTACAGTGAAGTATCATGAAAAGGGGATGGGGAATGGGGTGTAGCAAAACAGGCATTCATACATGTGCGAAACTTGAGTAGATGGGAAGTTCACGCATTGTTGTCGCCAATGTTTGGCGGGCTATATCTAGTTTTAAATATTCTTCAATTAATGTATTCATTCATAAGATAACAAAACATCCAAGCCCACGGCAAATGCTATTATGTAATTGTTTTGATATATGATGCATAGTCGATGATTATTGCTATTTGAATGGTTCATCATCATCATCATCATTATCATCATGTCCCTTAGTCCTTGGACCGTTGGGGCGCCACAGATGACATGTGAACCATCATCCTCCATTCGTCTCTGTCTTCTGCACAACGCACAGCATCGCCCAGTATTAGTACCGTCCACTCTTTGATGTTATCCTCCGATCTTTTTCGTTGTCTTCCTCTTCTTCTCCCTCTTCTTGTGGTGCCCTGCAATATTTCTTTAGCAAGCCTTGGTTTCCTTGTTACGTGGCCGTACCATTGTAGTTTGCGTTTTTGCATAGTCACCAGCAGGTCATCGTACTCCTCAATTGCCTGACGAATCCTTTCTGTCACTGTATCATTTGAATGGCTAAGTCTCATATTTTTGCGTTTTATATTTTAGTGTCTGATGATTTAGTATTTTATATTTTATTTTCTTATGATTTAGTGTCTCATGTTTTAGTGCTTTACTTTTTAGTTTTATGTTTTAATGTTTTATGTTTTAGTGTCTTATGTTTTAGTGTCTTACATTTTTGTGCTTATGTTTTAGTGTCTTATGTTTAAGTGTCTTATGTTTTAGTGTTTTCTATTTTAGTGTTTTGTTGTTTTATATTTTAATGTCTTTTGTTTTAGTGTTTTCTATTTTAGAGTTTTATGTTTTTGTGTCTTATGTTTTAGTGTTTTTATATTTTAATGTCTTATGTTTTAATGTTTAATATTTTGTTTCTTATATTTTAGTCTCGTAGGTTTTAGTGTCATAGATTTTATTGTCTTATATTTTAATGTTTTATAGTTGAGTGTTTTATGCTTTTTTAATTATGTCTAGTTTCTTTTTTAGTGTATAATATTTTGATTTTCATGTTTTAGTGTCTGGTGTTTTAGTTACTTTAGTTTTAATTTCTCATGTTTTAGTGTCTCATGTTTTAGTGTCTCATGTTTTAGTGTCTCATGTTTTAGTGGCTCATGTTTTAGTGTCTCATGTTTTAGTGTCTCATGTTTTAGTGTCTCAGGTTTTAGTTTCTCATGTTTTAGTGTCTCATGTTTTAGTGTCTCATATTTTAGTATTTTATGTTTTAGTTCTCATGTTTTAGTGTCTCCTGTTTTAGTGTCTCATGTTTTAGTGTCTTATGTTTTAGTGTCTCATGTTTTAGTGTCTTATGTTTTAGTGACTTAGGTTTTAGTGTCTCATGTTTTAGTTTCTTATTTTTTAGTGTCTCATGTTTTAGTGTCTCATGTTTTAGTGTCTCATATTTTAGTGTCTCCTGTTTTAGTGTCTCATGTTTTAGTTTCTTATTTTTTAGTGTCTCATATTTTAGTGTCTCATGTTTTAGTGTCTCATATTTTAGTGTCTCATGTTTTAGTTTCTTATTTTTTAGTGTCTCATGTTTTAGTGTCTTATGTTTTAGTTTCTTATTTTTTAGTGTCTCATGTTTTAGTGTCTTATGTTTTAGTGTCTCATGTTTTAGTGTCTCATGTTTTGGTGTCTCATGTTTTAGTGTCTCATGTTTTAGTGTCTCATGTTTTAGTGTCTCATGTTTTAGTGACTTATGTTGTAGTGTCTCATGTTTTAGTGTTTCATGTTTTAGTGTCTCATGTTTTAGTGTCTCATGTTTTAGTGTCTCATGTTTTAGTGTCTCATGTTTTAGTGTCTCACGTTTTAGTGTCTTATGTTTGGAGTGTTCTCCGATAGTAGCACAAATAATTAATTTTGAGTAAAAAAAAATCAAAGTTCTATCTTGCAGTAAAATAAATATAATAATGGGTACATTCCCCTTATCATTGATGATATTACTTCTTTGCTCTCACTAAAATAAATACAGAAAATGAAATCTCACAGTTTATCTTGATAAATCTCTAGGATAAATGCGTGGAAACATTCTAGGAATAATAGAAGCATGTACACACTCACACAGGTATACATTCATTCCCTTACCTATTAGTGTACACCATGTCAGTAAAAAGACAATCAGTCGCGATAGCATATTTTCGGTACACAGATGCTACGTACAGGCTCTAAACTATTCAAGCTCTTGGGAACCCCGGAGACAATGTCGCCACCTCCGTTAATCTGTCATTGATTGTCTGTGTCTCTGCGAGGTAACTAATCGGTTTTATAGAGAGATAAAAAGTAATCGATCATCAGATATCGCCTAAACGTTGTTGAAAAAGAATATGAAGTATGCTTCTGAAGAATTTTCTCAAACCTTTATATTACCAGAGGCATATTTAGAAATGTATAAAAAAGTTAAGTTTGAAAATTTTGATTAAATTTAACGCACGTCAAGTATGTAGATTTCAAATGAAATTAAATAGTTTGGAAACGTTCCTAAATATTTAAAAAAAAAAAAAAATATTAGTTGACGGAGAAATATTAACCGAAACATGGTATTTTCCGCAAAATTTGCATTTATTATATAGTGATTTAATTGAGCTGATAGTTAGAGTTTAAGGACCGCTGCCTTAGAACGATTCCAGGCTAAGGTTTACCCTAGAGGACATTATACCATATCATCTTTTGTTGTTTTAACTCATCTCATGGTAAACAGGCCACAACAACACACCGATCAGTTGCTGGCCTGGGGTTCATGGTAATCATGTCACCATGACACAAGGAAGAGTCGCTAGATTGGAGTTCATGCAATGTTAACACAATCATTCCGTACAACATTTGCTAAACGTTGTTAACCCGTTTACCTTATTTAACAATCCTCCTGTTGCTTTGTTTACCATGAGATCAGCCATAATGCCAGAGTCACACAATCTGACAACAGACTATAACAACATCTACGTATCAGATATGTCTCCATTATTGCCACCCATGCTATGATGCACTTTGTCAAACTACTTTCTCTTACCTCCATTATCATGTCTGCCTCCAATATGGCCGCCCATCCTATGATGCACTGTGTTAAACTATTTCCTATGGCCTCCATTACTAAATCCTAATGCGTTCATTCCCCCATGGAATTAGGTAATGTTACCCTGTTGTGTGTGTCGACATATTGTCTTATCCAAATTATATAATACAACGTCTCATCCATATGATACCTTTAAACATGGCATCCACAGCGCGGTTATGTACTGCCGCAAGGTTTGAGGACTGCTGGAGGTTCATTTCATGTTTTGGTTACATTCAACTCACCGATGAGGCAGTCTTCCTCTGGTACTGAAATCGAACTGCCTGTTATTGTACGCTTACAATACATGTTGGTTTAAAGGTGTTTTGATCAGGTGGACAAAGAAATTATATTAATTTTTTGGTCATATAATGGCAATTGGGAACTGTTGTAAGATAAGGGAGAGAGCTAATTCCGATTCCTTGTATAACAATTGACCCCACCTTTAGAATTCTTTCCCTTCGTTTGTAAAATATCGATACTATTAAGACCTTGAAGTTTTCAAATAATCCCCCAATATCCAAATACAAATGAAATCGATATACAAATAGAATCGTACTGCCCTTTTTCAGCTGAAAGATTATTTCGTATGTCGTTCTTTGGACTCCAAGAAAACAAATCACTATTTACCAACGCTTCCATTTAAAACAGAGGCTCTTCATGTGTTTACTTAGACGGCAACACTCATGATTTACATTTACAATACAGTGCCTCAATTGTATCCTTCATCAACAATATTTCTGAATGTGTTTTTCATGTAAGTCGTTTAAGATGTTCCACACCAGCATATTGTGTACTACTCATTGAATACACGTTGAGACGTCTCACAAGACTGAGATCAGGCGTTTAATCTGACAACAGATGACAAGGCAACAGATAACAATGCAACAGATGACAAGGCAACAGATGACAAGGCAACAGATGAATTTAAACAATTAAAAAAAAAAACACTTTTAAAAGGTAGTTCATATTTGTGACACAAACTTTGGTATAACGGAGTCAAAAGAACAATAGCATTTGGACCCCGAGACTGAAACTCGGAGGGTTTCAACTAAACACATAAATGATGTACCCTCTAGTGGGATCTAGTGCATGATTTGAGATCAGTGCCATGAAGATAATAATTGCTTTGTTTTGATGATAGATCTAAGATGATTGAGTTGATTGCAACGATCAATGAAATGGTATCATGAAAACTGTTAGTGTTTATGGTATCAATACCTTCCTTACAATATCATTACCTTCCTTACAATATCATTACCTTCCTTACAATATCATTACCTTCCTTACAATATCATTACCTTCTTTACAATATCATTACCTTCCTTACAATATCATTACCTTCCTTACAATACCATTACCTGCCTTACAATACCTGTCTTACACTATCAATACCTGCCATAAAATATCTTTACCTGCCAAACGAAATAATTACCTCTTGCTCTTCTTCTTCTATATTGTTAGGGCCCTCGATCAATTTATTGACCATTCAGACTCCTTCATTACAAAAACAACAGCAACAACAAAAAAAACACACATAGCTTTTCGTATTGGAAGATGTAATAAGAGATGTAATAAGAGATTTAAATAGAGATGTAATAAGAGATGTATTAACAGATGTAATAAGAGATGAATTTTGGGGTTAGGGGGCTGAAATTTCGTTGGAATATTTCGTCGCCGCAACGATTCTTAGTCCTTAGTTTCAGCTCGATAGGGTGAAGGGAAGTGGGCCAGTGAGCCGTCCGAAGATTTTTCCCCTAATCACACAAAAATGAACTTATTACAAAGGATTTAATAGGCGTGTGGCACCCATGAACCACAAACGGGTTCAAAGTCTGTGGTACCTACAGTGTGTTTCGCTTCATCGCGTGTGGTCGGGAACGCGTAACCATGCAGAAGAAAACGATTTGTGAAAACGCACGTCCCAATCACTTTCCGCCCCTGAGTTATCCGCAGATGTAAGTCAAGGGAAATTTAGAGGCTATTGATGTCCGACTTAACATGCAGTGTTACATTGTCATCGGGGGCGGGTAAGTATACAACCTTTCAGCCCAAATGTAGATCAGGACTCTTGTCAGAATTGAGATGCAAGATAAAGGTCAGTAATGCGTAAGTTGTGGTTTCTAGTGACCTCCTGATCATTATGGGTTTTATTGCTTCTTTTTTTTGGGGGTGGGGGGTGGGGTTGGGTGTGGGAGGTGAGTGTACAAAGTTTCAGCTGATAGGGCCACAGGAAGTGGGTCAAAATTTAAATACATCATTCCGCCTCAAATAAAATGAGAGCGCATGCTAATAAATTGCGCGCACAGAATTTATTATAATTTGTATTACTGTTTGCAGTAAAAGAGATAGCCAGCCCAACAATGGCAGCGACAATGCGTGAACTTCACATCTACTAAAGTTAATTGACAAAACATGCACTTTATAAGAATCCAATTATTGCTAACTTCCAGTAATTGTATTGTGCGCGCCTCTTGAACGTAGCTGTACAACCATTACAAATATACCTAAAGACGTTTTTTTTTTCATGATTATTGGTATTATCACTTTAAATTGTAATTTTCATTACTATTTTAATATATATTTTTATCATTTTAACATTGAGATTAGAGTATTGTTAATCTCAGGGCTGTTGTTACTACTACAGTTATCGTCATTTAATAACAATTCATGTTATTTTCTTAAAAATTCCAATAACTCCCAAAGCTGCTGCTCGCCTGTTGGTGTTTGGCCGTCACGTGACCGACAGCCCCATCCAGAAACTTGCTCCCCACTGTTCTGCTGTGTTCAGTACTGATGAGAACTACCAAACTCTACAGCTGTATAATACAATCATACAATCATACAATCATACAATCCCTGAATAACTGTATTTGTAAAGATCGTTATCTAAAAGAACGCTGTTGCAACTTGATCAAATCTTTTCACATGTAACCAAGTCCTTAACACTAAATAGAGATGACCTTCCAGCAATTCACTCATCAACACTAAAAAGAGATGACCTTCCAACTATTCACTCATAAACACTAAATAGAGATGAGCTTCCAACAATTCACTCATAAACACTAAATAGAGATGACCTTCCAACAATTCACTCATAAACACTAAATAGAGATGACCTTCCAACAATTCACTCATGAACACTAAATAGAGATGACCTTCAAACAATTCACTCATAAACACTAAATAGAGATGACCTTCCAACAATTCACTCATAAACACTAAATAGAGATGACCTTCCAACAATTCACTCATGAACACTAAATAGAGATGACCTTCCAACAATTCACTCATAAACACTAAATAGAGATGACCTTCCAACAATTCACTCATAAACACTAAATAGAGATGACCTTCCAACAATTCACTCATGAACAATAAATAGAGATGACCTTCCAACAATTCACTCATGAACACTAAATAGAGATGACCCTCCAACAATTCACTCATAAACACTAAATAGAGATGTCTTTCCAACAATTCACTCATGAACACTAAATAGAGATGACCTTCCAACAATTCACTCATAAACACTAAATAGAGATGACCTTCCAACAATTCACTCATAAACACTAAATAGAGATGACCTTCCAACAATTCACTCATGAACACTAAATAGAGATGACCTTCCAACAATTCACTCATGAACACTAAATAGAGATGACCTTCCAACAATTCACTCATAAACACTAAATAGAGATGATCTTCCAACAATTCACTCATGAACACTAAATAGAGATGACCTTCCAACAATTCACTCATGAACACTAAATAGAGATGACCTTCCAACAATTCACTCATAAACACTAAATAGAGATGACCTTCCAACAATTCACTCATAAACACTAAATAGAGATGACCTTCCAACAATTCACTCATGAACACTAAATAGAGATGACCTTCCAACAATTCACTCATGAACACTAAATAGAGATGACCCTCCAACAATTCACTCATAAACACTAAATAGAGATGACTTTCCAACAATTCACTCATGAACACTAAATAGAGATGAACTTCCAACAATTCACTCATAAACACTAAATAGAGATGACCTTCCAACAATTCACTCATAAACACTAAATAGAGATGACCTTCCAACAATTCACTCATGAACACTAAATAGAGATGACCTTCAAACAATTCACTCATAAACACTAAATAGAGATGACCTTCCAACAATTCACTCATGAACACTAAATAGAGATGACCTTCCAACAATTCACTCATAAACACTAAATAGAGATGACCTTCCAACAATTCACTCATAAACACTAAATAGAGATGACCTTCCAACAATTCACTCATGAACAATAAATAGAGATGACCTTCCAACAATTCACTCATGAACACTAAATAGAGATGACCCTCCAACAATTCACTCATAAACACTAAATAGAGATGTCTTTCCAACAATTCACTCATGAACACTACATACAGATCACCTTCCAAAGATTTCATCATAAACACTAAAAAAAATACCACATTCCACCAATCACATTATAAACACTACATACAGATGACCTTGCAGCTATTCCATCATACAAACTTAATAAAGGTTACCTGCCAACAATCCAATCATAAACACTACATTCAGATTCAAATTGGACACCTCATACCTAGAATGTGTCACTCAACTCCTCAAATGGGACACATTCTAGTCCAAATTAACATTCCAAAACCAATAGTGGGCATCACGCTCACCAGAAGTAACACATTGCATGCCAAAACATTACACCTCACCCTTGACAGCGACAACTTACAACCAAAATGTTACTTCACCTCTGAATTCATTCGCTATCCTCAGACCTCCCCAACTCATGCCATGAATAAGACTACAGCTTATCGCAATAGTTTTTACGTAAACATTATCATCACAATAGTCCTAGAAGTGGTCCGCTATCTTGTTATAAAAATTCCCATCACCATAATCCTAGAAGTGGCCCGCTGTCTCTACATAAACGATCCCATCACTATGGTCCTAGAAGTGGCTCGCTGTCTCTACATAAACGATCCCATCACTATGGTCCTAGAAGTGGCCCGCTGTCTCTACATAAACGATCCCATCACTATGGTCCTAGAAGTGGCCCGCTGCTTTCTCATCAATCTTTCAATCACCATGGTCCTAGAAGTGGCCCGCTGTTTTCACATAAACCTTTCAATCACCATGGTCCTAGAAGTGGCCCGCTGTTTTCACATCAACCTTTCAATCAAAATGGTCCTAGAAGTGGCCCGCTGCTTTCACATAAACCTTTCAATCACCATGGTCCTAGAAGTGGCCCGCTGTTTTCACATCAACCTTTCAATCACCATGGTCCTAGAAGTGGCCCGCTGCTTTCTCATCAACCTTTCAATCACCATGGTCCTAGAAGTGGCCCGCTGCTTTCTCATCAACCTTTCAATCACCATGGTCCTAGAAGTGGCCCGCTGTTTTCACATAAACCTTTCAATCACCATGGTCCTAGAAGTGGCCCGCTCCTTTCACATAAACCTTTCAATCACCATGGTCCTAGAAGTGGCCCGCTGCTTTCTCATCAACCTTTCAATCACCATGGTCCTAGAAGTGGCCCGCTGTTTTCACATAAACCTTTCAATCACCATTGTCCTAGAAGTGGCCCGCTGTTTTCACATAAACCTTTCAATCACCATGGTCCTAGAAGTGGCCCGCTGTTTTCTCATCAACCTTTCAATCACCATTGTCCTAGAAGTGGCCCGCTGTTTTCACATAAACCTTTCAATCACCATGGTCCTAGAAGTGGCCCGCTCCTTTCACATAAACCTTTCAATCACCATGGTCCTAGAAGTGGCCCGCTGTTTTCACATAAACCTTTCAATAACCATGGTCCTAGAAATGGCCCACTTTCCAAGGCTTTGTGTACTTTCTAAAGTAGGCTTGGGGCGGTTGGGGGGGGGGAAGGGGTGGGGCAGGGCATTAATACATCATTGAAAAACCAACACAGCCCCCGTGCTACCGCAAAATGAGAAAATAACGTAAACATTGACCCCTGTAGATGATGGTATTATTTGATGGTAGTTCATTGACCTGCAGGTCACATTGTTGGAAATGACGACTCATAATTTGTTGCACTAATGTTTTGGTTTTTACTCATCAGTTGTAATACTAATTGTTTTGTGTGTACATCTATTGTAATACCAAGCGTTTAGTTTAGACTACTAATTTGTATTACCAATTGTTTCGTTGATGCTCATAATTTGTAGTACTAATGGTTTGCCGTGTTCTCATAAATTGTAGTACTAAAGAGTTCGGTTTATACTCATAATTTGTAGTACTAGTTTTTAGAGATTTCCATTTACTTCCTGTAAGTGAGCGCATTGAGTACAAAATTCTGTCCCTGGCTTACAGCTGTATAGAAGGCTCTGCACCGGAATATCTTTAAGAACTGATTTATCAACATGTATCCTTAAAGAACTTGCGCTCTTCAACACAGTCCTTACTGAGAGTTCCTACGGTGGATGAACATAGAAAAAGTCTCACGGGGTGCGCTCTTTTGAAGCGATAGCGCCAAAATTATGGAACTGTTTGCCTCAATCTTTGACGGGAATTGTATATGATAAAAAAAAACATTTAAGAAACATTTAAATACTTTTTTATTTAAATAGATTTAAGAACATCGGAGCGAGGTTAAGCGTGCTAAAGTGGCATTGATAGAAGCGCTATATAACTATTCAATTCAAATCTAATGGTTTGCCTTGTTCTCATAATTTGTAGTAGTAATTGTTCAGTTTATACTTATAATTTGTAGTACTAATGGTTTGGTTCTTAAATAGTTACAAAGAAACATTTTTTCCGCTTTCATTTTTAAGAGGTATAAATGACATTATATTTCTTTCCTTTTTTCTGTTCCATGTATGCGTGAACTAATTTAATATCAAACGTCAATGTTTAGTCAATAACTAATCAATATCTACTGAATGTGTAGTCAACGTCCAGTCCATTCTATGAGATGTTAATATTAATATACTGCATCTTTCAGAACTTAAGGACATGTAGGAAACCTACTAGCATATTCCTTGAAGAACATTGCACTAACCAATTTTACAAACTTCTCATTTGCACTTTGTCTTATTGTACGTCACTTTTGATGCAAACCGATAAATTTTCTGTTGATTGTTTAAAACGTACCCACAAGACAGTTAAAGAAATGAGTGTGCGACTTTCAGCCAAAAATATTTCTTTTGTTCAAGTTTGAATATAACATATCAATATATCAATTATTCATTTATTCAACTTTAAAAACCTTTCCAAATGTTTGCGTGTGCCGTCTGCTGGATTCAGTTTGTTTTGGCGATTGTGTCGTCTACCTTATAACTAAAGAAATAGCAGATACCATTTGGCGTAAGTTAAAAGAATTTGATGTGTAAAGAAAAAAATAAAACTATGCGGCTATGATCTCGGAACAAACACAAGACGAAGGCGGGCACTAAAATGTTTACGTCGACAAAGTCAAAAGCTAAGTGACAGTGGCTCCGTCGACGAGAGGGATTTCAAGTGTCTTGATAGTTTTGCTAGAGGCTGGAACTCTATGCCTCTGCTCTGTTGCCAAGACCAATGTGTGTGTGTGTGTGTCTTTCCCGTTTTAAACTCGTCTGAGAGTCTTTCCTATTGGGCCTGATGTCTAAAACTGCACCACCTGTAGTACACAATCACAATGTTTATGTGACCGGACTCATCTACAATTCTCTGCATCAATATTCATTTCCACGAATCGGTAAATGCCCAAAACCTGTCAATCAAAGGTTCTAAAATTAGTTTAATCAACGCCTTGGTTTTCTAAATATGTGTTTGCATATTTTTTTTTATTAAGTTTTTATTTTACAAAACGTAGCGCCTGGTTAGCGTCCAGTGAAGTCAAGGGGGGGGGGCGATTTTACTTACGTAGACGAATTAACCGAATGTTTAGTTCATAACAATTAACAGGAAACATGGAGTTCTTTGTACCAGGGGCTCCCAACCTGGAGTCTCGCATTTCAGTGGCATTTTGGTGACATTTTAGTGGCATTTTGGTGACATTTTAGTGACATTTCGGTGGCATTGCCATGTCACTTCGGTGACATTTCAGTCTCATTTCGGTGACATTTCAATGGCAGTTTGGTGACATTTTAGTGACATTTTGGTGGCATTTCAATTTCATTTCAGTGGCGATATTTTAGTGGCATTTCGGTGACATTCCATTAGCATTTCAGTGACATTTTTGTGGCATTTCAGTGACATTTCAATGACATTTCGGTGATATTTCAGTGACATTTCGGTGAATTTCAGTGGCATTTCGGTGACATTTCAGTGTCATTTCGGTGACATTTCAGTGGAATTTCGGTGACATTTCAATGACATTTTGGTGATATTTCAGTGCCATTTAGGTGACATTTAATTGGCCTTTGGTGACATTTCAGTGGCATTTTGTTGAATTTTCAATGGCATTTCAGTGACATTTCAGTGGGTGAAATATAAACCCAGAGGCTAGGAGGTGGCATTTAGCGGGTGTGATGAAAATGAAATAAAAGTGCAGGGGCGAAATACGGCTCTAAATTTCCATAGGGATGTCTTAATATATTTTTTCAAATCATCTTTTAAATCTTTATCTGTGTAATAAATTGCACGTTTTTTTACACTGTTGTCTCTTTGCAATTCAATAGATAAAAAAAAAAAAAAGTTTTAACAGTGAGTTACTGCTCTCTATAAGCAATTTAATGTTGCATACATCGTTGCGTATTTCACGACTTTTATCTGTCACATTAGAGTTAGAATTCATGGCTGCAATGCTTCTCTTAGAAACGTTTCACTGCCTCTCTAAGCGACCTGAAGTTGTGCGTCCATTCCTTAATGAGAGAGCACCCTCAAAAAGTTTTTGTGGTATCACAATATCCCACAATTTTACGAATTTGTATCCCCATTGATAAGATCACGATCCCATAAACCTACCCACCCCTTCCTTCATCACCTACTAGGTTGAAGCTCTCCACGCACAGATCTGGTTCATCGTGACGTAATTGCCCGCAGACACGGCTCGAGTGATAATGTAAAAATAATTGCGATGCATTAAATTTAAAGTTGCAGTGGATGCCTGGAAGTTCGTGTCCCACATTCTGTTTGATAGGAGTCCTGACGGGTACGTCACAGAGACAGGAAACAGGGAAGCTAGGAACTCATTCCTGCTGTAGATCACGTGAGCAATTGCAGAGTGAGGTACATTTATCAAACGGGGTTTAAGTCGCCTAACATTTCCGTCGAGTTTAAACATACATCAAAAGGGAGGGGGGGGGGTTAAACTTGAGTGGGGGGGGGGAAGTTTAAACATGCAGGGGGGTGGGGGTTAAACATACGGCAGGAGGAGTCGTTTAAAATTGGGCAGGTTTATAAAAAATGTATTATATTATTTTGCTTAAATAGGTACATTTATCAAACGGGGTTTAAGTCGCCTAACATTTCCGTCGAGTTTAAACATACATCAAAAGGGAGGGGGGGGGTTAAACTTGAGTGGGGGGGGGGAAGTTTAAACATGCATGGGGGTGGGGGTTAAACATACGGCAGTAGGAGTCGTTTAAAATTGGGCAGGTTTATAAAAAATGTATTATATTATTTTGCTTAAAACTAACTTTCTTATTAATTTACTTTGTTCAAATCACTGGTGGCGAGAAGTAAGCAAAAAAAAAGTTATCACAAATGTGTGAGGACAATAGTAAAACAAGGTATAAGGAAGCATGAAATTGAAAGACAGGGCAATAAGAGAAGAACATTTCGGCCAACGGCCTTCCTCAGCAGACAGGACAAATGAAGAAACAACAAGAAACAGAAAATAGTTTTTAAAAAAAAAAACTATGTGTTTGCCATTGATGTCATTGCCGTGAGTTGGGTGTTTAGAAAACCAGGATTACAGGAAGATTACAGGAAGATTACAGGAAGATTACAGGAAGATTACAGGAAGATTACAGGAAGATTACAGGAAGTAAAAAGAATTGATGCATCACTGCTGTGAACAAGTTTAAAATAATTATTTTGATTTCAGGTGCATAGTGACAGGTCCAACAACTGCTTCTTGGGCAGCGCTTGGTAAAGATTCAGCGGTAAAAGAATTCTGTCTCAAATGCACAATCAACCATTTTGGTGCAAGTATGGGATAATACTAAAAATGAGTTTGTTAAAGATTTATTTAAATAATAGATCTCTAGATTATAAAATATAGCATCCTTCCGTTTTCGCGAGACGATCGGGTAGCTATTTAGTCCTACACTTCGACGAGTGGCTCACTAAGCCAACCCTAGGATGACAAACAAGACAGCAGGAGATTATTGATGCCTGGTTGTCTTTAGATTATCACGGTATTTTTTATACAATAATTTTAATGCGTAGCTTCTGATTTTTGCCTTTAGCCTTATCACTGCCCATGTTGATCGGTGGCCATAATGAATCACATCTGACGTTGGCCAGAAGCTATGATGTATCACATCTGATGTTGGCCAGTAGCTATGATGTATCACATCTGATGTTGGCCAGTAGCTATGATATATCACATCTGATGTTGGCCAGTGGCTATGATGTATCACATCTGACGTTGGCCAGTAGCTATGATGTATCACATCTGACGTTGGCCAGTAGCCATAATGAATCACATCTGACGTTGGCCAGTAGCTATGATGTATCACATCTGATGTTGGCCAGTAGCTATGATATATCACATCTGATGTTGGCCAGTGGCTATGATGTATCACATCTGACGTTGGCCAGTAGCTATGATGTATCACATCTGACGTTGGCCAGTAGCCATAATGAATCACATCTGACGTTGGCCAGTAGCTATGATGTATCACATCTGATGTTGGCCAGTAGCTATGATATATCACATCTGATGTTGGCCAGTGGCTATGATGTATCACATCTGACGTTGGCCAGTAGCTATGATGTATCACATCTGACGTTGGCCAGTAGCTATGATGTATCACATCTGATGTTGGCCAGTGGCTATGATGTTTCACATCTGACGTTGACCAGTAGCTATGATGTATCACATCTGATGTTGGCCAGTGGCTATGCTGTTTCACATCTGAAGTTGGCCAGTAGCTATGATGCATCACATCTGCAGTTGGCCAGTAGCTATGATGTATCACATCTGACATTGGCTAGTGGCTATGATGTTTCACATCTCGACTGTGTCAACCTTGTCCACACGGCTGATCTATCGAACGGCTTACAACTTTCAAAAACCTACCCCCTTCCTTGACTTTATACAAGTAATCTCCCTTTAAGGTGTCCCTGTTCCAACAATTCCATAAAGGCATCTCCTATTTCACACCATCTGTTTACTGCATCGCTAACATTTTATGCTTTGTAAGGCATCAAATTAACAACGTCTGTTGAATCTCACACATAGTTTTTTTACGAGTTGATCAACTCAAGAGGTTATCAACATAAGACATTAATGTACGGAAACCATGACGTGAAGTGGACATCTCATTTAGAACATTTCGTGCATGCTTTGAGGCTACAGTGCAGTTCTTTCAAGACTCCATTTCTCAGCATCGCGATAACGAGCAAGTACCAGACGTCCTTAAGCCCAGAACATGTTCATCAGGTGTCATCATCGTCCGCCGGTGAGCTCAAAGTTTTGGATGAAATAAAGTGTCCTCGTTTTATAGCCATTTTCATTGTTTCTATAGTTTAGTAGTTACTATCCTAGTGTCTCATTTTTATTTTACTTAGTTTACATGTTTTTAATAATTGTAAAGTGCTTAGAGCTTTAAGGTAAGCGTTATATAAAAATGCCTAAATAAATAAATAAATAAATAAATAAATAAATAAATAAATAAATAAATAAATAAATAAATAAATAAATAAATAAATAAATAAATAAATAAAATAAATAAATAAATAAATAAATAAATAAATAAAATAACATAAGTCGTAAGAAGTTCACAGAAAAATAGATAATTAACTCTATGTTAACGCAAAGATAACATAGAGTTAACTAGATTTTTACCAACATTGAAAACGCATGTCCTTTTTTTTTTTTTTACTTTTAGCTTCCACAAACATTTGATAACGACACTTAAGTTTCAGAATTCCAATTTTAGTTTCAAACGTAATATATGTGTTTGCTATTGTTATACTCGTTTTTTTACTGTCATCCGTGCGTCACAATGTGACGATGGTGTGGACTTCGCAGGACGAAATCACAAGTCCTGACATTTTTCTCTAGAATTATAAGTGGGTTCCCAATGGTATATTTAACTTTTCAAAATATCCTGATGTCCTATCCATTAGTCATCCAAGAGACGGTGTGTTGGATATTGGATATCGACCGGGATGAGCGATGTTCCTAAAAAGAAATTCAACACCACAGGTTCCCTAAATCTCATCACAATGCCACCAACAAGTCTCGTATTACATACACACTGTCATCCACCGTTTGAGAATCTATGTGTTAAGTTATAGTCAACAATAACCTGACAGTTAAGGGAAATGTACGCTTGATATGTTATATAATTGATATTTTATCTAAATGATATGTTTTAAACTCGATATATTATATAAATTATATTGTATATAAATAACATGTTATATAAATAGTATATAACATAGTTATTTAAAGGGTAAGTTATAAAAATTAGATTATATATAAATTATTTTTTATATAAATAAAATGTTATCAATTATATGTTATATAAATGTGTTTTATACATTATTTGTTATATAAATGATATGTTATACATATCATATTTTAGATAAATAATAAGTTATATAATAATTGTTTTATAAATGATATATTTTTAAATGATATTGTATATAAATATTACGTTACATAAATGATTGTTATATAAATGATATAGTGTATACATTATATGATATATACATGATGTGTTTTTTAAATGATAAATTATGTAAATGATATGTTATATATTTGAAGTGTTATATTCGTTCTATAAATTCTTGTAAACAAAGATATAAAATGAACATATATTTGCGCACCACCTTGTAAAAATGTTCAAACTGTTTCTTTTTTTTTTTTTTGTCAAACAAATATTTGTTTATCCTAGCTCAGTCAGGCCAGCGATGGTGTGATTATAAATTCTTGTAAACAAAGATATAAAATGAACATATATTTGCGCACCACCTTGTAAAAATGTTCAAACTGTTTCTTTTTTTTTTTTTTGTCAAACAAATATTTGTTTATCCTAGCTCAGTCAGCCCAGCGATGGTGTGATACGTCAGAAAACACATGTGTCTGTTTTTTTGTATCACGTGATAGCCGGCTAAGACGTTAATATAAGACTAGAGTTAAGCCAATTGAGAAATAATATCTCCAGCCTCCAAATCTAAAATTATCTGAAATAACAACACACGCCAACAGAACGAAGGTCTAGAGAACAACAAAGATGAGTCTGTGTTATCATACGCCTTATTTAAACCAATCAAAGCAGTGTGGGTTTTGAGGTTGTGGGGATGTTGGGGTGTAGAGGTGTTGGGGTGTTGAGTTGTTGGGGTGTTGGGGTGTTGAGGTGTTGGGGTGTTGAGGTGTTGGGGTGTTGAGGTGCTAGAATGTTGGGGTGTTGAGGTGTTGGGGTGTTGGGGTGGTGAGGTGTTGGGGTGTTGGGATGTTGAGGTGTGGGGTGTTGAGGTGTTGGGGTGTTAAGGTGTTGGGGTGTTGAGGTGTCGGGGTTTTGAGGTGTTGGGGTGTTGGGATGTTGAGGTGTTCGGATGTTTGGGTGTTGAGGTGTTGGTGTGTTGAGGTGTTGGGGTTTTGAGGTGATTGGGTGTTAAGATTTTGGGATGTTGAGGGGTTCGGATGTTGGGGTGTTTGGGTGTTGAGGTGTTGGGGTGTTGAGGTTTTGGGATGTTGAGGCTTTGGGATTTTGAGGCTTTGGGGTGTTTAGGTGTTTTGGGGCTGGGTTGTGGGTTTGTAGAGGATGTTGGCGAAGTGGGTTAGGAAATTACTGCGAACCTTGGATTCTAGGAATGTGCATCGTTTCAGACTTGACTGAAAGAATCTCTGAAGATAATTGGATGTTTTTTAAAAGAGGAACCGTTTATTCAACACTTTTTTTAAATGCCATTAAAACTCACACGGTTATAAGTTGGTCACTCACATTTAAAACACATCTGTTAATGTGTAATTGATTTATATGTGTCTGTGTAGCAACAACGAATGTCTTATTCTTTGGAGGAGAATCTTCTTATTTGTGACCCTTCTAGCTGGTGGTCTATATGACTAGTGATCGAACTAAATGGTGGTCTATCTGACTGGTGGTCCAACTAAATGTTGGTCCATCTAATTGGTGGTCCATCTATCTGGTGGTCCAACTAAATGTTTGTCCATCTAACTGGTGGTCAATCAGACTTGTGGTCCAACTAAATGGTTGTTCATCTAATCTCTAACTGGTGGTACATCTAGTTGGTGGTCCATCTAGTTGGTGGTCCATCTAGTTGGTGGTCCAACTAACTGGCGGTCCTTGCATTTGCTGTAGTCTGTATATCCCGAGGGCTGACATCCTTGTGACGTATTTATGTGGCATGAAATGTAATGTTCAGGTGTCCACACCAGGCAGGTAGGGGAAGATAACAAGTGTAGAATTGTAAAACTGTCTTGGAGGTAGGTTTTAAAGCCAGTGAAAAGACAGCATTGATAGAGAGCAGAGCCACTCAGTGCAGGCTGATTTTTTTTTTTTTTGCCTGAGGAATGCGGGAGCTACATTACGAACAGATTACTGGTATACAAGAGTAACGTTTAATTTAAAAAATCGAAAAAATGAAAGAGAACGCTGATAAGTTATTTTAGACATTTTTATACTTGATGAAATATTTAGAGAGAAATGATGTATATAATAATGGAAGCAAAGAAAGATTGAGGGGGAAAATAAATAAAAATTAAAACTGAAACAATAAAAACGAGAAAGAATATAATTATATAATTTGATAGAAACTTGGAAAGAATAAAAATCATAAAAGTGAATGTTCGCTTAAAGAATATTTTATTTCCTTAAGCAGTGCTTCTCAAGCTCTTTTTTTATTGGTGATCGACTTGATCATTTTGAGACCTAAATTGCACAGTGCACTTTTACTTTAAGTTATATTTTAAAACTACTTTTTTTTGTTTCATATACCTCAAGTTTTTTTCTAAAAATTATTGTTACACCCAAGACATATCCAACAGTGAGAACCGCTGTCCTAAGAGATCCAATTCAGAATTGATAAATTATTGTGTACATTTTAAGGTAAAAGTAGAACGTTTGAAACTGTTTGACTTGGCTATATTATTTCAAATGATGGTTATTTTGACACTAAGAAAAATTCTACTGAATGAATCTTTTGGGGACAGCGCATTGGAATACTAAGGTAAGTATACCTGACTGTCTGGCCAGATTTCATTAAATAAATATGAAAAGCACAAAGCCATGAAGATAATTATTATTCCAGGTATCTGGTGTCAGTTAAAAAAATGGAATCGTTATTTCATTCCCCTTCCCAACCACACACACAGTCACACACACTATACATGCAGGTTGACAAGATAATATTTGATACACTTTTCATTATACTACTCTTGAAATTCAGAATAAACTTGATCCCCTTTATTCAAATCTCAAGACTCTTCAATTGTATAGAACTTGAGTTAGATTGCTTTAGGTAACTCGTCTGCAGGGCCAAAATGTAAACATAGCTACAACTAGTTGTAGTAATTGTGAGACAGCCATGCGGTACGAATACAATTATGGTATTTTAATTTTATGAACACCGTTAAGATTTATTTTAAAATATTGACATCCCCACCCCTTTTTTTTCTGTGGTTCAGCACCATCCTCCCCTCTACGCTCCTTCTGAACTATGTCTGGGAGGTCCGGCTATCAGCTATCAGGGCCGTGCAGCCATAAAGCATGTTTTAACTGAAATTTGCCTGTCTGGTCACGACCTACTACTCCAGTGGGTCATTGTCTGGTCAAGTAGGCAGGGACATAAAACTCCGATGTGCTAATCCCGCGTGCCTCCCCTCTTCCAGTGCCGCCTTTGGCGTGGTTTCGTCAACTTTAATCCCACCCACTTTGCCGTCTGCCGGGTGTCTTTCATTCCCAGCCAGGAGCGGCCTGTTGCGACGTCTGCCTGACGCTGCAAACTCTAATGGTCATTTTATGAGTGTGTAATGAAGTCCAAGAAGCCTGGGGCTTCTGTTGATCTCAGCCCGTGAACGTCAGTGATGTTTGCTGTGCTAGGCAGATGACGATCTGCTGGACATATGAAGATATGTTGGACATATGAAAATATGCTGGACATACGAAGATATGTTGGGCATATGAAGATTCGCTAAACAAATGAAGAAATGCTGTATATAAAAAGTTTGTCAAGACATAAGAGGATATTCTGGACATGTAAATTTATATATATAACTGGACATATATGTGGGACATATGAAGATATGCTGAACGTATGAAGATATCCCTGAATGTATGAAGACATATTTGACAAGTGAATTAATGATGGACATAGGAAGATATGCTGACTTTACTATATTGTTATGGTACTTAGCGGACCACACAAAATACATATGGAAACTAACATACACATACTGGTATAACTGGTATATATGTTATTCACATGTTTAACAAAATAACAAACTAACAACAATATCATTAAGGATTTATTTTCTGACAAAAGTAAAAAAAATATATATATATATATATATATATAAACATGTTAAACTACTGTTGCTCACTAGCGGGACTGATGACGTCATCCATACCAGGTCGGTAGGATTAAAGATCGTCATCTATCAAGTAAGCATGAATTTAGTTTTTAAAAAAAACTACAAAAAAAAAAAAAAAAAAAAAAAAAAAAAAAAAAAAATGAAACAGTTTTTTGATATAAGCCTTAACGACACAGTGGTTCCCATGTTATCGGCCTGCGTTTATCTACTGACATTCGCCAGTTAGGTCGACGGCTCGCAGGCCTAAAATGTTTCATTGGTGCTCCATGAGTATTTGATGAACTTGTGCTAAGTCTCTGGTGGTCTTCGGTATCGTCAAGTGTCGCAATGAAATTCATTTTCTATTGTGAATAGTTGGTTAAATAAGACTGGAAAATGGGGCAGTGGTGGGATCACACTGTCTCAAGAGAGACACTGTGTGTACTTGTAAACACAGGGTTTACAGCATAGGGGTGTGGCAACATAGGGGTGTGGCAACATAGGGGTGTGGCAACACAGGGGGCTTGTAACACAGGCGGTGAGACTACACAGGAGGTGTGGCAACATAGGGGCGTGACAACATAGTGGCGTAACAACACAGGGGTGTGGCAACTTAGGGGCGTGACAACATGGGGGTGTGACAACATAGGGTCTGATATCATAGGGGTTATGTAACATAGGGGGTGTGTAACGTAGGGATGTAACATAGGGGGTGAGACTACATAGGAGGTGTGTCAACATAGGGTGTGGCAACATAGCGTATATATGGTAAAGCGTGATGACAACATAGGAGATGTGGTATCCTAAAGAGTGTGGCAACATAGGTGTGTGGCAACAGAGAGTGTGTTTCCAACACAGTGGGGTGTGGCAACCTAAAGGGGTGTGACAACACATCGGTGTGGCAAAAGGTCCATTGGGTTTAATATGTTTATGAAAAAAAACAACAACTCCAAAAGGTAAATTTAAACACAACATATTGCCAGTGTTGACAGAGAGGGGGATCTGGTGTAAGTTTGATGAAAGCACAGGAAGGTCTTGTTGTTTACTGAACCTTTTCCTCTTGTCCCGTAAAAACATTTAGTTCACTGAGTTTTTGACGTACCAATTATCTGGGAAACATCACAATGGTCTTCTGCACTAGCCAATATCAGAATTAATTCTTTAATTTCTTTTACCTTATCTCTTTATCTTAATAACATATCGATTCGCTAACCCTGGTAACTGAATGGGTTTAGTTGTTCTAATGTTTCCAATATCCTGCACAACAGCCTTGGCAGCAGCCGCCACTATATGTTGATCACCGTGACCCAACCCCACACAGGTTTCCTTTAAGGTTGTTCAGATGTCAACACGACATTCTATGTTCATGAAGCTCAACAAAAGTTCGTCTGCTAGTCTACTCGGATTGATGGTGATACAGTGATGATGACATTGTTCATATGATTTTCTTTCTTTGCACTGTGTGAATGTCTCCGGAAGCTTATCAAGACAACGTTATCTATTGGTTCCTTCCCACCCTAAGCACCCAACCCTATCCCCCACCCTAAGCACCCCACCCTAAGCACCTGATCCTAACCACCCCAACCTAAGTAACCCCACCCTCAACACCCCACCCCCACCCCCCCACCC
>CAXITT010000159.1:806880-873549 GCA_964033795.1 Lymnaea stagnalis | reverse complement strand
CCTAACCACCCTACCCTAAGCACCTGATCCTAACCACCACACCCTAAGCACCTGCTCCTAACCACCCCACCCTAAGCACCCCATCCTAACCACCCCACCCTAAGCACCCCACCCTAACCACCCCATCCTAAGCACCTGATCCTAACCACCCCACCCTAACCACCCCACCCTAACCACCCCATCCTAAGCACCCCATCCTAAGCACCCCATCCACCAATAACACACATCCCATCCACCACTACACACACCCAATCCACTACTAACACACATCCCATCCACCACTACACACACCCCATCCACTACTAACATACACGCCATACCCTACTACCTCACAAACAATCCACCACTACCCCCTCACAATCCACCACTACCTCCCACACAATCCACCACTACCCCCCACACAATCCACAACTACCTCACACTCCCACCACAACCATTTCACATAACAACCTGCCATAATTTCCACTACACCCATGACTTAGCTACTTATACGCACACACCTAGCACACACACATACACACACCTAGCACACACACATACACACACCTAGCACACACACCTAGCACACCCACATACACACACCTAGCACACACACCTAGCACTCCCACATACACACACCTAGCACACACATCTAGCACACACACATACACACACCTAGCATACACATCTAGCACACACACATACACACACCTAGCATATACACCTACCACACACACATACACACACCTAGCACACACATAGCACACACACATACACACACCTAGCACACACACCTAGCACACACACATACACACACCTAGCACACAAATCTAGCACACACACATAGACACACCTAGCATACACATCTAGCACACAGACATACACACACCTAGCATACACATCTAGCACACACACATACACACACCTAGCATACACATCTAGCACACACACATATACACACCTAGCATACACATCTAGCACACACACACACCTAGCATACACACCTAGCGAACACACATACACACACCTAGCATACACATCTAGCACACACCTATCGCATACCTAGCACACACACATACACACACCTAGCATACACATCTAGCACACACACACCTAGCATACACACCTAGCACACACACATACACACACATACACACACCTAGCATACACATCTAGCACACACCTATCGCATACCTAGCACATACAAGCGTAGCTCACACATACCACACTTAAGTTACTCACCATTCACCCTCTCAAAGACGTGGCCCAGAAACTTAAAGAGTTCTCTCATCACAGACCAACATCTGCATGAAGTGCACGCGGGAACATCTCTTTTGATTGGCTCCGTCTGCTTCACGTTTATTTAAACTGATTCTAATTTGGGGGAATCCCAGTGCACGTCTGCGTGTGAACCATACGTCCATTCCTTGGACTGTTGTATTCGTTTCTTATGTCTACTGTTGGACTGTTGTATATGTGAATATGTCTAACTGTTGGTCTGTTTAATTCGGCTCATATGAGTAACTGTTTTGTAAGCTGTTGGTCGGTATAGAACTTGTGTAAGTTTCTTATAGTTTCTAGGTTTTAAAATAATTTCAACAAAGTTTATAACAATAAAAAAAAACAACAATTAACAATCAATACATTTTTTGCTTCAATTTTCTTTAACTCTTTCCAATGCTCCGAAATTCATTTCCAAAGCTTTCCAATTCTTTCAAATTCTCTTTCTTAAATTCTGTTCAGTTCCTTCCCTTTCTTTTTAACACTTTATTTAAACCGCGTTCTTTTCCCGAATACGGTGACATACTAGGTTTCCGGTTCCATGTGTCGTCAAAAGTAATGACATGACATTTCCAGGACAGTGACAGGACAGTGACAGGACAGATACAGTGATAGCTTCCGCCCCTACTGATCTTGAAATCACTGACTAAAAAATAAACACTGAAACATGACCTCTGAACTCATGGCCCGACGAATGACTCCGCGTCTGACAAGGTGACCTCATGGCTCCACCACACGGCACGGAGCGCCTCGGTGCGGCGTCAAGGCCGTCGGCTCTCGAAGCCGGTGGCCATGTGGCCGAGAGCCGGTGGCCATGTGGTGACTGTCAGTTCATGTTGACGTTGTCAACTGACCCCGAGACAGCACGGCGATCATCTTGGAAAGCCGAGTCCAGTGAGCATGTCTGGCCTCGACTGGATGATGACAGATTGTTAGTGCTCGTCCATAAAGTACTTCACGCTTTTTAAAGAAATGTTCACCCCCTCAACTCCCCACCCCCCGGTCATAATCTGTCATACATTTTTAACCCCTCCATCCCCGTAAGTCATACTTTAGAAACTACAAACATGACAACAACAAAAAATAACAACCAATTATATTTTTAAAAATCTAGATCACTTTTACTATTAAATGTATACAATTGGCAACTCCTGTTAGAACACATCTTTCACATCAGAAAGTTTAACATCACTGTCACTATCAGGTTTGATTTGTGGGATAAAGAAATTATAAATTAATGTGTGGCGTCATCAAAGTTCTTTAACACCCCCCACCCCCCAAAACCATTTCCCCAAACTGTCATACATTGTTGCGTTCTCACCCTTAACCCCTACTTAGCGTGACGTCATTTATGTTCGACCCCATAGGAAATGTAATATCAGATACTGAGATCACTGAATTCGGTGTTTTGGATTCGGCCGATTGGCCCGAAAGCAAAGTCTAGTAGTCAGACATTTCACTGTACCGTTTCATCTGCTTTGTTCGGCCTTGACACCAGGCACAAGTAACGCTGAAGTGCATCGAGTGAAGTCGTTCATTTTTCGAGGCATTCACTAAGGCCATCGTCCTTGTACACTACCCCCTTCCTTTTGCACAACTTTCTAACCATGAATGATGGAGATAAGAAGAATGACGTCATATCCTGGACGCTATATTTCATGAATCTCAGAGCCCTTGTACTAATGTGACGGACGGAAGTCCACTAAGCTTGGCGAATTTAGCAACAGACTTTGACTAATTAGATTTAAAAAAAAAACAAAAAAAAAAAAATAAAAAAAAATAATAAAAAAAAACAAAAAAAAAAAAAAAAAAAAAAAAATAAAAAAAAATAATAAAAAAAAACAACAAACTATGGGAAACATAACTTATATATGGGGCTATGTTAACGTCCCAGAAATGTGTTCATTGATAATTTCTTCTATGAAAATAAATGGATACTACATTACATAAATATTTATTTTTTCAGACAACATTGATAAAGGCACGTTTTCTTGTATTTTTCTTTAAAGCAATTTAGATAAAAAATAAAATATCAGGAGGTCAGCGGCGGAACACAAATAAAAGGGGCATGGGAAGGGGGGGGCGCACTAATTCCAACTTATCGTGCAGTCATATGTTTGCTACTTTGTATCATTCAGCACTACTACCTACACGTCTGATATATGTCTGCAAGTCTTAAGTGAAGCAGACGTGGTCAGCATGTGCCTGAATGTCTTGCTTTCTCTTGCTTTACAAGGCAACGTCCCATTTCTCACCTGGCGTAGGCGTGCCACTCATCCTGGTCGCAGCTAAGCCACTGACTTTTGTCAATTTCCTTTTATTTTTCCTCCACAAGGAAAGATAATTTGTTAAAATGTATTACAAGTTATTTGTTTGGTTAATTCCCTTATCACAGGTACATCCAATAATAATGTAATTAAAAATAAATAAACACATACTAGTATAAAAGTTAAACATATTTAAAAAAAAAATATTTGAATCATAATTATTTCTAACCAAGTTCTTCTTAAGATATTATTCATAGTTTTGAATCCTTTATATTAACTTCACTTGTTTTTCTTGGCTGGTTGATTGACAATTTCTTTGGACGGCTAAATGACAATTTTCTGTCAACTTATCAAGATGAAACTTGGCACATAGACTCGTTGCCGATTCTATCTATTACATAGACAGTTAAGAATGCATAATCAAATAGCCTGCTCAGAATGAAACATTAAATATCCAGTTAAGAATGTAGCAGTAAATATCTAGATCAGAATGTAGCACACACAGGCAGCTCTGAAATGTAGCATTAAATATCCAGCTCACAATGTAACATTAAATAGCCAGCTCAGAATAAAGCATTAAATAGGCAGCTCAGAAATATAGCATTAAATAGCCAGCTCAGAATAAATCATTAAATAGGTGGCTCAGAATAAAGCATTAAATAGGCGGCTCAGAATAAAGCATTAAATAGGCGGCTCAGAATAAAACATTAAATAGGTGGCTCAGAATAAAACATTAAATAGGTGGCTCAGAATAAAACATTAAATAGGCGGCTCAGAATATATCATTAAATAGGCGGCTCAGAATAAAACATTAAATAGGCGGCTCAGAATAAAACATTAAATAGGCGGCTCAGAATAAAGCATTCAATAGGCGGCTCAGGATAAAACATTAAATAGGCGGCTCAGAATAAAACATTAAATAGGCGGCTCAGAATAAAGCATTAAATAGGCGGCTCAGAATAAAACATTAAATAGGCGGCTCAGAATAAAGCATTAAATAGGCGGCTCAGAATGAAGCATTAAATAGGCGGCTCAGAATAAAACATTAAATAGGCGGCTCAGAATAAAGTATTAAATAGGCGGCTCAGAATAAAGCATTAAATAGGCGGCTCAGAATAAAACATTAAATAGGCGGCTCAGAATAAAGCATTAAATAGGCGGCTCAGAATAAAGCATTAAATAGGCGGCTCAGAATAAAACATTAAATAGGCGGCTCAGAATAAAGCATTCAATAGGCGGCTCAGAATAAAGCATTAAATAGGCGGCTCAGAATAAAGCATTAAATAGGCGGCTCAGAATAAAGCATTAAATAGGTGGCTCAGAATAAAGCATTAAATAGGCTGCTCAGAATAAAGCATTAAATAGGCGGCTCGGAATAAAGCATTAAATAGGCGTCTCAGAATGTAGCATTAAATTGCCAGGTCAGAGTGCAGCATTTAAATAGAAGCCACAGAATGAAGCATTAAAGAGCCAGCTGAAAATGTAGCATTATTATTAATAGTCAGCTCACAGTGTAACACTAAATAACGAGCTCAAAATTTAGCATTAAATAACCAACTCAAAATGTAGCATTTTGTAATACATTCTAGCCAGAGCGTTTATGTGAAACACATGACACATTATTCATCCCATCAACACAATACACACAAACAATAAATGTCATAATACATTACAACATGTATTTTGTTTTCATGAGACATAGATTGTCAAAAACATACACTATTGAGCTCATACACACATAAGACAATCTTGAACTCATTAACACACGTTTAACATGTACACACTTACACATCCCTAGCGCAGTTGTTCCGCCTTAGAAATACTGATTTAATAAAAACCCATAGTCTAATGGCTACCAATAAAATATTGATATCTGGTCATTAAACTGGAACAACCAGATGTATAATTTGTGTCAAGAAATGTTTCCAGGACACGATCATTGATCGGTTTGCCAATAATTAATCGATAATTTCACACAGAGCAAGTTCAAAACATAGAAAACATTTGTCTAGATCACGGTGACTAATCTGAGAATAATCTGTGTCAAAACTGTGACTTATCTGTGACTAATATGTGAATAAAATGTGACTAATATCTGACTAATCTGTGACTTATATGTGACTAAGGTGTGACTAATCTGTGCCACATATGTGACTAATCTGTGCCACATATGTGACTAATCTGTGCCACATATGTGACTAATCTGTGCCACACTTCAGACTTGTATTGATAAAGAAAGCATCGCTTATGTTCAGAGAAATATTAAAAAGGGAAAATGTTTCTTAAAATACTTTCAACGCCATTATTCTAGATGAGGCGCTAACGCCCTCATTCTAGGTGGGGCGTACGCCCTTATTCTAGGTGTGGTACTAACGACCTCATTCTAGGTGGGGCGTACGCCCTTATTCTAGGTGTGGTACTAACGCCCTCATTCTAGGTGTGGCGTTATGGCATCATTCTATATGAGGTGTTAGCACCCTTATCTTAGGTGTGGCGTTAACACCCTAAATTTAGATGTGGTGCTTACGCCCTCATTCTAGGTATTGAGCTAACGCCCTTATTCTAGGTGTGGCGCTGGCGCCCTCATTCTATTTGAGGCGCTAATGCCGCTCTTCCAGGTATTGTGCTAACGCCCTTATTCTAGGTATTTTACTAACGCCCTTATTCTAGGTGAGGCGCTAACACTCATATTTTAATATTGGCAGTAACGCCGTCTTTCAAGAGAGATGCTTACGTCCTCCAAATTACCCTCTTTTCAAGGGGAAGATGTCTCAAACATGAATAAAAGCAAATTCCGGAATTTTGTGTTACATGAAAATTCTTTAAAAAAAAACTATCGCAGAGCGTTTACAGTGTGATATTTTCTTTTGATTTCTTTCTGAAATGGTTTTGAAATAAATCTGCGGCGTGAAGGCGCCTGGGTCTTAAGTCTAGTGACGTAGTTCAGGGCCAGGATAAAATGCTGAGTAGCGAGCCGAAGAAATGTTTTGTCCAATGTTCAGCCCAACACTCTATGGCTGGATTTCCCATTTTATAAATGAATTATCTGAAAAATTGTTTTATGGGTTATTTCTTTTTATTTCTTTGTGATAACGTCAACAACAATGGGCTCGAGTACATTACATGTTGTAATTAAATGTAATGAAGTCTTAAGTCAAATATTCATAGATCTGATATATTGAAATCTAAATTCTGTTATACAGATCTCAAATGTATCGATATCTGAAAGCTGTTATTCACTTATCTAAATTACCGGTATTGAAATCTGAAGTCAGTTAGTTTATAAATCTAATTTATTAAAAGCTAAAAAACTCTTATTCATCAATCTAATTGATTGAAGATGACTTTGATCTCTTAAACAGTTTGAAGTCAGATGGGACTGCGCTCTTGTTCTCTCCAATCTTCCGACCGGAGTCTTGAGTCCACGTGCTGACCTTTGACCCGTCCACATCCACCTCCTCGGAGGCATGGTCCTCACCACACTGCACGTCTAACGGGACTGTGAGGAATGACGTGAACTCACTGACCTCGTCTGCAAGGATTGGAACAATTCAAAGTGAGTTCAAATGTTTGAACGTACAAGTAACCTAGAGCCTGTGTGGGGTGAGAGAGTAGCAATACCGCGATCCAGGAGCGCTGCATAAAGAGAGCGGGCCAAACATCTCTACAGATTACTATAGTTTAATCTGGCACAACTCACACATGGTGACGTAAAACAATTGACATTAAACCTTAATCCATGCTTGATTACCACTTAATCAATTAAAAAAAAAACTTAATCCATGTTGTATTACAACTTAATCCATGTTGTATTACAACTTAATCCATGCTGTATTTAAACCTAATCCATGTTTTATTTCAACTTAATCCATGTTTTATTACAACTTAATCCATGTTTCATTTCAACTTAATCCATGTTTAATTACAACTTAATACATGTTTAATTTCAAATGGAACCATGTTTAATTACAACTTAATCCATGTTTTATTTCAACTTAATCCATGTTTTCTTGAAATTTATTATTTATTTTTTTCCATGAAAATTAAATCCATGTTTTAAAACAGCTATGTTCATTGTATAATATCAACCCGTTGCAATGATAAAAACAAAAGAACACAAGACCGGACGTACGTTTCATGGAACCGACGGCAGTCCCGACGTCCGACATATGGCTACAGCTGTACGATTGGCTCTTCATCTTCAACAGCTGCGCCCGGAAGCGGAAACCAAAGATGCAGTAGAGGAAAAAATTGGTTGCGTTGGAGAGGTAGACGATTTGAACAGTGATGGATGATGCTGTGGATGTGAAGTAATACAAAGCCATGTGTGGATGTGAAGTAATACAATGCCATGTGTGGATGTGAAGTAATACAATGCCATGTGTGGATGTGAAGTAATACAATGCCATGTGTGAATGTGAAGTAATACAATGATATGTGTGGATGTGAAGTAATACATTGCCATGTGTGAATGTGAAGTAATACAATGCCACGTGTGGATGTGAAGTAATACAATGACATGTGTGGATGTGAAGTAATACAATGACATATGTGGATGTGAAGTAATACAATGCCATGTGTGGATGTCAAGTAATACAATGCATGTGTGGATGTGAAGTAATACAATGCCATGTGTGGATGGGAAGTAATACAATGCCCTGTGTGGATGTGAAATAATACAATGCCCTGTGTGGATGTGAAGTAATACAATACCATGTGTGGATGTGAAGTAATACAATGCCATGTGTGGATGTGAAGTAATACAATGCCATGTGTGGATGTGAAGTAATACAATGCCATGTGTGAATGTGAAGTAATACAATGCCATGTGTGGATGTGAAGTAATACAATGCCATGTGTGGATGTGAAGTAATACAATGCCATGTGTGGATGAAAAGTAATACAATGCCCTGTGTGGATGTGAAGTAATACAATGACATGTGGGGATGTGAAGTAATACAATGCCATGTGTGGATGTGAAGTAATACAATACCATGTGTGGATGTGAAGTAATACAATGCCATGTGTGGATGTAAAGTAATACAATGCCATGTGTGAATGTGAAGTAATACAATGCCATGTGTGGATGTGAAGTAATACAATGCCATGTGTGGATGTGAAGTAATACAATGCCATGTGTGGATGAAAAGTAATACAATGCCCTGTGTGGATGTGAAGTAATACAATGACATGTGTGGATGTGAAGTAATACAATGCCATGTGTGGATGTGAAGTAATACAATGCATGTGTGATGTGAAGTAATACAATGCCATGTGTGGATGTGAAGTAATACAATGCCATGTGTGGATGTGAAGTAATACAATGCCATGTGTGGATGTAAAGTAATACAATGCCCTGTGTGGATGTGAAGTAATACAATGCCATGTGTGGATGTGAAGTAATACAATGCCATGTGTGGATGGGAAGTAATAGTAATTGAGATTAAAATAAGAAAGCTAAAGAACTGTCTTTTGTATCACTCTGTTCAGTGCTAGTGACGTGGCGGAAGCCATGAAATATCCCTAGGCTCTATCCCTGTGAGGATACGAAGATTAAAAACAAATAGAGGACACTCCAGCCGTGCCACTACCTCATGTTGTTCGATATGGATCGGTGTTGATTCATTCATTATTGTTTGCAATAATAATAATTAGTTGTCTTATATAGCGCGGTACCCCAGCTTAGGACTGGGCTCACGCGCTGTACATAAGAATATTTAGCAAAAGAGACCTAATCATGATATCAAAATAAAATGCATACATGAAATTAAAAAAGGCAAGTAGTCGAAAGACAAAAACAAAGGTACCCAAACCCACCCCAGAAATTTTACAAGGCAAACCATGGACGGCAGCCAGCAGGATCATTTATCGGTCAGAGGAGGGGAATCAGTCAGGGTAATATAGTTTAAAGAGATGTGTTTTGAGTGCAGTTTTGAAGGCCTGGGTGGTTGGTGCATTGCGGATGTGTAGTGGCAAAGAATTCCATTGTTTAGCGGCGCAGAAAGAGAAAGATCGTTCACCATATAATTTAGTGCGTGTCTTGGGAACGGACAGAATACGCGAGTCTGCGGAGGAGCGAAGTTGTCGAAGGGGTGAATAGACAGAAAGAAGTTCAGTTAGATAGGAAGGGCAGGAATCCGAGAAAGAGTTGTGACAGAGAAAAGACAGCTTGTAGTCAATGCGTGCCTCTATAGGGAGCCAATGAAGAGAGTGGAGTGACGTGGTTTCTTTTTTTGCTTTTAGAACAAGCCTCGCAGCAGAGTTTTGAACTTTCTGCATTTTTTCTATGCAGTGTTTTGATGAACATGACAGAAGAGAGTTGCACTAGTCAAGACGAGAGAAAACAAGAGCGCAGACTAGAGTTTTTTTTTGCTAACTGTGAGGTAGTGGCGTATGGAGCTGATCTGACGGATAGCGGTGTATGCCGAACGACAAATGTGAGAGATATGTTTATCGAGAGACATGTTGTTAGAAAGAATATAAACAAGATTCCTAGCAGAGGGTCTAAACAAGACAGCTACGCTCTTCCATTGACAATACAACCCTCTCAATCCCAAGAACCAAAACTAAGACCACCGGTGAACGCTCCTTCTACTTCCATGGGCCCACGTTCTGGAACCAGCTCCCCTTCCATATCCGTCAATTGTAAAACCTCGTCCACTTTCAAAAAGTCCCTTAACACCCATCTGTTTAGGTCCGCCTATGACCTGTGATGCACTATCCTTGCCCTGCCTCATTTTCTGTCTCCGGTTGATCTTGTAGTATGGGCCAAAACGTGCCAAATTGTCCTCGCTTTATAGCCATTTAATTGTTTCTATAGTATAGTGGTTACTATCCTAGTGTCTCATTTTTATTTTACTTAGTTTACATGTTTTTAATAATTGTAAAAATAAATAAAGTGTATGTCGGAGTTACCTACTTGAAATAAGGTGGGAAGTGTTGAGGTAGAGGATGATTTGTAATTGTAAATGAGGAGTGCTTCTGTTTTGTCATCATTAAGCTTCAACTTGCTGAGTGTCATCCATGACTTGACATCATCAATGCACGCCTGCAAAGTCTGGAAAGCGGAATCGACACACGATGGATGGGTATGCTTGTATACCTGCGTGTCATATGCAAATGACTGGTTCTCAACAGCATGCCTCCCAAGCAAGAGGAGCAGTGGTCTGGTATACAATGTGAATAGAACCTGGCCCAAAATGGACCCCTGTGGCACTCCGTACACCAAAATCAGCCTTGCCGGAGGGACAGCCATCGACAGAGACAACTTGCGTTCTATTAGAGAGGTAGGACCCTGACCAAGCCAAAACTGAACCAGAAATTCCAAAGTAATTTTCAAGGGTTTTGAAAAAGGATTTTATGGTCAACAGTGTTTATAGCAGACATCTCTTTTCTTTCAAGGCTGGACCTTAGGACTTAAATATTATTTTCTTGAACTGACTTACCTGTTTTCTTTAATTTTGTATTAATAGCTGGGCTATGTCAATTCCAGCGGCGAAACTTTGTGAGATGTGGGGTGTACAAACATAACCTCAACTAAGATGAATTTAATTTATTTTAGATGAAGACGTCGGAGGTCGTATCCGGACATTTGTTTGAAAGAAATTTCGTCGACGGAAAGTCGATCGACGGAAATTTGGTCGAATACATTACTTTCTTCATTTCACACGATCTCATTTTTCTATTAATTTTTTTTTTTTGGACGCGTTATTAACGAGGGCAGACCGCCTACTTTGCATTTCCTACGCCTCTTGCATGCCCATCCAAAAAAACTGCTTTTCCCTGCCCCGAACTGCTTGTCTAACATAAACGCTGCTTACCTTGTATTGAATAGAGTTTGTTGAATGTTTGGTGGATGCGATAGTTTTGTGTTTTGGATTATACCTGTGTCTGATGAAAACAGAATTACAACCCATCGGCAACACATCCGACACAACACTGGACAACATACAATTAACAACACATCCGGAACAACACTGGACAACATACAATTAACAACTCATCCGACACAACACTGGACAACATACAATTAACAACACATCTGGCAAAACACTGGACAACATACAATTAACAACACATCCGGCACAACACTGGACAACATACAATTAACGACACATCCGGCACAGCACTGGACAACATACAATTAACAACACATCCGGCACAACACTGGACAACACACAAGGAAACACATCCATCACACCATAGGACAACACATCTAGCAACATATCTGACACAGCATTGGATAACACAGATCTAGCAACACGATGGAGCACACATCCTACAAAGATGAAAATCTCAGTTACTCAGCTCTGCCTTGGCTCGCTCCACTGGGTTGTTGTATCTAAACAGGACGGCCCCCATCAGGTTGCCCATCAGAAGGGGAATGATACTGAAGACAAAGTGGACGCTAGATACGATGACCAGTGTGATCATGTGACGACTGACTGTGGTTGGGATAGAGTAGAGCAATTATCGGTCTCAGAGTCGTTCACATGCAGAGGATTTACAAGCAGTTTCTTAACAATATCTTTACAAACCCTGCCGTCACAAGCAGTGTCTCCACAAAGAATGTCTTCAGAAGCAATGTCTTTATAAATAGTATCTTTACAAATAATAGATTCCCAAACAGTGTTGTTTCAAAACCAAGCTGTTTACAAACAGGGTTCAATTTGTAGAGGATAATAACATGACACGCCAATGTAAAAGACAATTACTCTCTTTTTCCTACCACCAATTTTACAAATATTTTATGTGGTCAGTTAAATGAATGTGGTCAGTTCAATATGTGGTTATTTCAATATATGTGATCAGTTCAATGGATGACGTGGTCATTTCAACGTGTTCAGTTTAATGTATGACGTTTTCAGTCAATGGATGACGCGTTCATTTAAAAAAATGACGTGTTCATTTCAATGAATTACATGGTTATGTCAATAGATGACGTGTTCAGTTCAATGTATGACGTGTTCAGTTCAATGTATGACATGGTCAGTGCAATGAATGACGTTGTCATTTTAAAGGATGACGTGGTCATTTTAATTGATAGCTTAGTCAGTTCAGCGTGTGTATAGCGTTGTCATGTCAATGTATCACATGCTCAGTTCAAGGTATTACGTTTTCATTTTAATGAAAAACGTGGTCATTATTATTGATGACGTGGTCAGTTCAATGGATGACTTGGTCATTTCAATGTATAACGTGGTCATTTCAATGTATGTTTTGGTCAATTCAATGTATAACGTGGTCAGTGCAATAAATGTTAACAGTTTAATGAATGACATAGTCAGTTCAATGTATGACGTGGTCAAATCAATGTATGACTTGGGCAGTTCAATGTATAACGTGGTAAGTTCAATGTATAACGTAATAATTTCAATGTATGACTTGGTCAGTTCAATGTATACCATGGTCAGTGCAACGTATGAATATGGTCATTTAAAAGCATAATGTGGTGAGTTCAGTGTAAAACGTGGTCAGTTCAATGTATGACATACTCAGTTCAATGTATGACGTTGTCAATTCAATGTATGACATAGTCAGTTCAATGTATGACGTTGTCAATTCAATGTATTACATAGTCAGTTCAATGTATGACGTTGTCAATTCAATGTATGACATAGTCAGTTCAATGTATGACGTGGTCAATTCAATGTATGACATAGTCAGTACAAAGTATGACGTGGTCAGTTCAATATAGGACGTGGTCAATTCAATGTATGACGTGGTCAGTTCAATGTATGACGTTGGTCAGTTCAATGTATGACGTGGTCAATTCAATGTATGACATAGTCAGTTCAATATATGACGTGGTCAGTTCAATGTATGACGTGGTCAGTTCAATGTATAACTTCGTCAATTCAATGTATAACGCTGTCAATTCAATGTATAACGTGGTCAATTCAATGTATGACGTGGTCAGTTAAATGTATGACGTGGTCAATTCAATGTATGACGTAGTCAGTTCAATGTATGACGTGGACAGTTCAATGTATAACGTGGTCAATTCAATATATGACGTAGTCAGTTCAATGTATGACCTGGTCAATTCAATGAATGACATGGTCAGTTCAATGTATAACGTGGTGAAATCAATGTTTGACGTGGTCAATTCAATGTATTACGTGGTCAATTCAATGTATAACGTGGTCAATTTAATGTATAACGTGATCAATTCAATGTATAACGTGGTCAATTCAATGTATAACGTGGTCAGTTCAATGTATTACGTAGTCAGTTCAATGTATGACGTAGTCAGTTGAATGTATGACATGGTCAATTCAATGTATGACGTGGTCAATTAAATATATAACGTGGTCAATTCAATGTATGACGTAGTCAGTTCAATGTATGACGTTGTCAATTCAATCTATGACATAGTCAGTTCAATGTATAACGTTGTCAATTCAATGTATGACATAGTCAGTTCAATGTATGACGTTGTCAATTCTATGTATGACATAGTCAGTTCAATGTATGACGTTGTCAATTCAATGTATGACATAGTCAGTTCAATGTATGACGTGGTCAATTCAATGTATGACATAGTCAGTTCAAAGTATGACGTGGTCAGTTCATGTCAACGTAGGACGTGTTTAATTCAATGTATGACGTGGTCAGTTCAATGTATGACGTTGGTCAGTTCAATGTATGACGTGGTCAATTCAATGTATGACATAGTCAGTTCAATATATGACGTGGTCAGTTCAATGTATGACGTGGTCAGTTCAATGTATAACGTCGTCAATTCAATGTATAACGCGGTCAATTCAATGTATAACGTGGTCAATTCAATGTTTGACGTGGTCTGTTAAATGTATGACGTGGTCAAGTCAATGTATGACGTAGTCAGTTCAATGAATGACGTGGACAGTTCAATGTATAACGTGGTCAATTCAATGTATGACGTAGTCAGTTCAATGTATGACGCGGTCAGTTCAATGTATAACGTGGTCAATTCAATGTATGACGTAGTCAGTTCAATGCATGACCTGGTCAATTCAATAAATGACATGGTCAGTTCAATGTATATCGTGGTAAAATTATTGTATGACGTGGTCAATTCAATGTATTACTTGGTCAATTCAATGTATAACATGGTCAATTTAATGTATAACGTGGTCAATTCAATGTATAACGTGGTCAGTTCAATTTATTACGTAAACAGTTCAATGTATGACGTAGTCAGTTCAATGTATGACTAGGTCAATTCAATGTATGACGTGGTCAATTAAATGTATAACGTGGTCAATTCAATGTATGACGTAGTCAGTTCAATGTATGACGTGGTCAGTTCAATGTATGACGTAGTCAGTTCAATGTATGACGTGGTCAGTTCAATGTATTACGTGGTTAGTTCAATGTATGACATGGTCAATTCAATGTATGACGTAGTCAGTTCAATGTAGAACGTGGTCAATTCAATGTATAACGTGGTCAATTCAATGTATGACATGGTCAATTCAATGTATAACGTGGTAAATTCAATGTATGACGTAGTCAGTTCAATGTATAACGTGGTCACTTCAATGTATTACGTAGTCAGTTCAATGTATGACGTAGTCAGTTCAATGTATGACGTGGTCTATTCAATATATGACGTGGTAAATTCAATGTATGACGTAGTCAGTTCAATGTATGACGTAGTCAGTTAAATGTATGACGTAGTCAGTTTAATGTATGACGTGGTCAGTTCAATGTATGACGTGGTCAGTTCAATGTATGACGTTGGTCAGTTCAATGTATGACGTGGTCAATTCAATGTATGACATAGTAAGTTCAATATATGACGTGGTCAGTTCAATGTATGACGTGGTCAGTTCAATGTATAACGTCGTCAATTCAATGTATAACGCGTTCAATTCAATGTATGACGTTGTCAATTCAATGTATGACATAGTCAGTTCAATGTATGACGTTGTCAATTCAATGTATGACATAGTCAGCTCAATGTATGACGTTGTCAATTCAATGTATGACATAGTCAGTTCAATGTATGACGTGGTCAATTCAATATATGACATAGTCAGTTCAATGTATGACGTGGTCAATTCAATGTATGACATAGTCAGTTCAAAGTATGACGTGGTCAGTTCAATAAAGGACGTGGTCAATTCAATGTATGACGTGGTCAGTTCAATGTATGACGTTGGTCAGTTCAATGTATGACGTGGTCAGTTCAATGTATAACGTGGTCAATTCAATGTATGACGTGGTCATTTCAATGTACAACGTGGTCAATTCAATGTATAACGTGGTCAATTCAATGTATAACGTGATCAATTCAATGTATAACCTAGTCAGTTCAATGTATAACGTGGTCAGTTCAATGTTAATCGTGGTCAATTCAATGTATAACGTGGTTAATTCAATGTATAACGTGGTCAATTCAATGTATAACCTGGTCAATTCAATGTATAACGTGGTCAGTTCAATGTATAACGTGGTCAATTCAATGTATAACGTGGTCAATTCAATGTATAACGTTGTCAATTCAATGTATAACGTGGTTAATTTAATGTAGAACGTGGTCAATTCAATGTATAACGTGGTCAATTCAATGTAAAACGTGGTCAATTCAATTTAAAACTTGGTCAATTCAATGTTTAACGTGGTCAATTCAATGTATAACTTGGTCAGTTCAATGTATGACGTTGTCAGTTCAATGCATGACATGGTCATTTCAATGTATGACGTGGTCAGTTCATTCCATGACGTGGTCAGTTCTATGTATGACGTGGTCAATTCATTGTATAACGTGGTCAATTCAATGTATGACATGGTCAATTCAATGTATAACGTGGTCAATTCAATGTATGACGTAGTCAGTTCAATGTATAACGTGGTCAGTTCAATGTATTACGTAGTCAGTTCAATGTATGACGTAGTCAGTTCAATGTATGACGTGGTCTATTCAATATATGACGTGGTCAATTCAATGCATGACGTAGTCAGTTCAATGTATGACGTAGTCAGTTAAATGTATGACGTAGTCAGTTCAATGTATGACGTGGTCAGTTCAATGTATTACGTGGTTAGTTCAATGTATGACATGGTCAATTCAATGTATGACGTAGTCAGTTCAATGTATGACGTGGTCAGTTCAATGTTAATCGTGGTCAATTCAATGTATAACGTGGTTAATTCAATGTATAACGTGGTCAATTCAATGTGTAACCTGGTCAATTCAATGTATAACGTGGTCAGTTCAATGTATAACGTGGTCAATTCAATGTATATCGTGGTCAATTCAATGTATGACGTAGTCAGTTCAATGCATGACCTGGTCAATTCAATAAATGACATGGTCAGTTCAATGTATATCGTGGTAAAATTAATGTATGACGTGGTCAATTCAATGTATTACGTGGTCAATTCAATGTATAACATGGTCAATTTAATGTATAACGTGGTCAATTCAATGTATAACGTGGTCAGTTCAATTTATTACGTAAACAGTTCAATGTATGACGTAGTCAGTTCAATGTATAACGTGGTCAATTCAATGTATGACGTAGTCAGTTCGATGTATGACGTGGTCAGTTCAATGTATGACATAGTCAGTTCAATGTATGACGTGGTCAGTTCAATGTATTACGTGGTTATTTCAATGTATGACATGGTCAATTCAATGTATGACGTAGTCAGTTCAATGTATGACGTGGTCAGTTCAATGTATAACGTGGTCAATTCAATGTATGACATGGTCAATTCAATGTATAACGTGGTCAATTCAATGTATGACGTAGTCAGTTCAATGTATAACGTGGTCAGTTCAATGTATTACGTAGTCAGTTCAATGTATGACGTAGTCAGTTCAATGTATGACGTGGTCTATTCAATATATGACGTGGTCAATTCAATGTATGACGTAGTCAGTTCAATGTATGACGTAGTCAGTTAAATGTATGACGTAGTCAGTTTAATGTATGACGTGGTCAGTTCAAATTATGACGTGGTCAGTTCAATGTATGACGTTGGTCAGTTCAATGTATGACGTGGTCAATTCAATGTATGACATAGTCAGTTCAATATATGACGTGGTCAGTTCGATGTATGACGTGGTCAGTTCAATGTATAACGTCGTCAATTCAATGTATAACCCGGTCAATTCAATGTATGACGTTGTCAATTCAATGTATGACATAGTCAGTTCAATGTATGACGTTGTCAATTAAATGTATGACATAGTCAGTTCAATGTATGACGTTGTCAATTCAATGTATGACATAGTCAGTTCAATGTATGACGTGGTCAATTCAATGTATTACATAGTCAGTTCAATGTATGACGTGGTCAATTCAATGTATGACATAGTCAGTTCAAAGTATGACGTGGTCAGTTCAATATAGGACGTGGTCAATTCAATGTATGACGTGGTTAGTTCAATGTATGACGTTGGTCAGTTCAATGTATGACGTGGTCAGTTCAATGTACAACGTGGTCAATTCAATGTATAACGTGGTCAATTCAATGTATAACGTGATCAATTCAATGTATAACCTAGTCAGTTCAATGTATAACGTGGTCAGTTCAATGTTAATCGTGGTCAATTCAATGTATAACGTGGTTAATTCAATGTATAACGTGGTCAATTCAATGTATAACCTGGTCAATTCAATGTATAACGTGGTCAGTTCAATGTATAACGTGGTCAATTCAATGTATAACGTGGTCAATTCAATGTATAACGTTGTCAATTCAATGTATAACGTGGTTAATTTAATGTAGAACGTGGTCAATTCAATGTATAACAAGGTCAATTCAATGTAAAACGTGGTCAATTCAATTTAAAACTTGGTCAATTCAATGTTTAACGTGGTCAATTCAATGTATAACGTGGTCAGTTCAATGTATGACGTTGTCAGTTCAATGCATGACATGGTCATTTCAATGTATGACGTGGTCAGTTCATTCCATGACGTGGTCAGTTCAATGTATGACGTGGTCAGTTCATTGTATAACGTGGTCAGTTCATTTCTATGACGTGGTCAATTCAATGTATGACGTGGTCAGTTCAATGTATGACGTGTTCACCTTTTGTTGGTTGTTTGTTCTGTTCACGTGCCATTCGTTCCTTCTTCCTAAAATGAAACACCAGCAGGACAAGGGTCAATACGGACAGAATGATTGCCGGGAGGATGGAGTAGATGACCAGTATCAGGACTGACCAGAAGTTGTTTTGGATATAGCAAGAGTCGACTTTTCTGAAAGAAATAAGTAAATATACAGACGATTTGTTGTCTTTTATTTTATAAAAACTTGCTACATGTAAACTAATTAATAATCGCAAACTTTGATCATTTATGTGATAGCTTTACAAAAAAACAAAATAACTTTGATAACAATGCTGTTATAAAATGTCATCTCCTTGATTAATTTCAGAACCGAACTTGATTTGATTACCAATATGAGACTCTGAGTTCTTGCTACTTTTCCTTGTGATCACATCAAATTGTTTTCACTTGCTTTTTATTTTTGACGATCGACCAATACACAAAGATTTGGCTTTAAAACTTCCTTGGATGATTCAATAAAAATTTCCCTGAAATTATCTATGTCAAGATATGTTCCCATTATGGAACAAAATCAAGCTCTTGAATTAATGGTGACACAAGACAATGACAGTACCCAGAGTGTCTAGTTGACATTTTCATGATTTTTTTTTTATTCTGTTCGATAATGTGATTGACGACGCCAATGAAATGACATGTGATGAATTTTTCAGACGGTGCCAGTGACTGACTGAGCTGATTAAAGTGATCTATAGTTCGTTAACTTACGCCACTTTACGATTGACGACCGCCATGCAGACGATCCCACCGAGGACGGCGCCAATGGTGACAGAGAACGAGAAGATGACAATTGTAGGGTTTGTATGAGTGTAGCAACATCTGGTGCTGTGAACACAATCAAAGAACACAACGCATTACGCACAGAGCATTAAACACCAGGCTTTAAACAGAAGACATTAAACAGAAGGCTTCAAACATAATACATTTAACAGAAGATATAAAACACAAGAACTTCAACATAGATGTGAAATAAGAAACAAAAAAAAATTTCCGACATTCCACTGAATTTTCAATATCTGAAAATATATTCCTCTGAAAGTTAGATAACTAGGTATTTTGACACACAGTTTCCAAAATAATGGCTGTGTTTATTATTCATTGATAGTAAACTATATTCACATACAGTAGACAATATTCACATACAGTAGACTATATTCACATAGTAGACTATATTCACAGACAAATTTGATGTCGTTAGAGTATTTAAATGTCCTGTTAAGAAATGAGACGGGACTCGATAAATACACGTGTTCTATGACATGTACGTTCTATTGGATGTACAAACGTTCTATTGGATGTACAAACGTTCTATTGGATGTACAAACGTTCTATTGGATGTACAAACGTTCTATTGGATGTACAAACGTTCTATTGGATGTACAAACGTTCTATTGGATGTACAAACGTTCTATTGGATGTACAAACGTTCTATTGGATGTACAAACGTTCTATTGGATGTACAAACGTTCTATTGGATGTACAAACGTTCTATTGGATGTACATTGATGAATCAGATTACATAACGTACAGGCGGAAGACATCAGGGCATTTCAGAAACCGTGTGGGCGTTTGCATTTGTTATCTACGATGTGATTGGCCCTTTCTATCCATAAATGGATTGGCCTGGGTTATACATGATGTGATTGGCCCTTTCTATCCATAAATGGATTGGCCTGGGTTATACATGATGTGATTGGCCCTTTCTATCCATAAATGGATTGGCCTGGGTTATACATGATGTGATTGGCCCTTTCTATCCATAAATGGATTGGCCTGTCTTATACATGATGTGATTGGCCTGTATTATCCATTACGAGATTGATCTGTATTATCCATTACGAGATTCGTCTGTATTATCCATTACGAGATTTGTATGTATTATTCATGATGTGAGAGGATAAACGGATTTACCTCATTAGACATAATGAACGGAAATTATTGTAATCATTATATAATCAGATCGATTACTTCTATCAGTATTGATAATTTAAAAAAATATTAAATATTTATATCATAATTTGTTATTAAATCATCGCTGATTATATTCAACATTAATTTCGTTTCTGGCAACATATTATTACATTCCATTTCGATCTATACAATAACATCGATTACCTTGTTATTAAATAGAGCAAGACACATAAGGTGATCGTAACCAGGTGCCAGGCAGTTAGGGCAATATTAAAAGCCGTTATCCATTTGATAAAACTGTGGATGATGATGAGCAGGATAAATTGGGTTAATTAACACGACACAAATTGGACTCTCTAAAGTTAGCTTTTCTCATCAAGCTTTCTATCAGCATACATAGGTAATTTTATAGTTTGTCGCAAAATTCGAGAGTTTTTATTAAAAAATTCTATAACGTCTTTTTATCTCTTCTTGCCCTTCTCTTCTGTCCATCTTTTCAATCCTTTCTATGTTTTCTATTCTTTCTCGTATTTCTCCTCTTTCTCTTCTTTATCGTTCAAAACATTTTTTTAAAAAAAATTTTAAATCAAATTAGAAAGAAAATATATTTGAAGGAAACAAAAGATCACAGCCTAGATCTATTTCGTGATTCTTTTCTTTCACTGTATCATAACTGTTGGTCACATTTTTGAAGTCTCGCGCCCTCTAACTACTCAAGTTTTAACAGGCTATGAAGAGAGTGCAATCTTACAGGAGTAGCGCACACCGAAATGTGTCTTGTAAAATAGTTTCAGTTAGGTGTTGACTCTGTGATAGTCTTAATGAAATCCGCGTTGTTGTAAGAAAGGTTTCTATTTGTGCAGAAACAAAGGTGGCTCAAGAAAGATCATGGTGGAGTTTGAACCAATTAAACACGGTGTGTACGATGTTAAACACATGTTCTAGAAAACAAAAACATACTTATCCATACTAAAAACATCGCATAAGGAGATGGCGTGAGCTAGTAATACCTTCCCCCAGGCACACCCCCACATGGGACGACGCCACCAGACCGTGCGATGGCGTGCCTGGAACCTCCCCCTGGCCTGAAGGACGTCCGGTCGACTGAAAACGCTGCGTTTAAATCGTTCGAGGTCCACTCTCCCGTGGGTCACGGGCTGCTTTGCTTCCACTACGGCAGAAAGATGTTGCGTAACCAACCCCACCGCCCAGGGAGTCTCTCGGTCGGGACGTAAGCGGCAACTAAAGGGTCGCCTAGGCGCGGCTTTCTCAGGGCCGCGTAGCTAAATCATCCATGCTAAATAGAGCTGTTTTATTGTTTTCTATTAATATGAGGTCAGTAATGAGGTAATTTATGGATCAAAATGTTGGTAATTGGTAATAGGTTGAGACTTGGTAACATGTTGACATTTGGTAATGATATAAGGGCATTTCGAAACGACAAACTTACATTTAGTAATATCACAGAGCTATTAGATATAAATCGTAATGCATATGCCTAAATTGCACCAATTTCTCACATACAAAGGGGTTAGTAAACACCTCCAAAACTGAACTAAAAAAAACCATCTCTTTAAACGCTACTACCCTGACTGATTCCCCCCTCTGACAGATAAACGATGCGGCTGGGTGCCGTCCATGGCTGGACATGTAAATAGTTCTGAAATGGGTGGGGGTCAAGATAAATGTGTTTTGTTTTATTTAATTGATGTTTGTTAATTGATTTTTTAAAAGTTTATGATCATGTTTGTTAAATTGTTTGTACAGCGTGGTTAGCCCAGGCAGGACGGGAAAAATACTACTATAAAAATACTACTAGATCTACTACTAAAAATAATAATAATAATAATAGTACTCATGCACATACGTAAGTGTTAAAGTATCAATACTTACACACAGAAGTAACAGTTAAGGGGCCAGTACTCACGCACATACGTAAGTGTTAAAGGGCCAGTACTCACGCACAAACGTGAGTGTTAAATGGCCAGCACTCACGCACATAATTAATTGTTAAAATGCCAGTACTCACGCACATACGTAAGTGTTAAAGGGCCAATCCTTACGCACAAACGTAAGTGTTAAAGGGCCAGTACTCACGCACATAATTAATTGTTAAAATGCCAGTACTCACGCACATACGTAAGTGTTAAAGGGCCAGCACTCACGCCCAGACGTAAGTATTAAAGAACAAGTCCTGACGAACGGAATTAAGTGCTAAACGGCCAGTACTCATGCACATACGTAAATGTTAAAGGGCAGGTACTCACGCACAGAAGTAAGAGTTCTCGTTGGCCAGGTCTAACCCTGTCAGTCCCTTGTGTATTTGCAGCGGCATCGCGACACTGAGGGTCAGTAGGTTGGTGACGCACAAGCTGATGAAGTACACGTACAGGCGGTTGCGCCGCTTCAACATCCTGTAGAACACCGCGATGGACAACATGTTGCCTGGCAGAGACACAGCGGTCACAGGCACAGGTAAGTAGAGGCACTAGGCAAGCCTGATTAGTCTAACTTCCCCTCCCCTCTCCCCCCCCCCGAATCTACCTGCGTACTCTGCCAACTCCCCGGTTGCTCTAAACACCCATTATCAAACCTGGTCATTCTTCTGGTCACTACCACGCACCCAACCTCACTTGCCCTCTACCAACATCAATCAACCATAAAACTCTAACAACATCGACAAAACCAGCGCTTTACCAACATTACACAACCTGGCACCTCTATCAAAATCAATCAACCTGATACCAATCACACCATCATCCAACCTGGTACCAATCATAACATCAATCAACCTGGTACCAATCCCAACATAACACAACCTGGCCCCTCTATCAACATAAACCAACCTGGTACCAATCCCAACATCAACCAACCTGGTACCAATCCCAACATCAGTCAACCTGGTACCAATCCCAACATCACACAGCCTGGTACCAATCCCAACATCCATCTTCCTGACATCTTTACCAACCTCTACCAACCTGGTACCTGTATCGATCATCCCGTTACTCTAAATCCACCCCCCTACCCACTCTCCAACGTTCGCTTACCTGGCAGTCCAATCAGTAACAAGACAATTGAGAACGCAACCCTGAAGATGGCTGATACACGTCTGACCCTTCGTATGGTCTCCAACTCGGCACTAGAGATCTGACTGTGGTTGATCTTGATACTGATGTCCACCCAGTCCATTGGTGTACGTCAAAGTCAGCCACACGTGTGAGAGGCAACCTATGACATAATCATGACAATAAATCTGTTTATTCCTGTCACAGCAAAAGAACATACATAGAGTTAATGAGATAACCTTACCAAGATGCCTCAGGCCGTCTCAAGGTTCTGGTTACAATATGACTTAATTCTCAGACCTTTTCAGTGGTCGGATTACACTATGACTTCCTACTCAGACCCTGAAAGGGGTCGGATTACATTATGACTTCCTACTCAGACCTTGTAATGGGTTCAGATTACACTATGACTTCTTACTCAGACCTTATAAGGGGTCGCATTACACCATGACCTCTACTCAGACCTTGTAATGGGGTGGATTACACTATGACTTCCTACTCAGACCTTGTATGGGTTCGGGTTACACTATTACTTCCTGCTCAGAGCTTGCATCTCACTATCAATCTGTTGTGAGATTGAAGAAAAGGTACGCTCTAAATACATTGTCTTTGAATGACTTGATATTAAGAAATAGTACAATCAAAAAGTTCATTATTTTGCAAGAAATCGTTTCTGGTCTTTGAAGAGACTTATCTTTGCGTGTTCCAAGACTAAAACTTTGCGGCCATATTTGTTATTGTTGCCTTATATTTGTGGATATTTCCCTTCCTTGTTTTTAAGCGGCAATCTTGATGACGTCAAAATAGTAAAAGAAATGTAGCAAACCTTACGGAAAATACAATAAGAAATATAGCAAACATGTTAGAACACAATGTGTACATAACGTTGTTATGTATTGTAAATGAAGTGGATATGTGCAGTATATGAAGTGGATATTACTGTTCATGAATTGGATATGTACTTTGCATGCAATGACCAGAATGGGATAATGTCAGCAGACATGTTGATTGATGCATGTGGCAGAAAACATGCCTGCAAAGACAACAGGTTTCATTTGAAGTGTCAGTCATCTGTGTATTGAGAAGGACCTGAAACACATTCCACGTCTGACCGGTTAATTGACATCAGTCAGCGGTATCGGAAAAACCTTTAATGATTAGCGTGGATAATACACAGTAAAAACACACCATATCCAGTACACCGTACACAATTCACTGTACACAGTACACTGTACACTACAGTCCCATACTTGTATAATGGAACACTGTATTGGATTTTACTTTTTTTTTTTAATTGGACGCAATTGTTCCGTTGAACTGTTCGGTTATCCGTTATTAGTTCGGAAAACGTGCGGTCTAACGAACACACAGCAATATCTGTTCAAACATGGCGTCCACTTCTGCTGACCTCGATGGCCTAACTCAGGATGCCAAAGACGCGGCATACAGCCACATAATCATGAACTCCACTCTTGCACATAATAAGACAACGCTTCACTCATAAACGTTTTCTCTCAACGAATTGTGTTTATGATTTACTGTTAAATAAAATAAATGATACTTTTTTAACAAAATGTACATTTCACTAACCAAGTCAATCTTAAAGGGTTGGGTTCACTTTTTTGTGAATGAAGGAGGCTGCCTGTGAACGCCACCAACTTTGTTCAGTTGGTTTTGGATCCAAAATAACATTCAAATGTACTCTTTTAATCTAAGTAAATTCCTTCCTGTGAATTCAAGGTCTCGCATTCTCACCACCCCCCCCCCCCCCCCAAAAAATAATTTTTTTTTTCCTTCATACAAAATAGAGGAAAAGCACCGAGAACATAACATGATAACAATTTAAGGGAAATATTATTGGACTATTTAAATCGTCATCTCATGGTGTTTTCCCCAAAAACAAAACTAAACAAAAAAAAATATCTAAAATAAAAGAAAAAAATCAGTTAAAACCAAAAAGGACAAACAAGGCGGCTATGACTAAAAATAACTGTCTATGTGGAATTCCTGGGGGACAACACCCACTGTTTACAGTTCGAGTAGGTGAACATGAGCGAGTCATTATATTACATAAGAACGCTAACAATTTATAGAGACATCCGAATGCTCAGATATTGACACTTTGTGCCTGGTAAACACATTCAATTCTACAACCAACATTCAAATAATGATTCATACAGCAGTTTCATTCATCATTGAAATACTCAGTTTAATTAATCATAGAGATAAATTGTTTAATTAATCATTTAAATACTAAAGTTAATTAATCATGGAAAGGCTCAGTCTAATTAATCATGGAAATGAATAGTTTAAAAATACATAAAAATGCATGTAAACACACGGAACTGCTGTGTTGGTACATGTATATCAGCTTGATGGATTTGTTCTAGCTAATTCTTCAAACATCAGCTAAGCTGGGTCATACCAGCTCAACTTGGATTGATTTGCATATCGCACGTTCCGACAGAGATACATTGATATATCCGAATAAATGTTGACATTGTCATTTAGTTCACATTCAAGCTTGCTGAATTTAGACACACTGACCACTGTCAATGTTATTGTAAGGCTGAACCTTGCTTAGATACAGGTAGAGACTTTTGGCTATTTAGACACACTGACATCTGGCAATATTCTCTGATGGCTAAATCTTGGTTAGATACAGGTAGAGAAGTTTGGGTATCTCGGTTTCATGATACAAACAGGTTTTGGATTTTCTGAAAGTCAAAGATAATAAATATATCATGAATAATTAAAGGTAACGAAAGTGTTCATTTGTTAATGCCTCAATAAATTTGATAATAAATTTGATATTTGAGTAAAAATATTACGTATTTTCTAAAAAAAATAATGATTATTTTCTTTTAAATCATATCATTCATTAAATATTTGAAACCCTGTAACTTCTATACAATAACTACAAATAATCGAACAATCATTTGCTGTATAGACAATACAAACAGAATCTATGAAATAATGTTTATCTTGATGAGACAAACGAAAATATTATGTTCACACCTGGACCCAACGGGAAAGAATGGACAACAGATAACTAACATGCGTGCATGTTAATGAGTCCAAAGATACCCACCGACGACGTAGATCTTGATGACGCAGGGTTCTGACGTCGATGACTCCGAGGGGAAGTGCTCATGCTGCTCCGGACGTTTGACGCGACAACAGCAACGTTTCAACAGCTTGAACATCTCAGCGCGGAACCGTCTCCCGATCCAGCAGTAGATGAGGAGGTTGGTCACGTTCTCGAGGTACAGCAGGATGACGCTGATGTTGTAGCCTGGAAGGGCAAGGAGCACTTTAACATTAGATTTGTCTGACCTAGTTAACCCTACTGCTGGCATGACGTTATGAGGTCTGTCCACATCAGATCTATTCAACTATTACATTAGCAGGCTAAATTAGTTCTGTGTGGAGCTCACCTAATTAAGTACAGTAAGCTCTATCTAGATCTTACCTTTTTTACTATAGCATTGAACCTAATTATTGATGTGTTTTTTTATAAAAACGTTGACATAAGCCATTTCAATCAATCAATCGTCTGTCTAGATTAAGTGTATGTTTTATTGTCTAGAATGTAACTTAAACACTAGAGGATAACGTCGATATTAGACCATACCGCCTATGCTAAAACATGACTATACCAGACATTGACGCCGGTATTAGACCATGACTCCGATACTAAAACTTGACGCGAGTACTAGAACATGACACCTATACTAGACAATAACACCAATATTAGAACATGACTCCAATACTAGACAGAGACGCCTTTACTAGACAATGACGCCGTTAATAGACCGTGGCACCTATACTAGACCATGACGCCTATACTAGACAATGACGCCTATACTACACAATGACGCCTATACTAGACAATGACGCCTATACTAGACCATGATGCAATGATAACAGTGTGTCATTGTCTTGTGAAAAATCGTAGTGTGTCGTTGTCTTGTGAACAGTCACTGTGTGTCGTTGTGTTGTGAACAGTCGTAGTGTGTCGTTGTCTTATGAACAGTCGTAGTGTGTCATTGTCTTCGTGTGACGTTGTCTTGTGAACAGTCATAGTGTGTCATTGTCTTCGTGTGACGTTGTCTTGTGAACAGTCATAGTGTGTCTTGTGAACAAATCTTAGTAAGTCATTGTCTTGCGAACAATCGTAGTGTCATTGTCTTGTGAACAGTTGAAATGTGTCGTTGTCTAGTGAACAGTCGTAGTGTGTCGTTTTCTTATTAACAGTCATAATTGGCTTTGTCTTTTGAAGAGTCGTAGTGTGCTTTCTTGGGAACAGTCGTAGTGTGTCGTGATCTTGTGAACAGTTGTAATGTGTCGTCATCTTGTGAGCAGTTGTCTTCTTAACAGTTGTAGTATGTTGTCGTCTTGTGAACAGTTGTAGTGTGTCGTCGTCTTGTTAACAGTTGTAGTATGTTGTCGTCTTGTTAAAAATTGTAATGTGTCGTTGTCTTGTTATCAGTCATAATGTGGCTTTGTCTTTTGAAGAGTCATAGTGTGCCTTCTTGGGAACAGTCGTAGTGTGTCGTCGTCTTGTTAACATTTGTAGTGTATCATCGTCTTGTGAACAGCTGTAGTGTGTCGTCATCTTGTTAACATTTGTAGTGTATCATCGTCTTGTTTACAGTTGTAGTGTGTCGTCGCCTTGTTAACAGTTGCAGTGTGTCATCGCCTTTTTACCAGTTGTGGTGTGTCGTCGTCTTGTTTACAGTTGTCGTATATTGTCGTCTTGTTATCAGTTGTAGTGTGTCGTCGTATTGTTAACAGTTGTAGTGTGTCGTCGTCTTGTTTACAGTTGTAGTGTGTCGTTGTCTTGTTTACAGTTGTAGAGTGTCGTTGTCTTGTGAACAGTTGTAGTGTGTCGTCGTCTTGTTAACAGTTGTAGTGTGTCGTCGTCTTTTTAACAGTTGTAGTGTGTCGTTGTCTTGTGAACAGCTGTAGTGTGTTGTCGTCTTGTGAACAGGTGTAGTGTGTCGTCGTCTTGGGAACAGTTGTAGTGTGTCGTCGTCTTGTTAACAGTTGTAGTGTGTCGTAGTCTTGTTTACAGTTGTTGTATGTTGTCGTCTTGTTAACAGTTGTAGCGTATCGTCATGTTGTGAACAGTTTAGTGTGTCGTTGTTTTGTTAAGATTTGTATTGTGTCGTCGTCTTGTTAACAGTTGCAGTGTGTCGTCGTCTTGTCAACTGTTGTAGTGTGTCTCCATTATGGTTTGTTGTAAATAAAGTCCCTGAAAATCGCCCCAGCAGTACAGTAGATGAACATATGGTATAACATAAACAAGTAGAGCTTTAGTATTTGAATGTATGGTACATACAGAGGGACGCCTTGGCTCTTCCATATGCTGTGTTCATGTCGAACAGTTTGTTCATGAACATGTAGATTATCCCGACAGGCAGGACAGTGATGCTGTACTCCAGGCTGCTCACAGCCACCAGGATGATCAGTCTGTTACGAACTGACAGTTGGGGCGGGGTTGGTGGTGTTTGGGGTGGAGGGGGAGAGTGAGGACAAAGTACTCAGTTATAAAATTTGTAACATTAGTAAAGTTTGTAACAAAAGTAATGTTTGTAACATTTTAAACAATTTTAACATTAGTTTTTTTTAAACTACTATAATTGAAGATTTGTGTATCTTCGAAGTTTGTTTAAAGAATTTATAGGGCAGCTAAATATCGGAGTCAGTTTTTAATGTTTGAGATCAAAATATATTTTTTAGATAATAAGAACATGAATATGTGAATATTATCCACATTGTATTGTCCAGGGTCTATGATACGTCAAGGTTCACATTATCTTGTCACAGATTTAGGATAAGTCTAGGGTCGCTTTTGTGTTGTCTAGAGTCAAGGATAAGTCTAGGACCAAATCATCTTGTCCCGTGTCTAGGACTAAATATTAAAAGCTAATTTTTCGCTAAGTATATCGCATTACCATATCGTGGTTTAAGGTATAGTTACTATAGGTTACTATAGGCTACTATATGTTAATCTGCTATATGTTGTCGTTACTGTCGTATAAGTTATGTCATATTATAATATAAGTTGGACTCAAAAAAACACTCAATGTCATCTCAATGCCGTCTCAAAATAATCTCAATATCTTTTCAGTATCATCTCAATATCATCTCAATATTATGGCAATGACATCTCAATATAATTATAAGGTCACCTCAGTGTCTTCTCAATATCATATCAATAACATATTAATATCATCTAAATATCATTTCAATATCACTCCAATGTCATCTTGATTTCATCTCAATGCCATCTCAATGCCATATAATGTCATCTCAATTTCATCTCAATGCCATCTCAATATAATCTCAATGTGTTATTTCATTGGTTTAAAAAAGTGATCCAAAAAGGTCCCACCCTATCTATTGGAGCACCACATTACCTTTCTTAGTATGCATGCGATTATGTCTTTTCAGTATAACAAACTGCAGCGACAGCATAACACAGTTGATGATAATAATCAGCAGAGATGGGCACGCGGCAAAGACGAACTGTATGAAAAGTGCCCAATTGTTGTCTACGACAGAACACGATACTTGGTCTCTTAGGGGGTGGGGAGGGGAGGGGGAGGAATTCAAATGCATTACCGTTAGATTATGTCTACGACAGAACATGATGCTTGGTCTCGGGAGGGGGGGATACAAATACAGTACAGTTATATTATGTCAAAGGCAGAACATGAAACTTGGTCTCTGGGTGTGGGGGGGGGGGGAGGGAATAGCAATAAAGTACATTTAGATTATGTCTACGACAGAACATGGTACCTGGTCTCTGGGGGGAATGCATATACAGTACTATGACATTATGTCTACAATAAAACACGATACGTGCTCTCTGGGGGAGAGGGGGGAGAATACAAATACAGTACAGTTAGAATATTTTTACCAACAACACACCACTTGACCGGGTTGGGGGGTGGTGGAATAGCGAACAAGTCTGGAAGAAATCACCATCAGACTTATTTACCTTAACTACTTATCATTAGATCGCCCTACGATCTGCTGATACTCCATGTCATCCATTTATCTACTTACACCTATCATCAAATGATACTCCATTTTACCCATCTATTGACACCAAAATGTCATCCAGTCCATGTATAAAAAAATAAGCCTCCAAACAATTTATCCATCAATCCAGCCAATTCACCTTTGAAGCAAACCCTTACGTACCTGCAACCCAGCCCTCCCATCCACCAATATCCTAACAGGTTATCCTGTACAACGGTCTACTATCTTATCCAACATTATCCTAACAGGTTATCCTGTACAACGGTCTACACTCTTATCCACCAATATCCTATTCGGTTATCCTGTACAACGGTCTACACATTTATCCACCAATATCCTAACAGGTTATCCTGTACAACGGTCTACTATCTTATCCACCAATATCCTAACAGGTTATCCTGTACAACGGTCTACATTCTTATCCACCAATATCTTAACATGTTTTCCTGTAAAACGGTCTACACTCTTATCCACCAATATCCTAAAAGGTTATCCTGTACAAGGGTCTACACTCTTATTCACCAATATCCTAACAGTTATCCTGTACAACGGTCTACACTCTTATCGACCAATATCCTAACAGGTTATCCTGTACAACGGTCTACACTCTTTTCCACCAATATCCTAACAGGTTATCCTGTACAACGGTCTACACTCTTATCCACCAATATCCTAACAGGTTATCCTGTAAAACGTTCTACACTCTTATTCACTAATATCCTAACAGGTTATCCTGTACAACGGTCTACACTCTTATCCACCAATATCATAACAGGTTATCCTGTACAACGGTCTACACTCTTATCCACCAATATCCTAACAGGTTATCCTGTAAAACGTTCTACACTCTTATTCACTAATATCCTAACAGGTTATCCTGTACAAGGGTCTACACTCTTATCCACCAATATCCTAACAGTTATCCTGTACAACGGTCTACACTCTTATCGACCAATATCCTAACAGGTTATCCTGTACAACGGTCTACACTCTTTTCCACCAATATCCTAACAGGTTATCCTGTAAAACGTTCTACACTCTTATTCACTAATATCCTAACAGGTTATCCTGTACAACGGTCTACACTCTTATCCACCAATATCATAACAGGTTATCCTGTACAACGGTCTACACTCTTATCCACCAATATCCTAACAGGTTATCCTGTAAAACGTTCTACACTCTTATTCACTAATATCCTAACAGGTTATCCTGTACAACGGTCTACACTCTTATCCACCAATATCATAACAGGTTATCCTGTACAACGGTCTACACTCTTATCCACCAATATCCTAACAGGTTATCCTGTAAAACGTTCTACACTCTTATTCACTAATATCCTAACAGGTTATCCTGTACAAGGGTCTACACTCTTATCCACCAATATCCTAACAGTTATCCTGTACAACGGTCTACACTCTTATCGACCAATATCCTAACAGGTTATCCTGTACAACGGTCTACACTCTTTTCCACCAATATCCTAACAGGTTATCCTGTACAACGGTCTACACTCTTATCCACCAATATCCTAACAGGTTATCCTGTAAAACGTTCTACACTCTTATTCACTAATATCCTAACAGGTTATCCTGTACAACGGTCTACATTTTTATTCCCTCTCTTTTGTTATCTATACACCCACTGATTTGATTGGAATGAAAGTGTAACTTATTTTTGCTTTTTTTTTATGATCAACATTTAAATTGTATATTTCTTATGGGACTTAGGCATGATGTAAACACAGAAGTGTTTTAACATAAAAAATAATTGTTCTCACATAGTTAATGGGTCATAAGAAATAGCAGGCAGCATTAAGAAACATTCTTCGGGCTAGAAATAGACCAGGCTATGTTAAATATCAACAAGGCATTTTTTTGTATTTTTAAGCTTTTTTAAAAAAAATATATTATAATTTACTGTAAACCCGAGCATCTTCCCGCCTGTTGACAAGTTGTACTTACAGAGCGTTTCTCTTGTAAACTAACGATATCTTCCCGCCTGATGACAAGTTGTACTTACAGAGCGTTTCTCTTGTAAACTAACGATATCTTCCCGCCTGTTGACAAGTTGTACTTACAGAGCGTTTCTCTTGTAAACTAACGATTTCTTCAACAGGACAAAATCTTCCCGCCTGTTGACAAGTTGTACTTACAGAGCGTTTCTCTTGTAAACTAACTATATCTTCCCGCCTGTTGACAAGTTGTACTTACAGAGCGTTTCTCTTGTAAACTAACGATATCTTCCCGCCTGTTGACAAGTTGTACTTACAGAGCGTTTCTCTTGTAAACTAACGATATCTTCCCGCCTGTTGACAAGTTGTACTTACAGAGCGTTTCTCTTGTAAACTAACGATATCTTCAACAGGACAAAGATAAGGAGCGCCAGCACAAAGATGAAACCCATGATGACGACCAGCGGCTCCGTATGGGTGTAGCACCACCGTGTGCTGAGAAACACAAGGACTTAGGTTTTATGTCACAGGGTACAGAGGTTCCCCAGATTGAGCACCGCTGCGCCCTGGGGGAGACACGACGTCTCAACAAAGTCACCGCGAATTGAAATTTAATTTTTTTTTTTTAAATCTTAAAATTTACTATTTCGTATTTCAATGTTTAACATTTGACTTATGGGACCGCGGGAAACACTCTTGGCAGCAAGGGGACAGTGTCGGGGAACACATTTCTAGACCCCTGCCGTCATAATCTGTCTTTGCTATACTCAAACCCTAAGGGCTTATGTCAACTAACACTCAACTGTTTAACAGCCTAAACCAAATTTGAAAAAAAAAAAAAATTACTTTCTTTTAGAGATGAGTTTAAACGCATTAAAAAGTATAACATACTTTTATAAGTCTATACGTACTGGTAGTAAGATAATCTATGCAATAAGTCTATGCAATAAGTCTATGCAAAATTCGAATTAAATGTAGAAGAAACATAAATAATTTTTTTACTTATATTTGAACAAAAAAAAATTGAAATTTTTGAAAATCTATTATGCACAGACTTTCTTTGCATATTGCATTTTAAGAAATTAAAAAAATACCTTCTTCCTCTTAGTTCGGTTAAACGCGTTTTCAAGAAATTCTTTTTGAAAACGTTTTGCTAAGTACATTGTGTTTACGTTCTACTTCCTAGTATAAACATTTTAATCTCTAAATTATAGTCAATGAAGGTTTTTTTTTGTTGTTGTTTTTTAAATAACGAATTCCTTAAAGTTCAAGATATAAAACTTAAAAGTAGGACACAATAAAAAAATATACCACTGGTCGATTTTTGTCCGTTCAATCTTCAAATTTCCGAAAGAATCTTTTCAACAAGTAAGAAATACATGAATAACGTTTCTCAAAAGTAGATCTCATCAAACAGGCCCACGATGAAATACGACCACAGCACCAGCACTTGTTATACTTCTACACTCTATTATGACACATTTTCAGAAATGGTCTCTTAGATACACCGGCGTAGTTAAGGCTAGTTGCGTCCAGTGTGCGCCAACATCTTTCCGATCTGCATTTGGCTGAAAATGCCGCCCTTCAAAATAGAAAATAAGTGTCGGAAAGGCGTAGTGCCAGGGCGCAGTGATAGGGCGCAGTGATAGGGCGTAGTGACAGGGCGTAGTGACAGGGCGAAGTGCCAGGGCGTAGTGCATGGGTCTAGTGATTGGGTGTAGTGCTTATGGCGCCGTGATAGGGCGTAGTGCCAGGGCGAAGGGACAGGATGCAGTGATAGGGCGTAGTACCAGGGCACAGTGACAGGGAATAGTGACAGGGCGTAGTGACAGGGCGTGTTACCAGTGTGTAGTGACAGGAAGTAGTGTCAGGGCGTAGTGCCAGTGCGTAGTGCCAGGGCATAGAGACAGGGCGTAGTGTCAGAGCGTAGTGCTAGGGCGTAGAAACTGGGCATAGTGCCAGGCCGTAGTGACAGGGCCTCGGTACTGATTCCCCCCCCCCCCCAAGCTTTTGCCCCTCCGGAGTGACAGGCCCTCGGTACTGATCCCCCCCCCCCACAAGCTTTTGCCCCTCCTACGGTAGTCATCGCTGATTAGTTCTTAAAAAAAAAAGAACGTGGAACGGCTACCTATCTATCAACTGTAGCAGACGACACAGGGACATGACGACTAGGTGCCAACCCGTCACAGCCAGGTTGGTGTAGGTCACCCACTTAGTCCAGCTGGGGAAGAACAAGTTTAGAACACAACAGTAGGGTGGGGCAGTGTGTAGGTGAGTGGGCTGATGGAGAGGTTGGGACGATGCAGTCAGTAACTCAGGTATTAATATTTATGACTTTTGTATATAATCGAATCATTACTTCCATACACGAGGATAATCACATTATTGACACCCCCTACCGATAAAATAACATTTGGGGCATATCTACAGTTTGTGACGCCCAGGCCCGTTGTCCTTAAGTCTGCCACCCCTCATTCACGAAAAGCCCTTTACACCAGAAATACTCTGAAAATACATACAAGGGACCAAAAATGCCATCTCCAGAAAATTGGCAGCCGCCGTAGAAATAATATTGTTCATCCCATCTTACTATGCTCCAGTATATTTTCAGCTGTTATAAATTACATAGTTTTAATATATATACTAAATTCTATTGTTTTTATCAAACCCCTGCCATGTAACAATTAAAACTGTCTCCTTACAAACATATGAACCACTTTATAATGACCATGTCATTCTGAAACTACTACCCATCTAATGACACCCAGAACGATCTACTTACAAACAGACAGACTCCGATTGGATGAAGAGATCTGATCCAGTAATCGACAGGAGGAAATGCCTGGGAATGGCAAAGGTCAAGGTCGAGATGTTGCAAACACACAGGCTAATTAGGTAAGTATAGAAGTTCCGGTCTCTTGCTAAGTTCTTGCAGAGAACCATGATGGACAGAAGGTTACCTGTAAAAGAACACAAATGGTTGATCGAATGTGACCTGAATGCCAAAATCAACCATTTATAACAAGAAATAACCAGGTAATGACAAGATACACCAGATATACCAAGAACTAACCAGGAAAAGCAAGAACCAGCAGATATACCAAGAACTAACCAGGAAAAGCAAGACCCACCAGATATACCAAGAACTAACCAGGAAAAGCTAGACCCACCAGATATACCAAGAACTAACCAGATATGTCAAGACCCACCAGAGACACCACGAACTAGCCAGGAAAAGCAAGACCCACCAGATATAGCAAGAACTAATCAGATATGTCAAGACCCACCAGATATACCAAGAAGTAGCCAGGAAAAGCAAGACCCACCAGATATACCAAGAACTAGCCAGATAAGTCAAGACCCACCAGGTACACCAAGAAGTAACCAGGAAAAGCAAGACCCACCAGATATACCAAGAACTAATCAGATATGTCAAGACCCACCAGATATACCAAGAAGTAATCAGGAAAAGCAAGACCCACCAGATACACCAAGAACTAACCAGATATGTCAAGACCCACCAGATACACCAAGAACTAACCATGAAAAGCAAGACCCCCCAGATATACCAAGAAGTAATCAGGAAAAGCAAGACCAACCAGATACACCCAGAACTAACCAGATATGTCAAGACCCACCAGATACACCACGAACTAACCAGGAAAAGCAAGACCCACCAGATACACAAATAACTAACCAGATATGTTAAGACACACCCGATACACCAAGAATTTTACCAGGTATTCCGATGCCAATCAGAATTGAAGATCCTATAATTAATACCAGACTCGAAGCCTTTGTCAGAGCAGCTACACTGCTACTTTCGTCTCTCGGCAACAGATTGGTTTTGTCCAGCATATCAATCCAATCGGCTCCAGGGACATCGGCAATCTGCCACTTCATCGTGGCGTTGCGTGGCCAAGCAATGGTGACCTGGTGTAAAAAAAAGGGGGGGGGAGATCATGGGCCATTTTAGTTTTAATTAGCCATGCCGATGTGGATAACTCATGCAAGTGTTGATAAGTCATGTTAGTGATGAAAAGTCATGTTGATGATGATAACTCATGCTAGTTTTGGTAAATTAGTTAATAGGTTAGTGTTAATAAGTGATGCTGTTTGGAAAAGTCATGTCAGTGTTAATAAGTCATTTCGGTGCGGATAATTCATGTTTGTGTTGATAAGTCATGTTAGTTTTAATAAGTCATGCTGGTGTGGATAATTCATGTTAGTGTTGATATCGAAAAAAAAAGCTTCTGGTTTGTGTACTATTTAAAAGGTAAAATAAAAAAAAACCATTATGTCCATTAATAAAACAGTGTCGAGAGGCTGACTAGGATTTCGGTGGCGTGGAAAGAAAGGTTGAGAACTGTTTTCTCGTGGCAACGCCCGATCGACGTGTGCAATCGCGTTACAGGAGTTCACAGAGAAAGGCTCACTGGCCAACTAACACAGATAATCAGGTGAGGGCCTGAGATGACTCTCTTATGACCCCGGCTGGCACATTGGCAAACGGCCTCATCTGCCGAGGTGTGCCAGATGAATTACCCCCCCCCCCACGCCAGCATAACCTCCCTCGAATTATCTAGTGACCAGGCTGCTATGCCGGTAGGTCGGTGTGCAATCGCGTTACAGGAGTTACCAGAGAAAGGCTCACTGGCCAACTAAAACAGATAATCAGGTGAGGGCCTGAGATGACTCTCTTATGACCCCGGCTGGCACATTGGCAAACGGCCTCATCTGCCGAGGTGTGCCAGATGAATTACCCCCCCCCCCCACGCCAGCATAACCTCCCTCGAATTATCTAGTGACCAGGCTGCTATGCCGGTAGGTCGGGTCCTTCATCAAAAACAGAATCAAGGAACAGTCCGTTGATGTTAAACAACAAAGTTTTGTCCATCCCAATGACGAAGGTGTCCCCAAAAAGGCTGTTCAAACTATGCAGATGCAATCAAAGGTGCATGCACACAAAGGTGGATGCACTCAAAGCGCAAACCAGAAAGACAGTTTTGCACCAGCCGCGTTCCCTCCCCTTCAAATTTGAATGAGCACGTTCCGATAGCGTTTCGTGGACTTGATATTAACTCAAAAAATCTGTTTCCCTCGCATACATTAAATTGTTTTATTTATTTTTTGATTATAAATTTTATTTTAAAAATGTTGTCTTTTATACATGTTCTGAAATGAGTATATAAATATCATAAAAAGCAGAGCATTCCCATTTCTTTTGATCAATCAGGAGAATGTCTTCTTACCGATATAACAATAACGGTGTATAAATAGCATTTCAAACCGGAACAACATCATTGACTCTTTTTCATAACGAACCCTCAAGAGTCAACAGGGTATATTACCACACATGTCTAGAACTTCAGAATTTGGTGATTACTGATATTGATTTCAAAGACAGGTTTGAACGAACAAATTAACTGATAGATCAAGGAGACTGTGTTGTGCTTCATAAATTTGTAAATTAATCCTATTATCAAAATACACCAATTGATTTTCCGACTTTCAAAGATCACACACTTAAACATTATCAATAAAACTTGCAATTTACAGTGTAAAGTCATTTTATCATTATTAAACTTTATGTACTAACTTTCAATGTTTACCAAATTTAGTCAGCTCAATATGAAGAAAATATGGTCACGGTCACTGATTACAAATTAACTGTGAGTTGATTAATGAGAGTGTGTTTATGTTTAGTTTTAAAGTAACACATTTCCTAGCATATTTTTATATTTTAACAAATTTCCCCACTAAAATGGCGGCGTACAGAGCTCTACAACTTCCGGGATACATTGTAAGCGATTTTGATTTCGTCATCACTCAGAATATAACTTTAAGTACAGGGTTTTTATAAACGTTTTCATCAAACTGTTCTATTTCACAACAAATCGCTTTTAATTTTACAGGCAAACTTGATCTAAATAATGCGATAGATGAACCCTAAATGAAATAGTCTAAAACAAATTAACTATGCGCTTCTAAGTTTAGGGCAGATTAAGCTAGAGGTCTCATACACTAGAACGCCTTAACTTGCAGGCCTAACTAGTCCTGAGTGTTCTCGACAATCCTGTTCGGCAGTGAGCCGTTGATTAACTTAAGCCATGGGGTGAAGCTCAACGGTGACCGGACAACTGAATGCACGACAGGTGACCCTACGACAACTGAACCCAAGACACCTGAACCCATGACAAGTAAAACCACGGACAAGTGAACCCACAGACAAGTGAACCCACAGACAAGTGACCACACTGACAACTGAACCCATAGACAACCGAACGCACGACAGGTGACCTCAAAAAATAATAAAATTTAATAGGATATGTAAAAAAAAGCCAAAATGTCTAGAAAATGTACAATGTTGAGATTTTCTACCGCCGAAGAATACAAATATAACAAAACCCAAAACTTTAGTCTGAGAAGGTGCGGCAACAAAGTTTTATCCAAATAAAAGTACCAACAAGAGCCGTCCTCTCTAAAGTTTGGGGCCGAAAACACAACACTATTATAAGTGAGTATTTTCATAATCATTATTCCTATAAATTAGTCTAGTTTCATTTTTGCTATTTAGTTTATAGCTTTAGGCCATAGCCTCACCATCATTTTAAATTGGGTGAATAAATAAATGAAAAGTTCAAAAGTGGTATTGGTCACACATTGAGCATTCTCATCATTGAACATCATTTTTCATTCGTGTCTCATTGTGTCTTATAAATCCTGTTTATGTTGAGTCATAAGCACCCTTCAAAACGATTAGGCTTCTAAAAATGGTATCTACATTATTTATAAAATAAACAAAGAAAAAATATTGTAATTTTATCTTTTACAAAATTATTGATTGTTATAAAAATAAGTTATTTTATTTTACTCTAGTATATGTGACATTATATTATCATCAATAATTTAGTTAGATTTTCAATTGTATTTTTAAGAAAGGCATATGATGATACTGATAGTTATAATAGCCCAGTGGTCGACAAATCGCGGCTCGAGAGTCGCATGCTGGTCTTTAGTGACCGGAGGGCGGCTGAGCCAGTCATCCACAAAATCGGTTTTGACCCAGAAAAACATGGTTCTTTACAGGTTAAAATGAGTAAAACAAAGTAGGGTTAAACCTGAAAAAATAAACGCAACAGAACAGCGAACGTGTCGGCAGAAAGCCTTCGTCAGCGAAAAAAAACAACAGAAAAAAACGTTATACAAATAAAAATAAGAAATGGCACTTAGCTGGTAAGTAATATCTGTGGGCAGCAATAGGAGTGTGGAAATCTGGCTCACAAAATTTTTTAAATCTTCCTGCTGCTGATAATTTATTAAATAAATGAAGGGACTGCTTTCCGGAGAGACGAATGAATACTGCTTGAGTTTTCTACTGTGTTCTTTTCTTTGTTGTATTTTCATTTCTATTGTTGGCTGATGAAGGCTTTATGCCGAAACGTCCTTGTTTTTTGTCCTGTTACCTTATTTCAAGCTTCCACATACCTCGTTTCACCATTTCATTTGATAATTTATTCTTTTGACTAATGCGTTTGCCGACCACTGGTATGACCTGTAGCACTTTGGTATTATAGCCTGTGATAAATATTAACAAATAATTTATAATCATATTTATTAATAAGAAAACAACATAAATGCCAAGATTTTACCTGCCTAAAGTCAAAAGACTGATATCCTGGTACTTGATTCTTTAAATTTTGTTATAAATATTTATAGGTTGACAACCATTATGTAACAGAAATGATTTTAAATTACATTCTATTCAGAAAATGTATCTCCTACCTCTACTAGCAGTGATGAAATTCAAAGCATTCCAGACTTTTTTTTAAATTTTATGGTAGATTTTTTGTGTCCTTACAGTTTGATTTAAAATGCTTTTGAGTACTTTTTTTTTTTGGATCAGTCTAATATCAAAGATGCATATATCCTTAAAAATCAGTTTGACTATATTTCATGACTTAAGAAAATTTTATTTTTTCCTGTTATAAAAATATTATTTTGTTATATTTTTTTCTTTTTAAGGTTTTCCTAATGGCTATGGAATGTTCAAAGACTCAAAGAGGAAATTTGGTATTGGTATACAAAGGGTTTGAATATATTAAACATAGAGAAAGCAAAGACAGTGATGTGATGACTTGGAGATGCAGACAGTATCATGCCCGGACTAGTCATTGCACAGTGTTTATAAAAACACATAAAAATAATGTTATTGCAGAGCCAACAACACACATCCATGATTCTTGTCCACAAAAAGCCAAGGCTAACATTGCTGTAAGCAAAATGAAAGAAGGTATTAAGGCTATTGGTGCAACACCTAAAAATATTATAGGTAATGTGCTAATAAATTTTAGCAACGATGTCCTGTATCATATTCCCAAGCAATCATCCCTATCAAGAACTTTAATTGGACACAGAGAAGAGGTGCATTTTCCGATACCAACTACTTCCAGTTCTGACACCCCACAAAAATATCATTATTTAACTCTATATGACTCAGGAAGCAATGATCCAAACACAATTCTAGCAATTGGGAATAAAGATGTATTACTTGAATTGGATAAGAATGAAATGTATGGGGATGGAACATTTGACAAGGTGCCAAAATTGTTTTACCAACTTTACACGTGGCATGCTAAAGTTGGTAATTCTTACCCACAATGCATATATTTTCGTTTGCAAAGAAAAAACCTTCAAACATATACCAACATGTGTGAAATTTTGAAACAACTTTTGCCAAACTTATCCCCTCAAACAGTTTTGGTAGATTTAGAAAAAGCCTGTATCAGAGCAGTTCATACAGCTGTCCCACTTGAAGCCTGTATCAGAGCAGTGCATACAGCTGTCCCACTTGAAGCCTGTATCAGAGCAGTGCATACAGCTGTCACACGTGCAGAGTTTAAGGGTTCTTATTTTCACTTATGCCAGAATTTGATCAGAAAAATTAGTTGTGTTGACCTGAAATCTGATGTTGAGGAAGACATTGAACTTAAATTGTAGGTACACTAGATAAAGAGCCACAATTTCCAATCAAAATTAGGAATCAATATGATGCTGCTATGGAAAGGTCACCAAAAATTATTAATTGTTGTGAAGGATTTCACAATGGCTTAGTTGCACTATTTCATAGCAGCAATCCAAGTATCTGGAGTTTATTTGAGGGTCTGCAAGATATATCTTGTCATAGGCTCACTTTGGTAAAAGCACAAAGTGATCAACCAGAAAAAAAGAAGAAATATGCACTTCTAGTTGATCAAACATTAGCAGTTCAGGGATATGAAAAAAAAACATGATAAGATATATTACTTGCCCAGAATTGAAAATATGCAATGAATTAAAATTCATTATTCAGAATTATATTTCATGAATACAGGTATTATTTCTGATAATAAACATATTCTATATGATGCTATGCAGTCTTCCTTTTTTTTCAATTTTATCTTTAATTTGTTGTATATTTTACAATCTTTTTTTTTTCAATTATAAACTAATTATTGTTGAGTACTTTTTAGCCATTAGACTTCATTAGAGTACTAAATTAAACAAGTCATTTTGACAAAAATTTCACAAAATTTTAAGTATGAAAAAAAAAACAAATAAAAGTTTCAAAATTTTATTAAACAAAATTCTTCATTATCTGACATAAATCATAGTCAAAAATTCTATGAAAAATAAAAGTGTATTTCGTGTGACGTATAAATTTGCCAAAATTTCACCATACAAATATAAATCATGGATTGATTACAATTTCTAAGAATATGTCTGAAACTTATACTTGGATACTGCACATAATTCTCAATAGTTTTGTGGTCAAAATATAATTGAATAAATTTAAAAAAAATTTTTTTTACTTGAAACCAGAATTAATTTTTTTTTTATTATTGTAGCATACTAGTAATCCTTGAGTTTACACTAGCTAAATAGTAAAATTAAAATGATTCAGTGAATACTTGCTTAATTAGATCTACTTTGCATTGCTCTCTGATCAAACTACTTAACTATATGCCTTTATTATACTATATTAACACTATGCAAACTGAACAAATATTTCTAAAAAACTAGTATGTATTTTTGTATAATACTTGAATGTATAATATAAATAATATATAAATTAGAACTTGTACTGGACTTCAATTTCAGCATAAGAATAGTTAATATGTAACTTAATACTTAGTCACAATATAATATAAATACTCAAAAAGAACATATGAATTTAAAATTTGTTTGATTTATGAATAAAATTAACACTACAACTACAATTGAAGGTTACCATTAAAAACACTAGATGATTCATACATGTTTATATGCCTTAATTATTTAAAAGCAAACCATTACAGTACATGTATAGAAACTATATTATAACATATATTTAAAATATATCCTATTAATAGTGGGCCTTTGCTACCAAGAGATTACATGAAAGTGGTGTTAGGGTAATAACTAAAAATGGTAGCATGTTCCAAGACACTTTACTTTAATAACTATGAAGCCTATACTATAACTTTATAACACGGCAAAAGGGGGGAGTGTAGGCTTTATTGTTTTTTATTTAAGATAAAAAATGACTTTAATAAGGGTTCTTGGTTTCATTACCTAAACTGTACGTTGTCTATTTTTTCTATACAATAAATTAATAATAATGGGGTCATTCATGGAAGTTAAAAATTTTTTAGAAAAAAGTACCCGTTAATAAATAAAAATGTCCGAAAGGACATTAATTTATATTCTGTATAATTATAAGTCTACTAAACACTTTTTTTTAAACGATATTTATTTCGCATAGTTGAGTAAAGCTATAGTATAGGATTACTGATAGGCCTACTATTTATTATGTATCAATTCAATTATAAATTAATGAAAACTCAATAAAAATCAACAATCTTAAAATATCCCGAATAGTATGGTATGATTCTGGAAGGTATGTCTTGAGGCAGGTAAAAATGTAAAAAGACCACTTTATTTTTTGTGTAGTGGCAGAGAACCGAATTTCAAAATCTGGAAAGAATACTTAAAATAAAGTATAGGGCTAGGGCCTACTTGTTTACGACGATACTGCCGATAGTATTGGGCAGTACGCTCATCATGATATTAACCCCCTTCTGTCAGGCCACCACCTGACAGGCCACCCTCTGACACGCCCCCTATGTCAGCCAACCCCTCTTTTAATGTCCTCGTTTTATAGCCATTTTCATTGTTTCTATAGTATAGTAGTTACTATCCTAGTGTCTCATTTTTATTTTACTTAGTTTACATGTTTTTAATAATTGTAAAGCGCTTAGAGCTTTATGGTAAGCGCTATATTATAATGCCTAAATAAATAAATAAATAAACATTATTAGAGGCATAGGCCCATACATATAGTATGATATGGGAATACATTTCATTATCAGAGTCACTCTGAGAGAGTCCGTAAGTTGACATTTCTTGAGAAAAACAAATAACTCGCTCTAATTCTAATTGCAAAACTAAAATCATTTGCCAACTCTATGATTGCAGGTTTTTTAAAATTATTTTTTAAAGCCGCGGCGCTTTGCAGAGTTGAATTATTTTTTAACGCTTATTTATTAACACAAGAAACTAATTATAAAAAAATATATTATGTATTTAATCAGTTGACAATTTTACGAGGTACGGTTTCCAAGCGTTTCGTCATTTTTAAATTTCATACAAATTCTTTTCAATTTTATTATTGTTGTGGTCACCTGTCGTGCGTTCGGTTGTCTAGGGGTTCAGTTGTCAGAGTGGTCACTTGTCTGTGGGTTCACTTGTCCGTGGGTTTACTTGTCCGTGGGTTCACTTGTCAAAGGTTCGGTAGTCTTGGGTTTAGTTGTCGTAAGTTCACCTGTCGTGAGTTCAGTTGTCTGGGAACCAAGCTCAACACATCGGGTGTCTGAGCTTAACATTGGTCATTAGCCATCACAGTAAATAACGCTACAAAATTTGAATGGCCCAAAAAATGAAACATTTTGATTCCACTTTGCAACAGGAAAAGAGTGGTCCCTTGAGGGATGGCTTGACAGAGGCGTTGGCTGACATAGGGGGCGTGTCAGAGGGTGGCCTGTCAGGTGGTGGCCTGACAGAAGAGGGTGAATCAAGGAGGGAGGGCGGTTGACAGAGGAGGCCTGTCACAGGGTGGTCTGTCAGGTAGTGGCCTGACAAATGGGGGTGGATAAAGGGGGGAGGATGGCTGTCACAGGGTTGTCTGTCAGGTAGTGGCCTGACAAATGGGGGTGGATAAAGGAGGGAGGGTGGCTGTCAGAGTTGGCCTTTCAGGGGGGGATTTTTTTTAAAGGGTGGCCTCACAGAGGGGTCGGCTGACAGAGGGGTCTGCTGAAAGACATGTCGGCTGACAGACTTTTCGCCTGACAAACGTGTCGGCTGACAGAGGGGAAAACCAACTGGATCAGCTTCTAGTTCCGAAAGGGCACATGCAAATGAGATGTAAACGCGGCGAGCATCTCTACAAACCAAATCGCTGACCATGTTCTTCTAAAGCTAACCCAGGTTAGCGAGCAGTTGTCGAACCAAAAACTCAACGGTCTGATGAGTAGCTATGGCGCCAGTCTTCGTGAAAGAATGGACGGTAGAATTCTTTGACGGTCTTCAGTGACAGGGATTGATATTGATGGAAGTGAATTTATGAGGCCCTCCGAAGATGTGTTGAATGAAAATGTCGCTCTATCTGGAGATACGGATGTGGGCCGCATGATGCCAACGACGATCTATCAAGCTGGGCCGTGTTTATGAATGCGTCTATTTTAGAAACATTCTTCAAATATTTATAAAGCTATTTCCCCCAGCTTTCAGAGTCGTTCATTATAATTTAATCATGTATTAACTGGACCAACGGTTCCAAGCAGCCTTCAATGACTGACGAAACTAATACCTTTTTTTTTAACAAAGTAATGTTTAATAACTGATTACATGAGCAAACATGGATACTGATATCTGTTGGATGCAAGAGAGAATGAAATACATAGTAAGCCAAATACACACTAAGATAATACAAACATTGTATGGCAGCTTTGACCAGGAAAATGTATTATTTTCCCAGGCGATCCTGAGGGATAGCTACGGCGATATCCTTAAATTCCGGATTCCACGAGCTGATTTCAATGATGAAAAATTAATATGATTATTTCTAATATAACGTTTTTAAGAAATGGACCAGAATCTTGAATTAGGGATTTTTTTCTAATGCAGTGGATCTCAATCTGAGGGTCACATACCTTTTGGGGGTCAAACGACCCTTATTCAGGGGTCGCCTGACCATCGAAAAAGACATATTATGAAGTAGCAATACCATTTACATTATTGTTGGGGATCACCACAACATGAGGGACATGAGGGACTGTATTAAACGGTAGAGGCATTAGAAAAGGTTGAGAACGCCTGATCTAATGAATCAGACTAATAGCCATTCAAATAACACAATACAGATGTCCAAGACGTAAAAATAGGATGTATTTGATATGTAGGCAACAAGCCGTACAGTTAAATATCGGAAACTTTTAAACACGCATTCACATGATCATTGCTCAACACAAACACACACAAACACTCATACACTTTAACACACTCTCTCTCTCTCTCTTTATCTTTTTGTCTCTCTCATTCATTCACATATACAAGACACACTGCAGGCTATCGACTGCATCCTCGTCTATTGTCCAGTCGTCTTGACGATGTCTTGCCATTGGTTTAAATGGACAAGAACGAGAGAGTGAGTCTGACGAATTGAGCAACTCTCCTTCACTGTAAAATAAATACAGATTAAGTCAAGGCTGCTACTTAAGTTGAAAATTGCCTTGTTTCTCTTCGTGTGCGATTGACGAAAAATTATATATATATATGTTTATTTATTTATTTATACGTATACACATTTTGACAAAGTAAATTACCATTCATTTCTATGATTCTCACGGGTCCACAATGACCTTTGAACCAGCGAAGACAATCTAAACACAGCTTGATATCTGCCCTTCCAAATGTTTTCGTTTGGTCTCTCAACCTACCTAATTACCATAATTGGACATTCGGAAAAGACGGACACAACTGACACATTATAACTGAAGCAGAGTAACTCAATTCACAGTGTAGAACATTTTTTTAAAGAATTGACACAGAACAACTGAAAGAACTTCTACCAACATCATACACATTGTGTGCTAACAATGGCTTTCAACCAAGCTGCCTGTCTAAACATAATAATTTACGCACACTTTCCATTATGGAAAAGACACACATTTTACACTTACAGCGACCTTGACCTACCTGTAACCCAATACGTCATTCTTTAACACACCGACCAATTATTCACTACTGTCGACTCAGCAGATGAAGCAGATTATGACGTGCCTTTCGACCTTACACCAAAACTTAAGCCTCATTTACCAACCAGACACCAATAATGTCATCAAATCGTGCCAACAAGCCACCAATAATGTCATCAAATGCTATAAAAAAGACACCAATAATGTCATCAAATCTTGAAAACCAGACACACATAATGTCAACAAATCTTGCCAACCAGACACAAATAATGTCATCAAATCTTGCCAACCAGACACAAATAATGTCACCAAATCTTGCCGCCCAGACACCTAAACTGTTAACAAAACCTGACAACCAGACGCCCATTCCGTCTTTACTTTGCCCGATTGCGTGGCTGCCCTTGCGCATCGACGCACGAGGCGAAGGACGCGATCTCGTCCAAACCAACTTCTCCAAAAATGATCTGTGAGTCTATCGGGCTGCTGGTTGACCCCGTGGACATTCTGAGGGCAGAGGGCAGGAGGTAATACACTTGATGCATCATGTCGATATCCGAGTAGTGCGTTGGATTGGAAAACCCCGACCCGGTCCGGGAACTGTAATGTGAGATCCCCTCATTTTTTCTCGCTCCGTGTTTGTAGGTCCGGGCCCCGTCTGAGGTTCCTGTGACTGTATCGACGCTTTTGTCGTACGTCACGTGAGTCTTCACGTTGGGCAAAGACGCACTGGGTTTAAGCTTGCTTACTCTAGACCCGCTCATGACGGACGACAGATGGCTGGTGGTTCGTTTCAGCTTTTGGCTGTCGTCGACCCAGGTTGTGCTGAGATCGGGTTCGGTGAAGAAGTCGATAGTGTTTTCTTTAAACGACGTCCCGGAGAATATCTGCATGATGACTTCCGGTGGCACTGTGAACACAACACACATTATTTAAGTAACCGATCATTAGAGATCAATGAGATACATAATGATGTTTCAGCATCCAGATCTTATAACAACATTTAAAGACACACATGTTGTATAAAATCAGGTAACCAGATTTTGTATCAACATTTGAACACATCATTTTTATCAATTAAAAGAAATAATCATAGCCCTTGTGTCAACACTTGAACACTTATGTTGTATCAGCCTTTCAACAGAGTGTTGTATCATTACCTTAACAAACGCATTGTGTCATCATATTAACACGGCTCTTGTATCAATACTTCAATAAAGCTCTTGTAAAAATACTTCAATAAAGCTCTTGTACCAATACTTCAATAAAGATCTTGTATCAATACTTCAATAAAGCTCTTGTACCAATACTTCAATAAAGCTCTTGTATCAATACTTCAATAAAGTTCTTGTATCAATACTTCAATAAAGCTCTTGTATCAATACTTCAATAAAGCTTTCTATCATTACTTCAATAAAGCTCTTGTATTAATACTTCAATAAAGCTCTTGTATCAATACTTCAATAAAGCTCTTCTATCATTACTTCAATAAAGCTTTTGTATCATTACTTCAATAAAGTTCTTGTATCATTACTTCAATAAAGCTCTTGTATCATTACTTCAATAAAGCTCTTGTATCATTACTTCAATAAAGCTCTTGTATCAATACTTCAATAAAGCTCTTGTATCATTACTTCAATAAAGCTTTTGTATCATTACTTCAATAAATTTCTTGTATCATTACTTCAATAAAGCTCTTATATCAATACTTCAATAAAGCTCTTGTATCAATACTTCACTAAAGCTCTTGTATCATTACTTCAATAAAGCTCTTGTATCATTACTTCAATAAGGCTCTTGTATCATTACTTCAATAAAGATCTTGTATCATTACTTCAATAAAGCTCTTGTATCATTACTTCAATTAAGCTCTTGCATCATTACTTCAATAAAGCTCTTGTATCAAGCTTTAAACGCCGCACTTATATTAAAAATCGAACACAGCGCCACTTACTAGGTTTTGAATGCCGTTTGCTCCAGACAGCCTGTGATATTCTCCGGAAAACTGTGAAACACATGAAATTTCACACGATAAATTACAATGAATTAATTCTAAATGCAGTTAGGAGACATTCTTGAGATGAAACTCATGAAATGGGAATAATTAAGTTACAATCACTACGTTACGATAAATAAATTGCAGTAAAAAAAAAAAAACAATGATTTTTTTTTAAAATGAAGTTACTTAACGCAAAGTGTTGAAGCAAATGATGAACGCATGACATGAACACATGACATGAACACATGACATGAACACATGACATGAAAACATGACTTTCATGCTAAGTTCCATAAGGTTCCATCAGTTTGGATCAGATGGTTTTCCAGTTTAATCCGGCTTGGTGTGTTAGTGCTGGTCACGACTGTACTTGTCTTGTAATCCGAGGTCAACATTTTGTCGCTTCTATTGAAGTGTTAAGAGACGGAAAGATTGTTTATCCTGGGTAATATTACAGCGGTGTTCTGTATATCTGTCATAAAGTCGGCGCCCAGTTTTTCCTATATTCAACATCTGCCATGGGGTGCAAACAAATGGCATTGACAACATTGCGGCTAGTCAAAATGAAACCGTCCCATTATCTTATAAAAGCTCTTATGGAAGGGAATTTCTCGAGTCCTCACGGTGGAAGGTCTAGTGTTGCAACGGCTGCGTCTACATGGCTTATTACCAAAATGGTAGGGGGGCAGCGTTGACGGTGCAAGGGCTAGTGTTACAGCGGCTGCGTCTACATGGCTTGGTACCAAAATGGGAGGGAGGGGGCAGCGTTGGTCCGCCTTTGCACGAGGAGGTCTCGCAGATTTTTATCACGTCTGAAAAGCATGAGATGCGGGAAAGAGAAAGGTTGTGTGTGTGTCAGGGTTGGCGAGAAGAAAAGCATGGTTTTTAAGAAAATCACTTTTGGCTATTAGGTTGTGAGGTGATAAGTGAGAATAAATTTGGTCCTGTCAATATGATCGCTTGGATGTGAACTGACTGCATCAGCACGGTTATAATTTTTGACTTTTTGAATTGCTGATGAAAGTACTGTCTCCAGGTAGGACCTACATCGGACATAGTCAATCATCTCAAACTCATTGCCCAAAGAGTCATAACACCTTATTTTGCTACACTTGTATGTCGGAAGGACATTATTGAGTCACATTTGTTACAGTATGGCACTTGATCAATAATCTCTCATCTACTTCATTGAGGTGATATATATATATATATATATATATATATATATATATATATATATACATATATATATCTTTATATATATACACATATATTTTTTTATAGTTTTTTTTTTTTTTTTTTTTCACATTTGTTACAGTATGGCACTTGATCAATAATCTCTCATATATTTCATTGAGGTGATATATATATATATATATATATATATATATATATATATATATACACATCTATATATCATTAGGTAAATACTCATCTACTTCTTTAAAGTTTTTTTTTGTTGTTTTTTAAATTGAGTCCTTTAGGTTAATACTCACTTTCGTCTGATAACGCCAAACTTGGCCTGTAGGTATCGTGTGACTTCAGCAGCCTCATCAGGTCCATCCTAAACCTCTTCCCAAAGAAACAGTAGACCAGGAAGTTGGTGGCATTGTTGCTGTACAGTAGAATGACGGTCACGTTGACGGCTGGAAGAGAACAGATACGGGGAAACAGTATGACGGTCACAATGATGGACGTAAAAGGACATATATTGAGACAATATTACCGTTACTTTGACGGCTAGAATAGAATAGATACGAACGAAAATATGACGGTGAAATTGATGGAAGGAATAGTACATATTTTTTTTTTTTTTTTTAAATTTCAATACTTTAAAAAAATGATAAAATGTGACAAATAAATTGTTGTACAGCTGTCACAATGTGATACCAAACACAAACGATTCCCATCTGCATCACGACTGTGATAGTCATGAATGAACTCTTCTGTGTCCGGTGTAACAGCTGATCTTTAGTCCACATTGTGCACTCTTCTTATACTTGATGTCCATGAAAACTCATTCCACTTTACCAAGCCTATCAGTTTAAACATTCTTCAATAAAAAAACCCCATCACGTCCAGTCATACCACATGACAACAACACAGGCCAGTCAGGTCACAACGTTTACTCAATACTTACAAAAATAATCGTCATTCATCCATAATACCACAACGGCCTTGTGTAAAATAAGGGATGAAAAGACGAAATACCCACCAAGTTTTCCCTTGGCCTGTCCCAGCCTAGTATTGAGGTCAACCATGATTTGAATGGAGCCGTATAGAACGGACACCGGAAGTAGCGTCACTACGAACAGCAGGCTGGTCACAAATCCTAGAATCAGGAGTTGACTTCTGACTGGTAGAGGTCGATGTAAAATGTTATTTTGACTTTAGTTTTCAAATTTGGAAATGGAAAAAATAGTCTAAACCAAGTTGATGGTAAAAAAATGGACTACTTAAGTCTTGGAATAATGTTGAGATTTATGGGAGTGTATAAAACGAGCAAAAGGTTTGTGAGCGAATGGGTTTAAACAGGTGTAAATATACGTTTTCACTTGTAAACAAAAGCTATTTTGAAAACCTTTGAAGAAAATGTGCTTCGTGATGTTATTAAAGTAGTAGTTTACAAGATAATAAAACTTGCTAAATTATAATGCAGAGTCAGGGGCACAGTAAAAGTCGATAAGTTGTAACGCAGAGGGAAGACACAAAAACATCACAAATATGGAGTTCAATCCCATTTCAAGTAGTTAAGTTTTTGTCTTAGAAGGTATGATTCCTCTCAGGTATCCACTACCATTATTAGCTGATTCTTTGTTACGTGGCGTCTTATGTTTTTTTTTGTAAATTTAATATCTTTTGGGATTCGGCTCTTTTGATGAACACTATGTAGCCAAAGACTCTAAACCAGTCTACATAGAACACAGTAACAAAGCTATTGATATTAACAACATACAATTTAATTCTACTATTTGATGTATATAAAAACTAAAAAATGAAATGCACATACATACAAAAATATATATCAACTTACTGAACAGCAAGTGGGAAAAGTACAATGCTCGAAAAATACAATCATTGAATTACACACACATAAATACAACAATCTTTGTAAGTATTGTGTTAAGCATAAATGCAGAGGGAAAAAAAGAAAAGTCTCTTCTTTCGATAATAAAACTGTTGTTTAATTTATAGGAAAGAAGATGGAACCCTTCAGAAAAGAAATTCTAAAAATCGCTTCACTTGATACCATTCTTTAGAACAAATTAGAACGTACTTAAACGTAAACAACCTTTTCCCAATCAAAGGTGGTGTGGGTAAAAACGATTAGTCCTACACATTTAATCGGTGGCATCAATAACAAAACTAAAAAATGGGAATCGCGAGTTAATGTTGCATGGTGTAGCTTGTATTGATTAAAACTAGGTCAGCTCTCAGGCTATAACACTCTGACGTAGAGAGATGTCATTAAAGCATGGACATTTCTCAGTGAGACTGTCAAATACTCAGATCAAGGCTACCTTTGTCAGAGCTCTTGTTCGACGCGAGTCCAGATTTCTTTCCCCGATGCATAAACACAATAGCGCTGTTGAAGATGATGATGAGCAGTGCCGGCCCCACACAGTATAAGATGAATTGAATGGTCGCCCCGACTGTGAAGATGTCAAGGTAACAGCGGATGGTATAACTGAAACAGACACATTTCAGACAACCAGTAATGTATAACATGTGAGACGATAGGGAATCTGTAGCACTGGGCACTCACAGGCAGCAAGATGATGCTCATTGGAACTTAATAGGAACAGTTTTATTTACATTCAACCAATTACAAAGACAGCAAAATACCAAAGTCATCATAGTTACAATGTCATCATAGTTACAAAGTCATCATAGTTACAAGGTCATCATAATTAAAAGTCTTCTGTTTACAAAGTAATCTGCAATCATGTTTAAAATTGAATTATGTATTTCTAATGTTCAAAACTTAATTATGTTTTTCTAATTTGAATATTGACTACTATCTTTGTAACCTCTAAAATTAATCGATAACTTTAAGATATTAAAAAAAGTTTGACATATATCTAATGTTTATACTTGATTAATACATTTCTAATTTTTAAAACTGATTGGTTCGTTTTTAATGTTTAAAACTGATTGATACATTTATAATGATTAAAACAATTCAATTTTACAATGTTACAATATAACAACATTGCATTACTTCAATGTTACCGAGTATCAACCATAGTTAAACAGATACTATTTCATTATATTTTTTAAAATAATATTAAAAAAAATTTTTTCGAAGATTATTTCAGGTCTTAAAACACATATCCTTAAGAGCGTTTTCTTACCCAATCTCAGATTGTGTTACAATGACGTTGTAGACAACAACTTCTACACAAAACAACCTACACTTACCCAATCTCAGATTGTGTTACAATGACGTTGTAGACAACAAATTCTACACAAAACAACCTACACTTACCCGGTCTTAGATTTTGTCACAATGTCGTTATAGACCACAACTGCCACGCACAAACATACAACCACGACCATGATGAGGATGTTTATTTGTGGACGTAGGCAGACGCTCAAGTGTCGTAGGCTGCGAATGAAGATAGGACAGTAATAGGAAAACTAATGATGAAATATATGCCACAATTGTTTGATGGGTTACGATGACATTGTTACTATCACTAGAAAGAACAACTCGATGTAATACATTAACAATCACAATTATAACTAGCATTTTAAGCCGAATAATGCAACCCTGAAAACCAAAGTTTTTTGTTTAAATATGCATTCGTATGCATTATGATTATTTTTTTTATGTTAATATTCTAATGACGGACCAGCTTTTACATCACAGATGGATTTAACCGCAACTTCATTAAAACAAAGCCAAAATATGACGCATTAAAAGCCCTTGTGATATTTAAAAAAAGAAAAGTTTTTTAGCGCAGTTATCGGGAAGTTTCTTTGGTGAAATGAGTATAATTAAATATCCTTCGTCGTCCCTTTGCAAAAATGTGATTTTTGGATTTGAAAGAACGTGTTGTCATCGGCAACGAGTCTGTGTGCTAATTGTCAGCTCGATGGTTTGACGGGAAGTGGGTTCATTAGCTGTCGAAAGATTTTCTCCTAAACACACGACAGCGAAGTTAATAGATATATAATTTTTAACAAAGAAATGATTAACGTTTAAATTTCCATTAAAAATCTTTAAAATTATTGACTGAGTATAAATTGTAATTAGTTGGCGTAAGCACAACAAAGAACGTAAATGCGTCAAGCCTAACAATGTCTGTGATGGAGTCTTACCTCTTAATCAAGTAAAGCAGACGGCATCCGGTGATTATGACGAGATGCCAGCTGGTTATAGTCATTAGACTGTACGTGACCCACTTGGTGAACCTGGAAGTGAAAGTGGAAGATGACAATCAAAGCCAATGTCGTCTTGTATGTCATGCTGTATGTGTCATATTTATGTGTTACTCACTTCTTACCTATTAAAAGATATTACGATTGTCCCATGGGTGCACTTGTGTTTTGGCATAGACATACAATGACTTGTGCACGTTTACCAAGAGTAAACTCATCTGTTTAGGTCCGCCTATGACCTGTGATGCACCCTCCTTGCCCTACCTAATTTTCTGTTTCGGTTTAATCCTGAAGTGTCAAAGTGTCCTCTTTTTATAGCCATTTTCATTGTTTCTATAGAATAGTAGTTACTATCCTAGTGTCTCATTTGTATTTACTTAGTTTACATGTTTTAATAATTGTAAAGCGCTTAGAGCTTTATGATAAGCGTTCCTCTTTTTATAGCCATTTTCATTGTTTCTATAGAATAGTAGTTACTATCCTAGTGTCTCATTTGTATTTACTTAGTTTACATGTTTTAATAATTGTAAAGCGCTTAGAGCTTTATGATAAGCGCTATATAAAGATGCCTAAATAAATAAATAAATAAATAAATGTACACATTTTTATTTCAAATCAAATGCGTTGTATGCGTCATCTAAGCACATGGGTCGCGTCATCTAACCACTTTGTAACCGTTATCTAACCACTTTGTAACCGTTATCTAACCACTTTGTACACGTTACCTAACCACTTTGTACTCGTTATCTAACCACTTTGTAATCGTCATCTAACCACTTTGTACACGTCATCTAACCACTTTGTACACGTTATCTAACCACTTTGTACTCGTTATCTAACCACTTTGTAAACGTCATCTAACCACTTTGTACACGTCATCTAACCACTTTGTACACTTTATCTAACCACTTTGTAAACGCCATCTAACCACTTTGTGCTTGTTATCTAACCACTTTGTACACGTCATCTAACCACTTTGTACTCGTTATCTAACCACTTTGTAAACGTCATCTAACCACTTTGTACTCGTTTTCTAACCACTTTGTACACGTCATCTAACCACTTTGTACACGTTATCTAACCACTTTGTACACGTCATCTAACCACTTTGTACACGTTATCTAACCACTTTGTACACGTTATCTAACCACTTTGTACACGTCATCTAACCACTTTGTACACGTTATCTAATCAGGTTTTCTTTCAAAGCTAACCATATAAAAAAATCATGGGACATATATTACATGATCCACCTGTACATAAAATTTGTCTTTCAGATCTCGTCAAAGCTGAAGTGATGAGATACAATCTATCTCCAAATGTAAGACAAGACAATAGCACTTGAGATTCAAGATTCAATCTATCTCCAAATGTAATACAATACTCTAACCCTTGAGATAAAATCTACATGTAAATGTAAGACAACACCGTAACCCTTGAGATAAAATCTACCTGTAAATGTAAGACAAGACTCTAACCCTTGAGATAAAATCTATCTGTAAATGTAAGGCAAGACTGTAACCCTTGAGATAAAATCTACATGTAAATGTAATACAAGACTCTAACCCTTGAGATAAAATCTATCTGTAAATGTAAGGCAAGACTGTAACCCTTGAGATAAAATCTACATGTAAATGTAATACAAGACTCTAACCCTTGAGATAAAATCTATCTGTAAATGTAAGGCAAGACTGTAACCCTTGAGATAAAATCTACATGTAAATGTAATACAAGACTCTAACCCTTGAGATAAAATCTACATGTAAATGTAATACAAGACTCTAACCCTTGAGATAAAATCTATCTGTAAATGTGAGGCAAGTCTCAAAACTTTGAGATAAAATCATCCTCCAAATGTAAAACAAGAATCTAACACTTCAGATACCATCATCTTTCAAATGTAAGACACGAATCTAAAACTTCAGATACCATCATCCTCCAAATGTAAGACAAGAATCTAACACTTCAGATACCATCAACCTCCAAATGTAAGACAAGAATCTAACACTTCAGATACCATCATCCTCCAAATGTAAGACACGAATCTAAAACTTCAGATACCATCATCCTTCAAATATATGGAAAGAATCTAACCCTTCAGATACCAATCATCCTCCAAATTAAAGACATGGTATTAACCCTTTAGGCACGGAAAATGATTTCGTCAGCATTTGTAAATATGGACACGGAATCTAAAAAACATCATGCACCGCCCCAGCAGCTGTGACGTCACAGGCCTTACCTACACCAGCCAGGATGGTAGGAGACAATCTCAGTTCCAATGTAAGCGGTGCCCAATAGCCTGGGCATGGCAAAGACCAGTGTGATGATGTTGAAGATGCAGAGACTGATGAGGTAGATGGAGAAGATGTTCTCACGGTACGTGCTCCGAGACAGAACCATGATGGAGAGGACGTTGCCTGTTTGGACATGCATGACATTAGTTAACCACACAAAGCTTTAAACAGGCTATTTTTTTAATTTTTTTTTTTTATTTTTTTATTTTTTTTGTAGTTATTTAAAAGAAGAAAAAAATGAAAATGGTTCTGTTATTCTTTTTATACAGAAACACTATTGAAAAATAGCCCTTTAAAAATATAAATTAATACAAAACAAAAAAAAAACAAAAAAGTAAAAATAGAAAACAAGAAGAAAAGGTCACCTGGCGCTCCGAAAGCCAAGAGACAGATGGGACTGACCGCCATGAAGATCTTGTTGATGTGGGCCAGTCGGTCTATCTGGGCCTGGTCGGCTGGGGAGTACGTCACATTGGTGTAAGCGTTGAATATACTTACGTCCGTCGCCATCTTATGTCTGGTCGTCGTCAGCGGTGGCCTGCCTGGTAAACCCCGGACACAACTTAACTTTGACATTGGTATTCAGACATTGAACTATGGCGCCATCTCGAGGTTAACGAATTGTAGTAGATATATTCAGAGTTTGCCTTGCAACTTGTCAATGATATATGATAAATTAATTTGAGCTGTAGTCATGAGTTGTCACTAAGATAGCAACAAATTGATTAGCATTGTTGAATGTTACAACTATTGAATGATATATTTCGTTAATTCCATAGGATTTTAAATGATGATCTCTTAGCTTATCGTCCAGCTCAACAAGGCACGTCTGATCTCCATCACCATTAAAATTTTTTTCATAACTTACCCAAAGGATGTTTGGATATGAAACAAACAGATGTTGTAAGTATGCTCACTAAAGATAACTTATAATATACAAAAATCGCATAAGTTGCCTGCCTTATTCGTTTTCTTTTTGAAGAAAGATTTTATTGAAAAAAGTGGTGTGTTTTTTTAAATCACTTTCTTCCTTATATTGTTACTGTTGTTGTTGTTGCAAATTATACTTTCAGATTGTCTTCATTGCTGAATTATTTCTTGATAATAAAAGTACGCCACATTTAGCAAAAAATATTGTATATTAATACTTTTACAATAGGTATTTTATGCCGCCATTTATAGGTCAATATTAACTTCCGCTAAAGAGTGCACACTTTTTAATGACGTTTTAAATTGTAATTTAATTATACAAATCACAATAAAAAAACAACAAAACTTCACATGAGAAAAAAGTTTTTAGTATACATCTCTTTTCGATATGCATTTATATTACTTTATTTTATATTAACATTTTAAAGTCCCATTCTCTTTTGGAAGTATATTTTTTATATCACTATTTCAGAAATATTACATACGAAACGCATTTTTTTAAGAATCTCATTTAGCACAGTTATCAGTCATTTTATTTCTTCTTCTTCTATATATTAAGGGCCCACGATAAATTTATTGATCATTTTGGCTCCTATGCATGTAGAGGGGATTTGCAATGTTTCTGTGCCTGGTGCTGATGAGAATTTTCAATGATTACAAGTGCTTCTTTGTGAAGGAATCATGCAGTGGGTGTTGGAAGGCTTGAGGCAATAGACGGAAGTGTGTCTAGTGTTGTCGTTTCAGCTGTTTCTTTTGAAAGCTTGTTCCAGTCCCTGATTGTCTTGCGCAGGCATGAGCAGTTACTGTACTGGCTTCTTGCTGGTATGAGTCGGAATTGCCTGTCCTGGCCTCGTCGCTGTCTATTTTGTGAAATCAGTGGCATCATTTTTCCGTCATCTTCCACTTGCACATAAGAAAAACTGAATTTGGGTGGTTATGGTAGGGGAGTGAAGCTAACAATTTGAAAGAATGTGTTGTCGTCTGCAACGAGTCTGTGTGTCAATGTTATGTATGACACTGTTTCCCCGTGTGTGAACTTTGCTTGAACCCTAGCACACCCTACGTTCACAGATGGGCGTGGCCTATTCGTTTGATGTATCGTGTTTACTACCGGCTTCCAATTAAACATGGTTTAGTAGGTCTACTAGTATCTTGTCGAAAGTTCTCGATTGTATTAGAAAAGTAAGGGCGTTTCTAGATGCGTCGGTAGACCCACATATATAAATGATTGACAGACACAGAGAAGACGGAGATTGATAGATATTTTAAACTTCACGAGACGTTTATTATTCTTTGTATACTTATATGTGTTTATTCGCAATGATCATTCATCATTATTAATTGGCACATTGTACTAACTGTGTTAACTGTGTACCGTACAGGATCTACCATACTCTGTAAGTTGATGATTTTTAATTATACTTCTTTTGTTTTGTAATTGTATTTTTACTAAATTAAATCTTATTAATTGTAAGTGGCACATGCTTTTGCGTGTCATATCTTTATTATAGTATTTCTCTATGGTATCGTCTTTTGTTGTGCACTATGTGAACGAGCCACGACTTAAAACAAGAGATTAATTTCTCACAGTAGAAGTCAGTGCGTAACAGTCAAATTTTAGCTCGATATTTTGACGGTAACTGGGTCCAAATAGTCGTCCAAAGATTTTGCCAGCCTTAAACACACGGACAAAAGCGAATTCGATATAAAGTATTAAAAAGCTATGTCTTCTTATAAAGTGTTACTATAAATTGACTCTATACAAATGTGATATCATCTTTCGCTGTTGTAACTTCGGTGATGTTTCTGAGTGTTATAAACCAAGAGACTGTGGTGCCCAAATAGTTGCACTTATAAGGCACCAAAAGGGCAACTCAGTGCATACGGTATGGATTATGTAATATATTCATAAATATGTGTATGTTACCCAAACATTAGCTTTGTCATGAAAGGTTTTCAAATTTTAACAATGAAAAACAAAAGACTCATTGGTGTTATGGTTGAATCCCCTAAATAAAACAATGGATGCTGGGATAGTCTTTCAAATTGTAAATTCTCAAACAAACGTCTGTATTATTGTGTGGTTTTTAAAATAACTCAAGCTTTCACAGGCTTCGGTTATGACTAAAAATGTGTTAACTTTCTGAACTCGGAGCTGGGTGACCTAATGATCTTAAATCTTAACTGAACCAATTTCAATTTTGGTGTCTGCAATTCAATCGTCACCAAAGCCCATTCAAGCAAAGACATCACTCCTGTGGACGGGACTCGTTAACCTGGTTTGACAACTCATCTAAGAGAAGGAAATGATTCACCAAGAGATGGAGTTCCGTCGTCGGATAACTTTGACGAAATTGATCATTCCAAAAACTCCACTCTCTATTTTACACTTTGTATCTAAAATCTTGGAGAATGTTGTTCTTCGCCAACTCCTGGACCACCTCACTCAGTATGACCTGCTTGAGCCTTTCCATTCAGCACAACGGGTGCATCACTCTACTGATACAGTCCTGTTGCGCGTCGTAAAAGACCTTCTGTCGTCTTGTGGTGAGGACGAGGACCAGGTAACCCTTTTGTCGTTACTTGACCTAACGGAAGCTTTTGATACACTTGACCATGGCATACCTCTCCGATTTCCGCAAAAAACATTCGGTTTCACAGATTGGTATGTACTATTATCAGTAAAGAGAAATTAATTTCTCATTTAAGTATATGTCTTGTTCTAAAACAGTACACAACAAAAGACGATACCATATGTTAAAAGAAATAACAAAGAATACGATACTCAAACCAGGGCTAATCACAATTAATACATTTTAAGAAGTTAATAATGAATTACAAAATAAAAAAAAAATAACTATTGACTTACAGTATAATGATTGACTTGTACCGGTACAATGTTGAAGAGTTTACATAGTTATAAAGAGTACAATGATGAAATGGAATCTAAACACACACATCAATTACATGTTAGTAAATAAATATTTGTCTCTCGTATTGCAAAACTCTAAGGTAATAGCGGATCGTCTTGAATCGTCCACAAATCTCTCTCTCTTCCTTCCACAGTCTGTTTTACTGATATTTCTAGAAAGGACTTACACTTTGTTTTCCTTTCCTGATTTCTCCAGATTTTTCAACAGAATTCTAACAAAACCAATTTTAATTATATATTTCATTTTGCTGTAAACAAGGTCAAGAATGACTATATTTAGTTAGCCACACTCGCGTGCGGTACCAAACTTGGGGTCAGCTAAAGTTCATTCACTAGGAAATATGACGTAAACACATCGACTACATAACAATGACAGCGCCCTGAGATGGTTCCGCTCCTATCTAACAATTCGTATCCAATCAGTGATCGCAAAAGGCTTGATCTCGAAGAAATCTATAATCGAATTCAGAGTACCCAGGGCTCGGTCCTAGGACAGGTGCCTTTCACTGTGAAAGTGCAGCCACTGGTCGCAGTGATCAAGCAGTTTGAGATGTTATATCACATGTTCGCGGACGATACCCAACTTCAGCATTCCATAATCCTCTCCCAGGTCCGTCAGCTTCTTGTTATGACACAGACGACAGTGGAGTCAGTTAAGCACTGGATGACCATAAACAAGCTCAAATTGAATGATGAAAAGACTGAGCTGATCCTCATTGCCACAGCACAGAAACCAAAATCTGTAAATAACACACTATCCCTTACCTTCAAGGTGTGCAGATTGAGTTTGCTCTAACAGTGCTAAATCTTAGTGTCTACTTAGACAGAACACTAACTATGGAAAATCACATTAACCTTGTTTGCAAGGCAATTTTTCTAGAGCTGCGCAGAATTGGTCATATAAGACCTTTTTTTAAAATTTGATGCAACAAAGAGGCTGATGTCTGCATTAGGGATATCACGCATGGACTCCTGAAAAGCTCTCATGGTGGGTCTTCCAGCTACGCAGCGGGATACAAATTTAAAAAGCACTGAAAAATCCGGCACGCATTGTTTTTCGCAAAAGCAAATTCGACCACGCTAAAACACTTCTGTTGCATTGGCTGCCAGTCCGCGCTCGCATAGAGCACAAAATTGCAACTCTGTGCTTCCGCTGCTTGCACGACTTGGAAAAGTCCTATCTTAAAGCGCTCATGACGTCTTATGTACCCACTAGATCACACCATTCATCCGATAGGGGCAAACTCTGGATACCGCGAGTCCTCCTTGAGACCTACGGAGAAAGAACTTTCGCTTCTGATAGCCCAAGAATTTTGAACAGCCAGACAGTGCAGTCTTTCACAACTGAGCTGAAAAGCCACCTTTCGTCTACACCATCGTCATATTGTGACTGACGGACGCCAGGAAAAAAAAAACCCTTCTTGTATTAAAAAATCCAACCTTGATGTGAACAAAACTGTAACAATGTTATTTTAATCAAATCTGAGGCTAACAAATCTGAGGCTAACAAATCTGAGGCTAACAGGAAACTATCAATGACGTCAACACGATTGATTTATTTTTCTTCTCAGATCATTTTTAATATTTAAAAGAATTAGGACATCCTTAGCTCAAGTAACACAGTAACACAGTAAATGTAACTCAGAGTACGAAGAAAAGTCACTACAACAGTTTTTACAACATAATAGATTATAATACATCGTTGTAACAGGAATGTTACTTTAATACAAATTGTTTTCTTAATTTCTCAACGTCATTTCTTTGTTAATGTATTATCAATTTATGTGTCATTTGAAAATAACATATCATGGGATAATTGAAGACATTCCAAAGTCTAAAATAAAAACCATAGAAGGTCTAACATAACAAGAAAGTCAAAAGTAAGTCTAACATAAATCACTGTCAAATTCTAAATTAAGAACACAGTCCAAAGTCTAACGTAAGAAGACAGTCTAATGTCCAACATAAGAAGACAGTCTAAGGTCTAACACGAGTCGTCACACATTGTACGGGGTAAACAATATACTCTCTTTATTTCTGTTGGTTCCCTTTATTTGACATAAGAGAAGCAAACATGAATAATTTAATCTACTTGACACCGACTGGTATTTTTCCTACTCAACTCATTTGACACTCTTTAACATTGATGAACAATTCCATCTACCTGACAAGGTAGGACATTTGTCCTCATCAACTTAAATGACACTGTACAACAAGTACGATCCACTCATATAAACCACTCATATGAACCACTCATATGATCCACTCATATGACCTACTCATGACTTTAATCCGTGTGAACCCTTCAATCTACCTGACACAGTAGGACACTTGTCCTAATCCCATCACTTTGACACTATATAATAGAAAAAAAAAACTATAAACCAATAATATATCCATTTCTTGTCTTCCATTCATATGAGCAAAGCCGTGACGCATTCATATGACCTATTCGTATGACATTTTCATCCAACAAAGACACATACGAATGTGACCCTTGTTCACTGCTCCAAAAGCTCCATAGGCGGAACCCAGTTAAGCGGTTACCATTTACATGTGCACCACATGAGCCCCCCCCCCCCCCCCCCCCCCCCCCCCCCCCCCCCCCCCCCCGAAAGGATCCTTCACTACCTCAAGCAAAGCTCATGGCGACTCCACATTTCTCGTGATGACCTTATTGTAAAAGTAGACTGACCGTCGGTCAACTGAAGACGATGTGGACGACGACTTACGGGGGATGAACGTGTAATCCGCTAAATTCTTCAGCACCGGCGAATGCGGGGGCGACAGGTGCTTCTTGAAATCCCTTTCGGAAGGGGTCACCTGCAACTCCACATAATAGGTCCCAGGTTGGGACTCCTGTTGGGTGTCCACGGACCCCAAGGCGGTGGCGAACTGCTGAAGTCCTGTGGAGGCGATGGAGCCTCTCCTGGGCGGGGCGGTGGTCAATGTCTCCAGAGACCCGGTGCTGCCGTAGCGATCTGTGGCGGAAATGACCGGTTCCTTATACTTGTTCCGCGAGCGTCCTTTCATGATAGACGGGAGAACTGGTCGTGAGAGTAAGGAAAGGGCGTTTGGAAGACTAAGCATTAAAACTGTTATAGAAAATACAATCCATAAAAGAGTTGGATTGCGATAACTTTACATTTTTCCTTCAAATCACTTTAAGTTAATTCTTTGTTTCTCTTTTGGGTTTTGCGCCCAATTTCTTTTCTTTTCTTTTTTCTCTGTCAGGTGGGATACATGAATATATATATATATATATATATATATATATATATATATATATATATATATATATATATATATATATATATATATATATATATATGTTTATATGTTTGTGTGTATGTGTGTTTTTTTTTTTTTTTTCTCTGTCAGGTGGTATATATATATATATATATATATATATATATATATATATATATATATATATATATATATATATATAAATATCTATTTATATAAAAATGAATGTTTGTATGTCTGTCTGTATGTCTGTATGTCTGTATGTCTCGCATGCGCTCCTACACCATTCATGCGATTGCAACAAAACTTTAATCATTTGTTTTCCACATAGCCAGCCATTTAAATGAGTCTAAAAAACCTTATCAAGTGTTCCGTTCCTAGCCGTTAGCCCTTAATTCGTTTTTTTTCAAATATGAGGTTTGTAAAAATATTTTACACATGCGCTCCTACGCCATTTATCCGATTTATATAAAACGTTTGTGAAATGTTGCAAGCATGTCCATAAACATTTCTAAATTATTACAATCGTTTTTAAGTATTCAGTTTTGAGCCAGGGGCCTCATATTCGTTTTTCCTAATGTGACCTATATAAATATATTTTCAAACCGTATGCGCTCCTACACCAATCATGCGATTGCTACAAAACTTGGTGAGTTGTTGTCCATTCGTAAGTGAATTTTACTGTGTTATTTAAACACTTTTAAAAATATTCCGTTTTCGGCCGTTGGCCCTTAATTCGTTTTTTTTCTAAAATGAGCTTTGTAAAAAATAATTTTCATATGCGCTACTACGCCATTTATTCGATTCCAATAAAACTTTGATGAGATGTTGCAAGCTTCTTTATAAAGGTTTCTAAATTATTACAACCGTTTTTAAGTATTCAGTTTTGAGCCAGGAGCCTCATATTCGTTTTTCCTAATATGAGCTATATAAATATATTTTCAAACTGTATGCGCTCCTACACCAATCATGCGATTGCTACAAAACTTAGTGAGTTGATGTCCAAGCGCCACTGCATTTTACTGTGTTATTTAAACACTTAAAAACATTCTGTTTTCGGCCGTTGGCCCTTAATTCTTTTTTTTTCTATTATGAGCTTTTTAAAAAATAATTTTCATATGCGCTCCTACGCCATTTATGCGATTGCAATAAAAATTAAAACTTTGGTGAGCTTTTGGAAGCACGGCCGCAAAGATTTTTAAATTATTATAAATTTTTCAAAATATTCCAATTTTAGCCAGCGGCCTTATTTACGTTTTTTTCTTATACGAGCTATATAAATATAATTTCAAACCGTATGCGCTCCTGCACCATTCACGCGATTGCGACAAAACTTTCACGAGTTGTTATCTATAAACATAACCATTCATTACAATACTTTTAAAATATTCCGTTTTGGGCCGTTGACCCAAATTCTTATTTTATTCTTATATGCGCTTTGTAAAAAATAATTTTCTATGCGCTCCTATACCATTTTTCAGAATGCGATAAAAATTTAGTGAGATGTTGGAAGCACGGCCCCAAAGGTTCTTAAATTACTACAACCATTTTAAAATATTCAGTGTTGAGCCAGGGGCCCTATGTTTGTTTCTTACAAAATGAGCTCTATAAATATAATTTTAAACCGCATGCGCTCCTACATCATTCAAGCGCTTGCGATAAAACTGAGGTGAGTTGTTGTCCATAAGCCAGAGCATTTTTCTAAGCCATTTTAACTCTACTAAAATATTCCGTTTTTTTTGGCAATCGCCCCAAATTCGTGTTTTTTCCTTATACCTAGGAGCTTTATAAAAAATAATTTCCGTATGCGCTCCTCTACATTATTACAATGCGATAAAATTTTAGAGATGTTGTGCATGCGCCCGCCCGCAAAGGTTTCTTAAATGATTAAAACCATTTTAAAATACTCCGTTTTTAGCCAAGGGTCCTATGTTCCTTTTTTCTATATAAGCTATACAACTATAATTTTAAGCTATACAACTATAATTTCAAACAGACCTAAAGCATGAATGGATAGCTTTTTAATCAAATACAAATAGTGATATTACATTGAGTGTGTGACATATTAAGTAGGTTTCTGAAGTAATAAAACAATTCTACAATATTCCATTTGTGGAGGGGGTCCTAAATTCGTTTTCCACACTTCTATTATCTATATAATTATAGTATACATTTCTATACCATTCATTCGATTGTGATCAAACTGGGTCAAGTGAAATGTGCACTACCGAAAATGTTTCTAAATTAGAAAAAACATTTTACAATATTCCGTTTGGGCCAGTGACCCTAATTTCATATTTTCTTCTAAGAGCTTTGTAACTATAATTTCAAACAGAGCTATTGCATGTTTGGAAGTAGATGAATCCACCGGCAAATTTGTCAAATTTAGTACATCCATTGTACAATATTCCAATTAGGGCTGGAGACCCTAAATTAAATTTATTTTCTTAAATGAGCTTCATCAATATAATTTATAACGAAGATATCAACACCACCGCCCTTGAACAAATGACACATTTCTAGTAAAGCAGAGAAAACACGTTTTTAAATTTTTAGTGTAGAGAGTATTTTTGTTATGTGTATACATGAGCTTGAATTTTGTGACGCATTTTAGAATCGGAAATGACATCGAAATCGAGTTGTTGTTTTTTTCAACTAAGAGTATTTCTTGAATAGAGTCTTATAATTTCGGAGTTGTTTTGTGTTATGTAAATACATTTTACACCAATCGATGGTTTCTCAAGTAAATAAATAACACACTTGACAGCGTAGATATTGAACTATGGTAATTTTTTACCGCTGGAATTTACGATTTATAAATTAATGAGAAACTATACAACTGGACATCTCCTGCCAACAATGAACGTACCTATTGTGCGAGGTTTTCATGTAAAAAGATGGGAGATCCTAACGTGTGAGAATTACATTCACCATCAAAACCATTATCATTGTTGGTATCAGGTGACAATAGCCAATCGAAACATTTCTTGGCAAACATACGCAAATGCAATTCATGTTTC
>CAXITT010000159.1:748237-805720 GCA_964033795.1 Lymnaea stagnalis | reverse complement strand
GGGGGGGGGGGGGGGGGAGAATTCAGTCAAATTCATAACAGTTGTACACAAAGTGAGGGGAAACTTGCAAGACAACAAAAAACAATAAACATGTTGGGAAAAGAAAGCCTCCTACAGGGAAGAATTAAAAACTAAATAAATAAATAAACTAAGCTCATAGAGGTTAAGCCTATTTGCACAGGGGAGATAATCAAGGGGAAGTAAATGGAGTAAAATAGTTAAAGATTTTTTTTTTAAAAATAATTAAAAAAAAAAAAAAAAAAAAAAAAAAAAAGAATTAAAAGACAATTTACATTCAATAATACCATAAGTGTGTTTGACTTAGTGCAAGGTGACACATTGTTCGACTGTACCATTAGGAAACTCAATACCTCCAAATAGACATATGGTAACAAAATATTTTATAACTTGTTTTGTACTTTTCTGAAATGTGTTATACTGGGTGAAATACTTGTTTGAAATGTGTTACACTTGGTGAGATAATTGCTTGACTTATCTGAAATGTGTAAAACTCTATGACATACATGTCTGTAATGTGTAATTCTCGTGAGATACTTGAGTGAAATGTGTCATACTAGTTGAGATACTTGTGTTAAATGTGTCATACTAGTTGAGATATTTGTGTTAAATTTGTCATATTATTTGAGATATTTGTGTTAAATGTGTCATACTAGTTGAGATACTTGTGTTAAATGTGTAAGAATAGTTGAGATATTTATGTTAAATACGTCATACTAATTGAGATATTTGTTAAATGTGTCAGACTATTTGAAATATTTGTGTTAAATGTGTCAGCTTATTTGAGAAAATTGTGTTAAATGTGTCATACTAGTTGAGACACTTGTGTTAAATGTGTCAGACTCGTTGAGAAACTTGTGTTAAATGTGTCAGACTCGTGTCCGATGAAACTTTTGTCTCTTAATACAAAAATTCCCATGAACTCTAGAACTGAGCCTCATAACGTTGTCTTCAGGCTTACAGGAATTTCTTACCTCCAATTCATGAACTTATTGGCTGGCTTACATCAACTTTTACCTCGATCTAATCCACTTCTTCAATGGCTTACACACACTCTTTACCTGGCCCGCTACTGCTGCACTTAATGGGGTTGATCTGGCTCTCATCGCTGGAGCGAGTTTGGGAATCCCTTTTGGCTTCAGAACGTACGAGTTTAAAGAACTCACGCCTGAACTTCCTCCCGAAGCAGCAGTAGACCAAGAAATTCATGGCGTTGTTCAAGTAGAGCAATAGAATAGCTACGTTGTACACTGGAGACGAGGACATGAAGAAGAGAGTCACTTTACATAGAATATTACTGTCAATAGAATGTTACGTTGAGTAGAACGTTACGTACACAGAATTTCATTTTACATAGAATGTTATTTGACATATAATGTCACAGTAAATAGAATGTTACTTTATTTAGATTGCTATTTTACACAAATTATCACTTTACACATAATGATACTTACATATAATGCTACTTTTAATAGAAAGTATTTTTATATAAACTGTCGGAATTAATAGAATGTCACTTTACACAGAATGTTACTCTACAATAATTTTACTTAACATAAAATGATACATTACATAGTATATTGATTTACCTCGAACTGTAACTTTACATAGAATTTCACATTAAATAGAATGTTAATTCACATAGAATGTCATATTTAAGAGATTGTAACTTTATGTAGAATGCCACTACACATAAAAATATAATGTCAATTTACATAGAATGGCACTTTAATTAGAGTGTTAATTTACAGATAATGTCACCTTTAATAGTCTGTTACTATATGTAGAATTTAACTTCACATATAATTTCACTTTACATAGAATGTTACTTTACATAGAATGCTACTTTACGTAGAATGTTACTTTGCGTAAAAGCATAGAAATCATCAACTTTGATATGCGATATATACACAGAAGACTCGCAGTAATGAATGACCGTGCAACATAAATGCTTGTACACAATTACAGATACTTAGACATGGAGATATTGATGGTGATAGAAAGATGTATGGACAAAGAAGCAGGGCGAGAGAGATGACATTTATGCAATTAACAAATGCAATTGACACATATACTTGACAAATGTAATTGAGATAAAACATTGACACGTGAAATTGACACATTTAATTGGCAAGCTGCTTACTAAGTTCACCCTGGGCTGAACCCAGGGGTGTCATGGTGTCAAACATGACTTGGATGTTCATGTACATCAGGGCAACAGGAAATGCTGTCAGGATGAACGAGAAGCTTGAGGCCAGGACCAGGACGAGTAACTGTTGTCTGGCTAACATGGGGGAAACAAAGAACAGATGTGGAATGATGGGATTCATTCTTGTGTGATGTATTCTTGTGTGATGTATTCTTGTGTGATGTATTCTTGTGTGATGCATTCCTGTCTGATGTATTCTTGTGTGATGTATTCTTATGTGATGTATTCTAGTGTGAAGTATTATTATGAGATGTATTCTTGTGTGATGTATTATTGTGTGATGTATTCATATCTATCGGCATCCTTCCGTCTCGTGAGACGATGGTGCATCACCGTTGGGTTGGGTTGCATTTTCTCGAGTGGCTGTGCAGTCCTATCCTTGAGTGACAGTCTTTACCACAGTTTTTATACACGAGTTCCGTGCTTCTAAATGTTTTGGCCTTTCTCCTAGCTCTTCTGTCTGCAGCCTCTTCCATTCTTCGCTCCTCGGCTACCATGACGCCCTCTTTGACAACTGTGCGCCACGTAGATCGGTCTTTTGCCTTACACTCCCAGTCACTTGTATGTATTTTGGCTGCTTTCATGTCCCTTTGACAGACATCTTTAAATCGCAGACGTGGGCGACCTGTTTTCCTCTTTCCAGAAGCAAGTTCACCATATAGGAGGTCTTTCGGAATGCGGCCGGGACTCATTCTTTTAACATGACCTAGCCATCTCAGGCGTCTTTCACTAAGGATTGTGAACATGCTTTGGGTATTCGCACGCATTAGGACCTCACTATTAGTCACTTTTTCTTGCCATTTAATACCAAGGATGCGACGCAGGCATCTCATATGGAAGCTATTAAGCTTGCGCTCTTGGGATGTATAGGTGGTCCATGTCTCGCTCCCGTATAGTAGTGTACTGATGACACAAGCTCGATAGACGCACAGTTTGGTTTTCTCCGTTAGCTTGGTGTTTTGCCAGACCCGTTTATTTAGTTTAGCCATTGTGGCAGCTGCCTTGCCGATTCTACTGTTAATTTCTTCTTCAATGAACAGTGTATTGGAGACCTTGGACCCCAAGTAGGTGAAGCTGTCCACAACCTCCAAGTTTTCATTATCGATTTTTATGTTAGGTGGAGGTCGAGTGTCTTGGGCCATGATGTTTGTCTTTTTCAAGCTGATTTGCAGACCAAATTCTTTGCAGGCATTGGAGAAGCTTGACACGAGTTGTTGCAAACCAATTTCTGTGTGTGCTGTTAGTGCCGCATCATCCGCAAATAGTAGCTCGCGAATTAGGACATCTGTCGTTTTGGTCTTGGCTCGGAGGCGGGCAGTGTTGAAAAGTCCTCCATCAGCTCTGGTGTGTAACCAGATTCCCTCACTGCTATCTCAGTGATGTATTATTATTTGATTTATCATTGTGTGGTGTATAATGTGTAATGCATTATTGTGTGATGTGCTATTGTGTCATGTATACTGTTTAATGTATTCTATTTAAAGTATTTGTTGTTATGTCGATGATATTGTCTGACCAGACTGATGATATTGTCTGACTGTAAAGATGATATTGTTTGACCGTACGGATGTATTTGTCTGACCGTATGGACACATTGACTGACCGTATGGACACATATTGTCTGATCGTATGGACACATATTGTCTGACCGTATGTATACATATTGTCTGACCGTATGGGTATATATTGTTTGACCATATAGATGATATTGTCTAATCGCATGGACACATTTGTCTGAATATACTAATACATATTGTCTGACCGTATAGATACATTTTGTCTGACCATACTGATACATATTGTCTGACCGTTCTAAATCATATCGTCTGACCATATGGACACATGCTTTCTGATCTTATGGACACATATTGTTTGACCGTAATGACACATATTGTCTAACCATACAGACACATTTTTGTCTTACCCTATGGACACATATTGTCTAAGCGTGCAGGCGCATATTGTCTGACCGTACGGAAAAATATTGTCTGACCTATTGACACATATTGTCAAACCACACATGCAAATTAGTTTTGACCCTATGGACACACATTGTCTGACCGTACTGACACATAATGTCTGGCTGTATGAACACATATTGTCTGACCAAACATGCACATTAGTTTTGACCCTATGGACACACATTGTCTGACCGTACTGACACATATTGTCTGGCAGTATGGACACACATTGTCTGACCGCACTGACACATATTGTCTGGCTGTATGGACACACATTGTCTGACCGTCCTGACACTAACCGTCTCCACGACGTCCTACCTCTGAGTGTGCTGATGTTGCTGACAAGACCTGAATCCCTTCTGTTGTGGACGAAGAGAAGTGAGGCGTTGAAGAACAAGAGCAAGATGGCAGGAGCGCCACAGAAAACGATGAACTGACTGAAAATCGTGACTGACCGGGACACAAAGTTACACTTGGTTGTGTACCTGACATTTGGAGCACATTCATCTTCTATTAATTGATAGTTTTATGTAATTTAACAGTCTTTCATTGTAAAAGAAAAAAATATTTGAGAATCAGACATTACCCGTGTATGCATATCGTGCTAGTATATACAATTAAGCTGCATTCAAACTATTTTTGCGATAATACGTAACTACTATTGTGTTACTATCAAACTGCTATGGACAATTTAAGTACTATTGTGATACTATCTAACAACCATTGCGCTACTGTCTAACTACTATTGTGCTACTATCAAACTACTATTTTGAACTATTTATCTAATAGTGTGCTACTTGTACTTATTACTAAACTATTATTGTGCTTCTATAACTACTATTGTGCTATTATTTAAGAACTAGTGTGCAACTATTGAACTAATATTGTGCTGCTATGTAACTACTATTGTGTTACTAACTACTATAGTTCTGCTAACTAACGGCTATTATGCTACAATCTAACTACTACTTGTCTGTGTATGATTAACGGATACTGGAGCGCGTCACCTACCTCTGTTCTCTACGATGGTCAGCCTCTTCTTTGTGTCACCTAGTCCTGCTTATCATATGAACCCACGTGTCACTTGAACTTGCTGTCACTACTCCGCCGTGTCAACTACCCCTGTGTCTCACCTGCCCTTTTTGCCCAACAGTCCTGTCTCACCTGCCCCGTGTGCCACCAAGTCCTATCTCACCTTCCATGTGTGCCACCTAGTCCTGTCTCACCTGTCCTGTGTGCCATAAAGTCCTGTCTTACCTGCCCAGAGTGCCACCCAGTCCTGTCTCACTTGCCCTGAGTGCCACCCAGTCCTTTCTCGCCTGCCCGGTGTGCCACCCAGTCCTGTCTCACCTGCCCTGTGTGCCACCCAGTCCTGTCTCACCTGCCCGGTGTGCCACCCAGTCCTGTCTCACCTTCCCTCGTGTGCCACCCAATCCTGTTTCACCTATCATGTGTGCCATTAAATTCCTGTCCCACCTGCACGTGTGTGCCAACCAGTGCTGTCTCACCTGCCCGGTGTGCCACCTAGTCCTGCCTCACCTGCCCGGAGTGCAACCTAGTCCTGCCTCACCTGCCCGGTAGGCCACCTCGTCCTGCCTCACCTGCCCGGTTTGCCACCTCGTCCTGCCTCACCTGCCCGGTGTGCCACCTAGTCCTGCCTCACCTGCCCGGTGTGCCACCTAGTCCTGCCTCACCTGCCCGGTGTGCCACCTAGTCCTGCCTCACCTGCCCGGTGTGCCACCTAGTCCTGCCTCACCTGCCCGGTGTGCCACCTAGTCCTGCCTCACCTGCCCGGTGTGCCACCTAGTCCTGCCTCACCTGCCCGGTGTGCCACCTAGTCCTGCCTCACCTGCCCGGTGTGCCACCTAGTCCTGCCTCACCTGCCCGGTGTGCCACCTAGTCCTGCCTCACCTGCCCGGTGTGCCACCTAGTCCTGCCTCACCTGCCCGGTGTGCCACCTAGTCCTGCCTCACCTGCCCGGTGTGCCACCTAGTCCTGCCTCACCTGCCCGGTGTGCCACCTAGTCCTGCCTCACCTGCCCGGTGTGCCACCTAGTCCTGCCTCACCTGCCCGGTGTGCCACCTAGTCCTGCCTCACCTGCCCGGTGTGCCACCTAGTCCTNGCCACCTAGTCCTGCCCCACCTGCCCGGTGTGCCACCTACTCCTGCCCCACCTGCCCCGTGTGCCACCTAGTACTGCCTCACCTGCCCGGTGTGCCACCTAGTCCTGTCTCACCTGTCCGGTGTGCCACCCAGTCCTGTCTCACCTGCCCGGTGTGCCACCTAGTCCTGTCTCACCTGTCCAGTGTGCCACCCAGTCCTGTCTCAACTGCCCGGTGTGCCGCCTAGTCCTGTTCCACCTGCACGAGTGTGCCACCTAGTCCTGCCTCACCTGCCCGGTGTGCCACCTAGTCCTGTCCCACCTGCACGTGTGTGCCACCAAGTCCTGCCTCACCTGCCCGGTGTGCCACCTAGTCCGGCCTCACCTGCCCGGTGTGCCACCTAGTCCTGCCTCACCTGCCCGGTGTGCCACCTAGTCCTGCCTCACCTGCCCGGTGTGCCACCTAGTCCTGTCTCACCTGCCCCGTGTGCCACCCAGTCCTGTCTCCCCTGCCCGGTGTGCCACCTAGTCCTGTCTCCCCTGCCCGGTGTGCCACCTAGTCCTGCCTCACCTGCCCGGTGTGCCACCTAGTCCTGCCTCACCTGCCCGGTGTGCCACCTAGTCCTGCCTCACCTGCCCGGTGTGCCACCTAGTCCTGTCTCACCTGCCCGGTGTGCCACCTAGTCCTGCCTCACCTGCCCGGTGTGCCACCTAGTCCTGTGTCACTCACCCGTTTCTGTCCTTAGTCTGTACTCCCACTTTGATAAGCACCACCTCGACAGCACCAATTATAAAGCACATCGTCACGATAGTCACGTGAGGCCGGATGCACGTGGGAATAGTCCTTTTGCTGCGATAGAAACAAACCAGAGAGATTATAGTGCATTGCTGTGCATGTGTACACATTAGGTACACAGAATTCCTCAACTCAAAGTCAATTGTACATACATAATACGCCACCCTTAGGTTTGCTGAGAGAAAGTGAAGAACTCTGACACATTTTATGTCTTGCACGAAAACATTAACGTGCATTGTCTTATGTTCCCGTGACACGCATCCAGTGACACTTAAAAATGTTTGGTCCAGCTATTCAACTTTTACTTTAGAGACATAATTTTTTTTTACCCTTCTTATTTGATTTAATATTCGTCATTGTAAAAAAAAATCCCTGAGACTTACTTCTGGTAACTTCCTGTCGACGAAAGTGAGTTTGAGTTTAGCATAATATCATAAAGTATATTTTTATTGTATTATTTTAATAGTTTGTCGCTGCCTGAAAAGCCTGTTATAAAGTAGCGATAAGACAGCTGAATTACATTACACTTGCGATAGAACTAATACATTAAAGTAGTGTTAAGACGAATGAATTAAAGTAGCGAAAAAACACCAAAATTAAAGTAGTGATAACACAACTACATTAAAGATGTGATGAGACAACTGAAAGACGTAGGGATAAGACATTTGAATGAATTTAGCGTTAAGACAAGATTAGTTTACTTGGCGGATTACGAAAAAAAACAAAAAAAAACATGCCAAAGAAAGAAACAAATGTTTAGCATGTTGTGGCGATCCCTTCGTCCTCCTCCTACGCGATTGTGCCCTAACTGTTTCTACAATTAAAATAAAACATGTTCCCTGAATAGCATACCAAAATTCTCTTTAGTAAATGTAGAATAGAGAAGCAAACTTAAGCACACGATTCTTGGGAAGCTCACCTCGGTAGCAGGAAACACAAGCGACATCCAGTAATGACAACGACATGCCAGCTGTTGATGGACAGCACGGTGAAGGTCAACCAGCGGACAAAGCTGAAAACAAAGAAATGTGAAGGTCAACCAGAGGACAAAACTTAAACAAAGAAATGTTTTTTGGTCTTTTTTGTGTTGTCACTCAGTTATGTGACTTTGCAGGCTAAGTGTGAAATCAAGGCTTTCTATCGTTGCTTAGACATTATATATTTTCTACGCAATATATCATATTCTAGGCATTCTACTGTTGTCAAGGCAGTCTATCATTGTCTAGGCACTCTACTGTTGTCTAGACAGTCTATCATTGTCTAGGCATTCTACTGTTGTCTAGGCAGTCTATCATTGTCTAGGTATTCTACTTTTGTCTAGGCAGTCTATCATTGTCTAGGCATTCTACTGTTGTCAAGGCAGTCTATCATTCTCTAGGCATTCTACTGTTGTCTAAACATTCTATCATTGTCTAGGCATTCTATCGTTGTCTAGGCGGTCTATCATTGTCTAGGCATTCTATCGTTGTCTAGGCGGCTTATCATTGTCTAGGCATTCTATCGTTGTCTAGGCGGTCTATCATTGTCTAGGCATTCTATCGTTGTCTATGCCGTCTATCATTGTCTAGGCATTATATCGTTGTCTAGGCAGTCTATCATTGTCTAGGCATTTTTCGCTGCCTACGCATTCTATCGCTGCCTTCCTGCCGAAGCATGTAATAACACGCGTAGGTATATAATCTCGTATAGTGTTGTTTTTCGTCCTACGAATGCAAACAGAACAATGCTCTATTCAACAGTGAGAACACACGTAGCTTGTGAAGATGACCAAATCTGTATTCAAAAATGAGTTCGCAGGTGGCTTGTGAAGATGACCAAATCTATATTCAACAGTGAGTACGCAGGTGGCTTGCAAGGGGCTATTTGTACCTGGAAAGTAAGCCTTGCACGTAGGATACATGTCTTGGGGTTCTAGAGACATTTGAAACTATTCTGTTTTTCTTAGACAAGCGATTGGCAGCAAGGAGCCAAGATACTTCTACACTGTTAGATTCTCTCCCACTTGACAGAATGACAAACTGTCACGAACGTCCTCAATGTTTTGACAGTGTGCGTCTGACACACTGAACTATGATACAGTGAAGCTGCCACAAAAGGCGATAGTAGGTTAGCATTGAAATCGAGGTCGCGTTAATGACAGCCTTTCCAATAATTCACATGAATAGCATGGGGATTTTCAAAGAAATTAAGAGGATTCGAATATATCATCATTTCACTTTTAGTCAAACCTTTTTTTTTTTATCGTTAGGTGACTTTAAAAATGTCTGTTGGTTATGTGACGCTGTAAATGGACCATGTTTGTGGATTTTAAATTTAAAAAAAATAAACGTTTTCATACTCCATTTCGCAAATCTTAAAAACAAAAGTTCCATGTGACATTTAGAGATCAGGCCAAGACAATGGTTGTTAAAGCAACTCTCGACATTGTCCACTTTAAGATCAGCTACCCTGTCATTTTTTCTGTATGGCCGAACGTTCCAGGATTAGATTTAGGACTCTTATTTGGTGCTCAAGCTACAAGAGCCACAACACCCCACCCCCCCCGCCGAAAAAGCACCTTGCACATTGCAGCTAGTAACAGCCGACAAGGAGAGCCAAAGAGAAATATCGTACGTAAATACTCTCCAAGCACTAACCAGCCTTACACCAAGAGAGTCGTGTTAAAAATAATAATAACAGTAATAATAATAACCTGCTGTCTCCAGTTATGACTAAATAAAAAAAAAAAAAAACTTTTTTCTTGAGTTTGTTGTTATTTTCTCTTCCCATGCAAAGATGGCCAAGGCTATATTCCGGGTAAGTACGCCGGTGGCGTGCCAGTCCTCTTTGTGCCTTGAAAGCTTTCCTGCACGTGGGTCACACGTTTTTTTGGCCCTTGTTGGATTGAGTTGGTTCTGATTTTCCTTGCCCAGCGCTTTCTTTGTGCATGAGTGGTGCCCTCATTCTGGTCATGAGCGGCGCCCTCATTCTGAGCATGAGCGGCGCCCTCATTCTGTGCATGAGCGGTGCCCTCACTCTGGGCATGAGCGGTGCCCTCATTCTGGGCATGAGCGGTGCCCTCACTCTGGGCATGAGCGGTGCTCTCATTCTGGGCATGAGTGGTGCCCTAATTCTGGGCATGAGCGGTGCCCCAATTCTGGGCAGAAGTGGTGCCCCAATTCTGGGCATGAGCGGTGCCCTCATTCTGGGCATGAGCGGTGCCCTAATTCTCGGAGGATTGTGCTCCGCCATCTTCTAAGCGCCATACCGTTTTTTTTTCAAACCTTTCAAGCTCAAGAGTTTAAGGTCCATCGATTTGAGTGTACTAAACTGTCCTTGAAACTTTTGGTTTTTTTTGCACACAACAGTCTAAGTTTTCCCCGTACCAAACATCTGTTTAGGAAGTCGGCTGTCCGTTATTCTTGCAACAATCCCTGCCCATCGTGCTTGTCTTTTTATGTTAGTAACCTGTTGATACTGCATACCATCAGCACGTTTAGAGCCCTGGATTAAGGACTGTGTCCTGCCACATTATGCCATAAGGAATTGACGTAGACTGCGGTTGTGACGATCTTTTAGCTGTCTAGCATTTCTTCACTGTCCATATTTGGCTAGGATATAGGAGAGATGTTAACACGATTGCATTATATACAGTCAGATTCGTGACAAAGACTGAGACCCATTCGCTCCAAAACACTCTCGCAGAGCCTTCACTCTGAAACATTTGCTTTGGAATCTCGGTTGTTGATCTCCTTATTATTGTTATTATCTGGAAAGGACGCTGTTCTAATATGTGAATTTTTCCACTGCTTTGAACTTATGTGCCTTTACTGATATTTTGGTTTCTTTGTAAGCTTCTCCTGGTACTTGCTGCTGCAAGAAGTGGTTTTTGTTCATATTGATGTCGAGGCCGCAGTTTTTGTACTCTTTGGCGATGAAATATTTGCTGCATTTTCTGTTCAGAACTTACATTAATTAATGGCACAGACAACAACAAACAAGAGGTTTTGAAAAACCATTTCTTTAACTTTCGTAACGACTTGCAAACTCCTAAGGTTAAATAGCACTCGGTCTGTTCTGTATCTTATAGGAATGCCGTCATTAGCTTCATCAAAATACCATGCTAGCCCCTACAAATTCGTCTTCGTGGTATTTTCATTGCAACATGTCAGATAACAAAAAAAGGAAAGATGAGTATTTTGTATACCACTTACGGACAGATTTCCTTGTCGTATGCCCAAAACTCTGCTCCTGTGATGGCGGCCCCTAGAAACCTTGGCATGGACACTGACAGTGTTATGATGTTGGACACACACAAACTTATCAGGTAGACAGAGAACAGGTTGTCTTTCATTGTTCGCCTCGACAGCACAAATATAGTCAGAACATTTCCTGGATCAAGAAAAAGTTTGTTTCTAAAAAAAAAAGTCGTTTCTCTTAATTAAAACCACAATGCACATCAAAGCCTCCGGTCCGAAACACGTCACTCCTGCAAGAAGTACATATTTCTAAGTCCAATTATTTCTGTTACTGTTACCAGCTTGGACAAACAGTTCAATACAGCAACACCAACAACAGAAACAACCAAGTTCCCTGCCAGTTATAAAATACGATCCTCTTCGTTATTGTCGACAGCCCAACCCAGCCTGTCTGCTGTCAACCCTGTTGGACGTGTTTTCTCACGCCTTGAGATACTTTACATAACATCACATTTAATTTTGCAGGCTTGATTATTTTGGTAAGATTGGTCACAGATTAAAATTAGTATTGTGGTGGCAAAATGAATAAAATGCACGGCTATTACCTCTAACGGCGCGGGGCAAAAAGCACATCAAAGCACATCAAGACTTCTCAGAGAACAACTTATCACATCGCAATGCATTATACAACGACCAATCATTTGAAAACACCATCAAACATATCACATCAAAACACTACATATCACATCCACACCTATCAAACGACCGCACTATATACCGCATCACCACACAACCGTATCACATAACCGAACTATATTATTATCTACTACCCACACAACCTATCACATCACCGTACAACATATTACATCATATAACAACACGACATTTCCATAACAGCGCAGCATATCACATGATTTACCTATAACGTCGACCGCCATCAACAAATGACATGATTTACCTGTAAAGCCGACCGCCATCAACACGACAGGTCCGACTATCATCAGGACCGTGCTAATCTGCTGCAGTCGTTGCAACTCACTCCTTACAACTTCGTAAATGAGCGATGAGTTAAAATCTTGTGGGTGGACCAGTCTCATTGTGTCATACCCCCAATGGCTGGGTTACCATGCCAACGGTGTTCCATATATGAGTTGTGGTACTTGGACACTTGTCGTCTTGAGCAAAATAAAAATTAACTTCTTCAATTTCCAGCTTGATAACTACTTGACCGAAGTGTTACTTGACCGATCTATCTCTTGACCTGGGTCTCACTAAACAATGGTTTACTTGACCGAAGTGTTACTTGACCGATCTGTCATTTGTCATGCGTCTCACTTAACGATTGGTTACTTGACCCGAGTCTCACTTAACGATTGGTTACTTGACCGATGTTTCACTTGACCTGAGTCTCACTTAACGATGGGCAACTTGACGGAAGCGGTGCTTGTCAATCATCTTTCATACTTGAAATGTTATTGAGAAAAATGAAAGAGAAGTTGGACAAAGTGCTCGTAATGATATTTTTAGTCCAGGAAAACATTGGTGAAACGCTTGGGTCCGTCTCTTTATCAACATGTTTAGATATGAAAAAAACAACAAGAAAACCTCAGTAAGTTTGACAATAGCGAGAAGACAAGCGGAAATATCTTTTGGTACACGTCAATTCACTATTTTTTTTTGAAATTTCAGACTTTAATAAAGCAACAAGTTAATTTATTATTTAAAGATAAAAATAACATTTCAAAAGGAAGTTAAAAACCTCATCTCTTTACGTCTTATAATTTAATTTACAGTGTCTTCAAATTAAAAGGAAAAAAAATAAATGTATAATTACTGCAGCCATTAGAAATCTTTGTTGACACATTTTTAACAATGGCGTCTCTACTCCTTCCGCATGGGATGTACACAGCTCTTGATGACGTGATCAAAATGTTTTAACTACATCTCATCATAAAAAAAATTCGTTTTGAAAAAAACAACGAATTATCCTACAATTTTCTTAAATTTTAAATAAGAAGTTGAAATAAACTTATCAAAGTTGTTATTGTTTGACGGTTGAAAAAATAACTTTCAGAAGTGAACATTAAATAAATTTAAATTTACAATTTAGTTGGGAAAAATGCTTCAAGAATTAAATGACAAATTTATAAAATACAATTTTTTTTAAAAACCAACCCCCCCCCCCCTTAAAAAAAAAACAACAACCAAAAGGTTACCTGTTTATTTTGTAAAATAGTTTTTTTAAAAATCAATGAATAATAAATTAAATAAATTTAAATTTACAATTTAATTGGGAAAAATGCTTCAAAAAATAAAAGACAAATTTATAAAAAAAAAATTTTTTTAAAAAACAACCCCCCCCCCCCTTAAAAAAAAAACAACAACCAAAAGGTTACCTGTTTATTTTGTAAAATAGTTTTTTTAAAAATCAATGAATAAGTGTCAACGAACTTAATGCATACCATGAAACTCAATGCATACCATGAAACTCAATGCATACCATAAAACTTAATGCATACCATTTGTAAAAAAGTGTAAATTCAAAGGTAAGGCATGCCGGAAAATTGAGTGAATGAAAAATAATGAACACCTTGGGCTTTTTCTGTACATGTACACATGTTTAATAAGAAGAATGTTACGTTACGAATGAATCACATTGGACGTTGTCATTCTATTACGTCATTCTCCCAAAATCCCCATGCATCCTGATTCGGAAACCCACCCCACTCTAAAAATACACTTACATGCTCACTCCTATACACAGCCTAATCAAAAACAAAATGTCCACTCAAACTCTTAACACCCAATCACACACCTAACAATATCACCGAATCAAAATCTTAACAATTCCACCCAATTATACACTTAACAATTCCACCCAATCACACACTTAACAATTCCAACCGATCACAAATTTAACAATTCAACCCAATCAAACACTTAACAATTCAACCCAATCACAAACTTAACAATTCAACCCAATCATACACACCAACCAATTTCACCCTTCCCCACTCTCCATCAGACTCAAGCACCTTAGCGACTGATCTCCACTGACTACATTCGCCATCACTCTCAAACGTCGTAGCGACTGATCTCCACTGACGACCGTCTTGATAGCGTTTGCGGTGAAGCGGATTTTGAGGTTCCGGCCGAGCCCCCACTCCTACTCTTCCGCATCTTCTTGGGCGTGACGCCAGGTCCCTTCTCGTCATTGACGCTCAGCTGCCCGGCGGTCATGCGCTTCGCTGCACCCACCGTCTCCATCAGGTTAAAACTCGACGTCAGCATATCCCGATCCGTCAGTGTCTTCAAAATGCCAAATCTCTCGTACAAGGCAGGCTCATCACCCAGCTGAGTGGACCCGGCGCTCAGACCCCTGTTGGTCTTCTGGCTGAACGACTCGCGTTTGTTGGACCCGTTGATGGCGCCCCGGAGTCGTTGCAGGAGCGAATCGCGACGCTGGGTGCTGCTGTTTCGTTTCATGTTATAGAAGTTCCGCCCTGGTTCCTGCTGGCCGTCTTGGACAACGGATTTCCGGTCCCGGTTAGACATTCTTGAAATCTTCCTAAAGGATTGCGACCTGACTGGTGACAGGAGTGGGTGAGACAAGAACAAGTAGAGGTGTTACAAGGTTTGAATGTGTGTTTCACTTGATCAGAGTAAAGCAATCAGTTCTTATAATTTATCAAAGAATGGTTGCTGAGGGGCTAGAAAAAAAAAAGGGGGGGGGTTGAAGTAAAGATTGAAAAGATTTGGGGACAATAAAATTACTATAAATATATACCTATTCTTAAATGTACGAAAGACAACTTAAATTAATGTTTTCTTTTACCTTCAAGAAATAACACTGAATTTCAGTGATTTAAGCAGGGTGCCAAACTTTTGTCCTTATATAAAAATAAATGATTTGAGTTGTGGTTGGTGGGGGGGATTTTCCAATTATCTCAACAACAAAAAAAAGGGGGGGGGAGCAAAAAGATTGACCAGCTCAGGTCGACTCCAAACCTGACCTCGCCACTGATTAATCTCTAACCTTTGTCCGAAATCAAACATATGTCCGGAAATATAAGACTTGGTCTGTCAGGGTCCGTTGGTCTAAACAGCTTGAAGAGTTCTCTCCGAAATTTCTGCCCAAAGAAACAGTAGACTATAAAATTGGTGGCGTTGTTTGTGTAGAACAACATGGTGGTGACGTTAATAGCTGGGGACAGAGAGCAATGGTGGTGACGTTAATAGCTGGGGAGAGAGAGCAATGGTGGTGACGTTAATAGCTGGGGAGAGAGAGCAATGACGGTGACCTTAGTGGCTGGGGAGAGAGCAATGACGGTGACATTAATAGCTGGGGAGAGAGAGCAATGGTGGTGACGTTAATAGCTGGGGACAGAGAGCAATGGCGGTGATGTTAGTGGCTAAGGAGAGAGCAATGACGGTGACATTAATAGCTGGGGAGAGAGGGAAATGGTGGTGACGTTAATAGCTGGGGACAGAGAGCAATGACGGTGACGTTAGTGGCTGGGGAGAGTGCAATGACGGTGACATTAATAGCTGGGAAGAGAGGGCAATGGTGGTTACGTTAAAAGCTGGGGACAGAGAGCAATGACGGTGACGTTAGTGGCTGGGGAGAGAGAAATGACGGTGACATAAATAGCTGGGGAGAGAGAGCGATGGTGGTGACGTTAATAGCTGGGGACAGAGAGCAATGACGGTGACGTTAGTGGCTGGGGAGAGAGCAATGACGGTGACATTAATAGCTGGGGAGAGAGAGAGCAATGGTGGTGACGTTAATAGCTGGGGACAGAGAGCAATGACGGTGACGTTAGTGGCTGGGGAGAGAGCAAATGACGGTGACATTAATAGCTGGGGAGAGAGAGAGCAATGGTGTTGACGTTAATAGCTGGGGACAGAGAGCAATGACGGTGATGTTAGTGGCTGGGGAGAGAGCAATGACGGTGACATTAATAGCTTGGGAGAGAGAGCAATGGTGGTAACGTTAATAGCTGGGGAGAGAGAGCAATGGTGGTGACGTTAACAGCTGGGGACAGAGAGCAATGGCGGTGATGTTAATAGCTGGGGATAGAGCAATGACGGTGACGTTAATAGCTGGGGAGAGAGAGCAATGGCGGTGACGTTAATAGCGGGGGACAGAGAGCAATGGCAGCGACGTTATTGGCTGGGGAGAGAGAGCAATTGCGCTGACATTAGTGGCTGGGGATAGAGAGCAATTGCGGTGACGTTAATAGCAGGGGAGAGAGAGCAATTGCGGGGACGTTATTAGCAGGGGACAGAGAGCAATGGCGGTGATGTTAAAAGCTGGGGAGAGAGCAATGACGGTGACATTAATAGCTTGGGAGAGAGAGCAATGGTGGTGACGTTAATAGCTGGGATAGAGAGCAATGGCAGTGACGTTAATAACTGGGGATAGAGAGCAATGGCGGTGATGTTAGAGGCTGGGGAGAGAGCAATGGCGGTGACGATAATAGCTCGGGGGATAGAGCAATAGCGGTGACGTTAGTGGCTGGGGAGAGAGCAATGGCGGTGACATTAATAGCTGGGGAGAGAGAGCACTTGCAGTGACGTTAATAGAAGGGGAGAGAGAGCAATGGCGGTGACGTTAAAAGCAGGGGAGAGAGAGAAGTGGCGATGACGTTAATAGCAGGGGAGAGAGAGCTACTGCGGTGACGTTAAAAGCAGGGGAGAGAGAGCAATTGCGGTGACGTTAATAGCAGGGGAGAGAGAGCAATTGCAGTGACGTTAATAGCAGGGGAGAGAGAGCAAAGGCGGTGACGTTAGTGGCTGGGGAGAGAGAGCAATTGTGGTGACGTTACTGGCTGGGGAGAGAGAGCAATTGCGGTGACGTTAATAGCAGGGGAGAGAGACCAATGGCAGTCACGTTAGTGACTGGGTAGAGAGAGCAATTTCGGTGACGTTAGTGGCTGGGGAGAGAGAGCAATTGCAGTGACGTTAGTAGCTGGGAAGAGAGCAATTCCGGTGACGTTAATAGCAGGGGAGAGAGAGCAATTGCGGTGACGTTAGTGGCTGGGGAGAGAGCAATGACGGTGAGGTTAGTGCCTGGGGAGAGAGCAATGACGGTGACGTTAATAGCAGGGGAGAGAGAGCAATGACGGTGACGTTAATAACAGGGGAGAGAGAGCAATGGCGGTGACGTTAATAGCAGGGGAGAGAGAGCAATTGTAGTGACGTTAATAGCAGGGGAGAGAGAGCAATGGCGGTGACGTTAATGGCTGGGGAGAGAGAGCAATTGCGGTGACGTTAATGGCTGGGGTGAGAGAGCAATTGCGGTGACGTTAATGGCTGGGGAGAGAGAGCAATGGCGGTTACGTTAATGGCTGGGGAGAGAGAGCAATGGCGGTGACGTTAGTGTCTGGGGAGAGAGAGCAATTGCGGTGACGTTAATAGCAGGGGAGAGAGAAAGCAATGGCGGTGACGTTAATGGCTGGGGAAAGAGAGCAATTGCGGTGACGTTAATAGCAGGGGAGAGAGAGTAATGGCGGTGACAGTAGTGGCTGGGGAGAGAGAGCTATTGCGGTGACGTTAATAGCAGGGGAGAGAGAGCAATAGCGGTGACGATAATAGGAGAGGAGAGAGAGCAATAGCGGTGACAATAATAGCAGGGGAGAGAGAGCAATGGCGGTGACGTTAGTGGCTGGGGAGAGAGAGCAATTGCGGTGACTTTAGTGTCTGGGAAGAGAGAGCAATTTCGGTGACGTTAAAAGCAGGGGAGAGAGAGTAATGGTGGTGACGTGAGTGTCTGGAGAGAGAGAGCAATTGCGGTGACGTTAATAGCAGGGGAGAGAGAGCAATGGCAGTGTGGTTAAAAGCAGGGGAGAGAGAGCAATGGCGGTGACGTTAGTGTCTGGGGAGGGAGAGCAATTGCGGTGACGTTAATAGCAGGGGAGAGAGAGTAATAGCGGTGACGATAATAGGAGGGGAGAGAGAGCAATGGCAGTTACGTTAGTGTCTGGGGAGAAGGTGCAATTGCTGTGACGTTAGTGTCTTGGGAGAGAGAGCAATTTCAGTGACGTTAATAGCAGGGGAGAGAGAGTAATGGCGGTGACGTTAGTGGCTTGGGAGAGAGAGCAATTGCGGTTACGTTAGTGGCTGGGGAGGGAGAGCAATTGCGGTGACGTTAATAGCTGGGGAGAGAGAGCAATGGCAGTGTGGTTAAAAGCAGGGGAGAGAGAGCAATGGCGGTGACGTTCGTGTCTGAGGAGGGAGAGCAATTGCGGTGACGTTAATAGCTGGGGAGAGAGAGCAATGGCGGTGACGTTAATAGCAGGGGAGAGAGAGCAATGGTGGTGACGTTAGTGTCTGGGGAGAGAGAGCAATTGCGGTGACGTTAACAGCAGGGGAGAGAGAGAGCAATAGCGGTGACGATAATAGGATGGGAGAGAGAGCAATGGCAGTGACGTAAATAACAGGGGAGAGAGAGAGCTATGGCGGTGACGTTAATAGCAGGGGAGAGAGAGTAATGGCAGTGACGTTAATGGCTGGGGAGAGAGAGAAATTGCGTTGACGTTAATAACAGGGGAGAGAGAGCAATGGCGATGACGTTAGTGGCTGGGGAGAGAGAGCTATTGCGGTGACGTTAATAGAATGGGAGAGAGAGCAATTCCGGTGACGATAATAGCAGGGGAGAGAGCAATTGCGGTGACGTTAATAACAGGGGAGAGAGAGCAATGGCGGTGACGTTTATAGCAGGGGAGTGAGAGCAATGACGTTGACGTTAATAACAGGGGAGAGAGAGCAATGGCACTGACGTTAATAGCAGGGGAGAGAGAGCAATTGCGGTGACGTTAGTGGCTGGGGAGAGAGCAATGACGGTTACGTTAGTGGCTGGGGAGAGAGCAATGGCAGTGACGTTTATAGCAGGGGGGTGAGAGCAATGACGGTGGCGTTAATAACAGGGGAGAGAGAGCAATGGCGGTGACGTTAATAGCAGGGGAGAGAGAGCAATAGCGGTGACGTTAATAACAGGGGAGAGAGAGCAATTGCGGTGACGTTAATAGCAGGGGAGAGAGAGCAATTGCGGTGACGTTAATAGCTGGGGAGAGAGAGCAATTGCTGTGACGTTAATAGCAGGGGAGAGAGAGCAATTGCGGTGACGTTAATAGCAGGGGAAAGAGAGCAATTTCGGTGACGTTAATAACAGGGGAGAGAGAGCAATTGCGGTGACGTTAATAGCAGGGGAGAGAGAGAGCAATGGCGGTGACGTTAATGGCTGGGAAGAGAGAGCAATTGCGGTGGCGTTAATAGCAGGGGAGAGAGAAAGCAATTGCGGTGACGTTAATGGCTGGGGACAGAGAGCAATTGCGGTGACGTTATTAGCAGGGGAGAGAGAGCAATGGCGGTGACGTAAGTGGCTGGGGAGAGAGAGCAATTGCAGTGACGTTAATAGCAGGGGAGAGAGAGCTATGGCGGTGACGTTAGTGTCTGGGGAGAGAGAGCAATTGCGGTGACGTTAATGGCTGGGGAGAAAGAGCAAATTCGGTAACGTTAATAGCAGGGGAGAGAGAGCAATGGCAGTGACGTCAGTGGCTGGGGAGAAAGAGCAATTGCGGTGACGTTAGTGGCTGGGGAGAGAGAGCAATTGCGGTGACGTTAATAGCTGGGGAGAGAGAGCAATGGCGGTGACGTTAATTGCAGGGGAGAGAGAGCAATGGCGGTGACGTTAGTGTCTGGGGAGAGAGAGCAATTGCTTTGACGTTAATAGCAGGGGAGAGAGAGCAATAGCGGTGGCGATAATAATAGGGGAGAGAGAGCAATGGCAGTTACGTTAGTGTCTGGGGAGAAGGTGCAATTGCTGTGACGTTAGTGTCTTGGGAGAGAGAGCAATTTCAGTGACGTTAATAGCAGGGGAGAGAGAGTAATGGTGGTGACGTGAGTGTCTGGAGAGAGAGAGCAATGGCGGTGACGTTAGTGGCTGGGGGAGAGAGCAATTGCGGTAACGTTAGTGGCTGGGGAGGGAGAGCAATTGCGATGACGTTAATAGCTGGGGAGAGAGAGCAATGGCGGTGTGGTTAAAAGCAGGGGAGAGAGAGCAATGGCGGTGACGTAAGTGTCTGGGGAGAGAGAGCAATTGCGGTGACGTTAATAGCAGGGGAGAGAGAGTAATAGCGGTGACGATAATTGTAGGGGAGAGAGAGCAATGGCGGTTACGTTAGTGGCTGGGGAGTGAGAGCAATTGCGGTGACGTTAATAGCAGGGGAGAGAGAGCAATGGCGGTGACGTTAATAGCAGGGGAGAGAGCAATGGCGGTGACGTTAGTGTCTGGGGAGGGAGAGAAATTGCGGTGACGTTAATAGCTGGGGAGAGAGAGCAATGGCGGTGACGTTAATATCATGGGAGAGAGAGCAATGGCTCTGACGTTAATAGCAGGGGAGAGAGAGAGCAATGGCGGTGACGTTAATGGCTGGGGAGAGAGAGCAATTGCGGTGGCGTTAATAGCAGGGGAGAGAGAGAGCAATGGCGGTGACGTTAATGGCTGGGGACAGAGAGCAATTGCGGTGACTTTATTAGCAGGGGAGAGAGAGCAATGGCGGTGACGTAAGTGGCTTGGGAGAGAGAGCAATTGCAGTGATGTTAATAGCAGGGGAGAGAGAGCTATGGCGGTGACGTTAGTGTCGGGGAGAGAGAGCAATGGTGGTGACGTTAGTGTCTGGGGAGAGAGAGCTATTGCGGTGACGTTATTAGCAGGGGAGAGAGAGCAATAGCGGTGACGATAATAGGAGGGGAGAGAGAGCAATTGCAGTGACGTTAATAACAGGGGAGAGAGAGAGCTATGGCGGTGACGTTAATAGCAGGGGAGAGAGAGCAATGGCGGTGACGTTTTTGGCTGGGGAGAGAGAGCAATTGCGGTGACGTTAATAGCAGGGGAGAGAGAGCAATGGCGATGACGTTAGTGGCTGGGGAGAGAGAGCTATTGCGGTGACGTTAATAGAAGGGGAGAGAGAGCAATTGCGGTGACGATAATAGCAGGGGAGAGAGCAATTGCGGAGACGTTAATAACAGGGGAGAGAGAGCAATGGCGGTGACGTTTATAGCAGGGGAGTGAGAGCAATGACAGTGACGTTAATAACAGGGGAGAGAGAGAGCAATTGCGGTGACGTTAATAGCAGGGGAGAGAAAGCAATTGTGGTGACGTTAATAGCAGGGGAGAGAGAGCAATTGCGGTGACGTTAATAACAGGGGAGAGAGAGAGCAATGGCTCTGACGTTAATAGCAGAGGAGAGAGAGCAATTGCGGTGACGTTAGTGGCTGGGGAGAGAGCAATGACGGTGACGTTAGTGGCTTGGGAGAGAGCAATGGCAGTGACGTTTATAGCAGGGGGGTGAGAGCAATGACGGTGACGGTTATAACAGGGGAGAGAGAGCAATGGTGGTGACGTTAATAGCAGGGGAGAGAGAGCAATTGCGGTGACGTTAGTGGCTGGGGAGAGAGCAATGACGGTGAGGTTAGTGGCAGGGAAGAGAGCAATGATGGTGACGTTAATAGCAGGGGAGAGAGAGAAATTGCGGTGACGTTAATGGCTGGGGTGAGAGAGCAATTGCGGTGACGTTAATGGCTGGGGAGAGAGAGCAATGGCGGTGACGCTAATGGCTGGGGAGAGAGAGCAATGGCGGAGACGTTAGTGGCTGCAATTGCGGTGACGTTAATAGCAGGGGAGAGAGAGCAATGGCGGTGACGTTAGTGGCTAGGGAGAGAGATCAATTGCGGTGACGTTAATAGCAGTGGAGAGAGAGCAATTGCGGTGACGTTAATAGCAGGGGAGAGAGAGCAATTGCGGTGACGCTAATAACAGGGGAGAGAGAGAGCAATTTCCTTGACGTTAATAGCAGGGGATGGAGAGAGGGCAATGACGGTGAGGTGAGGGGCTAGGGAGAGTGAGCAATTGCGGTGACGTTAAGAGCAGTGGAGAGAGAGCAATTGCGGTGACGTTAAGAGCAGGGGAGAGAGAGCAATTGCGGTGACGTTAATAACAGGGGAGAGAGAGAGCAATTTCCTTGACGTTAATAGCAGGGGAGAGAGAGCAATTACGGTGACTTTAATAGCAGGGGAGAGAGAGCAATTGCGGTGACGTTAATAGCAGGGGAGAGAGAGCAATTGCGGTGACGTTAATGCAGGGGACAGAGAGCAATTTCGGTGACGTTAATAGCAGGGGAGAGAGAGCAATGGCGATGACGTTAATAGCAGGGGAGAGAGAGCAATTGCGCTGACGTTAATAGCAGGGGAGATAGAGCAATTGCGGTGACGTTAATAGCAGGGAAGAGAGAGCAATAGCAGTGACGTTAATATTAGGGGACAGAGAGCAATTTCGGCGACGTTAATAGCAGGGGAGAGAGAGCAATTGCGGTGACGATAATAGCAGGGGAGAGAGCAATGGCGATGAGGTTAGTGGTTTGAGAGAGAGCAATAATAGAATTGCCTTGACGTTAATTGCTGTTTGGGGGGAGAGGGTGAGCAACGGTGGTGACGTAAATGGCTAGGGAGAGTGAAGTGTGTGAACAATGATAGAAGCAAGAGATAGAAATGTTAAATTATTAATAGTTTCTTATAAAGAGAAGAGATTTATTTGTTTGGACAAAAAAGAAGTCCGTATGTGTGTGTACTAACTAGACGTAAAATCTTTAGTTGTGATGGGTTGTGTCAAGACATCCCGATGATTCTGTCATACAGCTCGTGAGGGAACTGTCCCTAGGCAACCGTTTCGTCCAAGCTACCCGGTGACATAATCACAAAGCAGAAATCACGTGTAGAAATCCCTACTAGAGGGCCTTCGACTCCAACCCGGGATCCGAAATGATGCTCCTAGGGACGTTAAAATACATTCATCCCAGCCTCAAGAGAGTTCGACTTCACAAGCTGCCAAGCAAACCAGATGTTCCTTCTTTGATGCCGCCCGACTCACATAGTAAGTCAATGTGAAGTCGGGTGGGGCTGTATCAGCGGTTACCAGAAATTGGATCGAAAGAAATTTCGTCAACGGAAAATTGATCGATGGAAATTTGATCCAACAGAAATTTGGTCGAAACTTATTTTTCAGTTCACACGTTAAAAGTTTTGTCAAATTTCTATTGGAACGCACTATACTGTATAGTAAAACCAAATAAAGCGTTCAAAAATAAATTGTACTGTCCCCACATTGCTACCTATAACCTTACTGACCAAAAACCAAAAGTACTTATAACATTAATGACCTAGTCAATTGCTACTTATCACCTTACTGACCTAGCCAATTGCTACCTACAACCATACTGACCTAACCAAAAGTACTTACAACCTTACTAACCTAGCCAATTGCTACCTATAACCTTACTGACCTAGCCAATGGCTACCTATAACCTCAATGACCTAGCCAACTGCTAGTTACAACCTTACTGATCTAGACAAAAGTAATTATAACCTTACGGACCAAGCAAAAATTACTTATGACCTTATTTACCTAGCAATGCCTTCTGCTGACCGAGGCGTGTTTTCCAGTTGAACGCCTTGTGCAGGTAGATGTAGAACAGTCCAACCGGAACTGACGTTATGATGAACTGGAAGCCGGATGTGATGACCAGAATTAACAGCTGTTGTCTGACTAGGATGGAATTGTGGGGAAGGGGTCAATTATACATACACACAAAAAGGTAGACATGCTTCAATATTAGATACAAGCTAATAATAGAATGCACACATGCCACACACTGATCAATATTCAAGTTAAAACCGGTTAAATACTTTTTTGTACAATAACACCAAAAACAAAATTCACAAAAAAAAAAACAAAAAAACAAAAAAACGAACTATAGTAGATATCCATCAATTTACAACAATAAAAGGTATCCATCAATTTAAAGCAATAATAGGTATCCATCAATTTTACAACAATAATAGATATCCATCAATTTTACAACAATAATTGATACAAAACAATTTACACCAATAATAGTTAACCATCACTGTACACTAGTGATTGATTCCATCAATTTACAACAAAGTTAGATATCCATAAATTAAAAAAAAAAATAGATATCCACTAATTTTAAAATATATATCCATTAATTTACAACAATAATAGATGTACATCCATGTGCACAAATAATAGATATCAATTAATTGTCACCAATAACAGATATCCATCAATGTACACCAATAATAGTTATTTAATAAATTACACCAACATAATATCCATTATTTTAAAGCAGAACAGAGCAGAGCAGAGGTGGTCCCATGTTGCTGACAACTCACACAAAACTCTTCTAGCTCTAAACTCTTCTCACTCTAAACTCTTCTCACTCTAAACTCTTCTCACTCTAAACTCTTCTCACTCTAAACTCTTCTCACTCTAAACCCTTCTCACGCTTAACTCTTCTCACTCTAAACTCTTCTCACTCTAAACTCTTCTCACCCTAAACTCTTCTCACTCTAAACCCTTCTCACTCTAAACTCTTCTCACTCTAAACGCTTCTCAAACTAAACTCTTCTCACTCTAAGCTCTTCTCACGCTAAACCCTTCCTCAAACTCAACCAGTTGCCAGGTTTTCCTACTCTACAAACTGAGATAAAAGTCTTAAGCTACAATCACATTGGAACTGTATCTCAATGACGTTTTAGACTGAAATACAAGACCGATTTTTCGGTAAGCTTATTCTTCTCAAACAGTGCTCACTTTGCAGCTCGGTCTCGTATGTCAGTCTAAACTTGTCACTGTACACGGATCAATGTGAAGGTAGCCTTTATTTCTGGGGAGTAGGAAAACGCCAATTTGTACGGTTGTATCACTCCGAGCGCCACACTCCTATGCTAGGTCACGAGGTCAAACAACAATAACCTACTTTTGTTGCTGCTAAGACTGTCAACAAGTCCCGAATCTTTCTTAAAGTGAAGAACCACCAAGGCGGTGTTGAAGATGGTGAGCAAGATTGCCGGGACGACGCAGTAGATAATGAAATGGGTGTACACTGCAATGGAACCTCTTCTTAGATAACATTTTATTGTGTATCTGGGAAAGGAAATAACAATACAAAATTGCATTGTGTCTTTCCGAAAAGTTTTGTGGTTAGAGACAGCCTGAATAATGTGTCTTATTTGTGCCAATTGGATGCAGTTTTAGTCCATTCCACCGTCGGGACGAACCCACTAAAAACCACCGTCTGTACCAACCCCACTGAAACCCTACGTTTGTACCAACCCACTGAAACCCTATATACGTCTGTACCAACCCATTGAAATCCCCTGTATGTACCAACCCCATTCAAAGCCAATGTCTGTAATTGCTTCAGCTAAGCGTATCCAGGCTGTGCTTACCCCATTTATACTACGTCGGCTGCGACTAACCCGGCTTAGTAAAGTCGGTTTTGATTAACACAACTAAGACTACCTCTGATATGACTATCACATCTATAACTGCCTCAAATATGAGCTCCCCGGCTGTGATTACCTCAGCTATGACTACCACATCTATAACTGCCTCGCCTGTGAGCTCCCGGTTGTGATTGCCTCTGATATGAGTATCACATCTATAACTGCCTCAAATATGAGCTCCCCGGCTGTGATTACCTCAGCTATGACTACCACATCTATAACTGCCTCGACTGTGAGCTCCCCGGCTGTGATTACCTCAGCTATGACTACCACATCAATAACTGCCTCGACTGTGAGCTCCCGGCTGTGATTACCTCAGCTATTAAACCTTGTTTGTTTTTACCACAGCAGTGACTACCTCAGATGTAATACAGCCGGCTGTGGCTACATTGGCGGTACTACATCAGCTGCGGCCGTCTCAGCCATGAGTACATTGGCTGTCCTCCTTTGGACGCGACTATCTCGTCTGTGACTAGCTCGGCTGCAACTACCTCAGCAGTGGCTACCTCATCGATGACAACTTCAATTGAACCACCTCAGATGTAGTACCTCGGCAGTGATTACATCAGCGATTTCTATCTCGGTTGTACTACAACGGCCTTGACAGACTCAGTGAAAACTGCTTCGGCTGTGACTTATGGAACCCATACACCACATGTCGTTAATACAAAGTTCTTATTCACCAGTTAAACCATTTCTCCGCCCCCTCCTCGTTACGACCAATTGCAGTTGAATTACTTTTCATCTCTTCCGTCCCTGTATTTAATCTCTCATCTATTTATGTTCTGTAACATTCCTTTTGCTTCCTTCGTAGATACTACAATACAGCTAAATGTTTTGTTTTTTTTAAATTCTGTTTAATACATATGTTCGCTGATGAAGGCTTCTTGCAGACACATCGCGTTCTCCCCCCCCCCCAAGTTTTCCCATACTTTGGCCCTTTTCCATAATCCTTTGGATACAGATATACATAAAACATAAACAGTCACATATATTGGAGTATCAAAAGTATGAGTAATGCCAACCATATCTTTGTCATGCCCACCTACCCGTGTTCATCCTTGTATATCATCGCTGAGTCAATGATGAAGTATTCGGTTAGTGCACTCCCGAAACAGAGGATGAATATCGTTATGGCGGGGTGCAGGCACGTGTATATAGGCCATGATTTGATCCTGAGAGTTAAAGATAGAATCGATTTCAAGGCGACCATAAAAATGTTCAAAAATTTCAAAGAACTCCGGCAAAGGCTGCTGTTAATTCAGCATGGCTTATGTAGATAAATAAAAGAAAGGAACACAAGAGCTAAAATAACTACCGATTGTTTTAACAATATTTGATTGGTAACTAGTTATAAATAAATCAATAAGTTCATCTTAATTCACTTGATTTCATCCCTGACTCTGAAATGAGGATCCTCATTCCGGTACCCATTTACCAGGAAGAGCATCGACAGTCTTGAGGCGGTCCAGCGACGGGCAGCACGATTTGTCATGAACCGCTACAGGAATACCTCTAGTGTTGGCATTATGCTAAAAACACATGTGCCTTCACTTTTGGAAGAACGACGACGTCTATCAAAGCTCTCCATGATGTACACGATAAAACAATGGGCTGGTCAACTGCTCCAGTATTAAACAGAAACTCGTCCCTCTGGCACATAGACGGCGCCGAGGCCATGACAGGCAGTTCAGGCTTATAACAGCAATAACACAGTACAGGCGCTCCTCATTCCTGCCAAAGATAATCAGGCAATGGAACAGGATTCCAAAGGGAACAGTTCAGAAGACAACACTAGGCGAATCTGGGTACATTACATCAGGCCTTCAAACCCCAGTTCCTGGTATCCTCGCTGTGTAGCCCTTGCAAACCAGTGAACTGTCCTCTTCAATACCAGGCACATAAACATTGCAAATCACCTCTACAAACACGGGAGCCAAAATGATCAATACACTGACCGTGGATCCTTAACATATAACGGAAGAAGAAGAAGGGTTACCACATAATTTATTCACAGAGTGAAATGAGGTTACCTGAATATGATATAAAACAATCGGAATCCGGTGATAATGACGAGATGCCAACTCGAAATAGTGAACAGGCTGTATATACTCCAACGAAAAAGTCTGAAAAGCAAAGAATGTGTATGACTATATTCAAAGAAAGAAACATGCTGCATGACAGTTACTTCAGCTAAAATATGGCTTGTTATTTAGCTTTTTGCAAACTGTTTATTTAATACCAAAAAGAAACTATTGTTTAAGAAATTTATTTTCATTTTACACCAAGTCCATGAGAATTTAATCAAAGACTGCGCTGCTCGTGTTTGCATAATAAACAAGTATTATTTTAAAAGCATTTACTTAAATAGGCCTTTTTTTTTTGTTTGGTGATATGACTTTACAGCAAGCTTATAAACGATATAGCAGAGAAGAGTTAAATTTAATATATATATATAATGTTACTTAAATGCCTATTTTATATGTACGCTAAGTTTGTCGGTAGTCATTGTAACAATCAGACGGCTTAACCAATGATGATGTCAGCTTGAAAGATGCTTGTGTGTTATGTGTAGAGTTCAGGACACATCGGGTTAGGACATTGACCATCGTAATATGGGATTTAAGTATAAAATATCTTGACCAATGAACAACACAGTGACTGACCTGCACAAAATGGGATTTAAGAATAAAATATCTTGACCAATGAACGCCATACTAAGAAAACGTGACATGGCCAGGGACAGGGTGGTGATGTTGACCAGACAGAGGCTCAGGAGGAAAGGAGTGAACATCTTGTCCTTCATGTTCCTCCGACACAGGACGAAGCCGGTCATGACGTTACCTGGAGGTGAAGGTCATGGCCGGTTGGTTTAACAACGACTCACACATGTTATTCTCAGGAACAACTCAATCTACAAGCTATTTATTTTAAAAATTACATTATTTTGTAAGGATGTGTTAAGACAATTTGTAAAGCTTTGTTGAGATAGGATAATACAGCAAACAACAACTGTAATTTAGATTAAGAAGCCAAAATGTCTGTTTAAACACAATCTAACGACATGACAACATGACTAATTAAACACAATCTAACGACATGGCAACATGACTAATTAAACACAATCTAACGACATGGCAACATGTCTAATTAAACACAATCTAACGACATGGCAACATGACTAATTAAACACAATCTAACGACATGGCAATATGACTAATTAAACACAATCTAATGACATGGCAACATGACTAATTAAACACAATCTAACGACATGCCAACATGTCTAATTAAACACAATCTAACGACATGCCAACATGACTAATTAAACACAATCTAACGACATGCCAACATGTCTAATTAAACACAATCTAACGACATGACAACATGACTAATTAAACACAATGTAACGAAATGCCAACATGTCTAATTAAACACAATCTAACGACATGCCAACATGACTAATTAGACACAATCTAACGACATGTCAATATGTCTAATTAAACACAATCTAACGACATGCCAACATGTCTAATTAAACACAATCTAACGACATGACAACATGTCTAATTAAACACAATCTAACGACATGCCAACATGTCTAATTAAACGCAATCTAACGACATGACAACATGTCTAATTAAACACAATCTAACTACATGCCAACATGTCTAATTAAACTCAATCTAACGACATGGCAACATGACTAATGAAAAACAATCTAACGACATGGCAACATGACTAATTAAACACAATCCAACGAGAGCCAAACATGTCTGTTTAAACACAATCTAACAAGATGCAAACAAGTCTGTTTAAACAAAATCTAACAATTTGCAAACACGTCTATTTTAATACAATCTAACGACATGCCAACATGTCTAATTAAACACAATCTAACGACATGCCAATATGTCTAATTAAACACAATCTAACGACATGACACGATGTCTAATTAAACACAATCTAACGACATGACACGATGTCTAATTAAACACAATCTAACTACATGCCAACATGTCTAATTAAACACAATCTAACGACATGGCAACATGACTAATTAAACACAATCTAACGACATGGCAACATGATTAATTAAACACAATCCAACGAGATGCAAACATGTCTGTTTAAACACAATCTAACAAGATGCAAACAAGTCTGTTTAAACAAAATCTAACAATTTGCAAACACGTCTATTTTAATACAATCTAACATGATGCCAACATGTCTGTTAAAACACAATCTAAAAACCTATCATCACCTGGCAGTCCGACCACCAGAAGGATGATTGGGGCCACTGTCAGAAAGATGCGATTGATCTTCACGTAACGGGTGACTTCATCACGTGAGTAAGAAGTGTTGTCGTCTCGGATGTCCAGGAATTCAATGTAATCCAAATTCATTTATGTGTGGTAACCTGGGGTCACCTGGGGTCACCTGGGGTCATCTGGGGACATGAATTATGATCTATCGTCATGTCTGTGTGGTCACTTGGCAACATGTAAAATATGATCTAAGATTATTTATGTGTGGCCACCTAAGGTCACCTGGGGTCCCCTGGGTCATCTGACGATATGTCATATCATTTAAAGTCATTTATTGTCGTCATCCGTTGACATGCAAGCTGGTCTAACGTCATTATATATGGTTTACTAAGAATTCCCAATGTTGTGATCACTTTAATTTTCATTAATTATAACAATTCAATTTAAAAAAGACCTTAATAAAAAATATATCTATTTTTATGTAACCTTTTGAAAAAGTGTTAAGGTTTGGGAGAAGTGATGATTTTGTGAATATTCGACTTTCAGTTCCTCACTGTATACACATTGAGGATATATTTAGAAGAATTTTAAACGAAAAATTCTTTCGCTTTTTAAAAAAAAAAAACTGTTTTTTTACCATAAGTTTAATTTTCCTTTATAGATCCAATTAAAGGGGAAAACAATCGATTAGAATCAATTTAATTTTTCTTTTCAGTACATAGAACGCGATAGTTTTTGAACTATTTTGGCTGTGAGGTTTTTAAAAGATTTCTTTTGCAGCAAAGCACTAGGTAAACCATTGTGTGGTCAGGGTCACAAGGCATTAGGTAAGCTACAGTGTTGTCAGATTCTTAAATTATTATGTGAACGATTTTGTGGTCAGATTCTTAGAGAGAAAAAATAACACTGTAAGATGTCTAGTCAATTTTAACATTTCAATAACCTTTACATTTTTATAGAACTCCTGAGGGCAGTAATGGGAAGGTGGGCTGTGACAATTTTGTATACATCTTAAAATAATGGGAGCAGGGTCTTGGACATTTTTTATGCATCTTATCATAATGGAAGGGTGGGTCTCGGAAATTTTTGTATACCTCTTATAATAATGGGAGGGTGGGTCTTTGACATTTTTGTATACATCTTATAAGGTTAATCTGTACCTTTGACCCTTCCAGCAAATCTGATTTAATTTGGGCAATGTCTCTTGGTTGTTATGTTCATGACATGGCAACATGGCTCAAGCACTTACTATTGGTAGCAATGTTCATGACATGTCAACATGGCTCAAGCACTTACGATTGGTAGCAATGTTCATGACATGTCAACATGGCTCAAGCACTTACGATTGGTAGTAATGTTCAAAACAGTTCATATAAACACATTCACGAAATGGTCTGCAACATACAGACTAACAATCGTCATGTCCTTATTTGGAAATTTCAACTAGGACTAGGACTATGCAGGACTAATAGTAAACCCCTAATTGCATACAGCACTCTATAGTCTAAATACTAGTATTAGTATTTATTCTGAGTAATAAATATGATAAATTCAACTTTAATATAATTAATTTTTTTTAAAAATATATTCTTCTTTACACTGAGTTTACCTTAAATCATTATTATACAGTTATATGATTCTTTGGATACAGCCATTTACTAAGAAACCATTCGAATGCCATTTGTTGATTTGATTAAACACATAATTTTTAGTATTTCTCATCTAAAAAAATATTTTGTTTACCTCTAACATTGGTAGTCGAATCTTTATTTCCGATCCTGTTTTTTAATATAGTTTCTAAAAATAGTCATTAACGTCATTTCCGAAAAAAAATAATTCTTTAATTAAATGTGAGTTGACCTATTTTTTTTTTTTTTATTTTTTTTTTTACATTTGTCTTTCCTTCCCATTCAGCTCCTGCAGATGTAATTGCTAATTTGTGTTGCAACTCGTCATATGTTGGCTGATCAGATTGTTAGGCAAAGCTAATTTTTAGGGCCACAGTTATTGCACACCATAACTGCAACGCTTCAGATCACGTAATTGACTATGTAAAATATACTTGAGGCATTGGCACCGGTCTGACACACCTACTTCATTACAAGAAAGTGGATAGGTTTGATTAATGTGTTGCTAATTGATAGATTGTGTAAGAGGTACAGCCTGGTTTAGACTTGGCCAGTGAGACCTTTAGCAACACAATCACTCTTCTGGAGCTCTTGAATCCGCCAACTATCACAAAAAATAAATAACATTAACGCTATTGAAGTACTGAATTCTTGAAAGACTTGTAAGTACTGAACTATTGAGAGTAATGAACTATTAAACGTACTGAACTCTTGAAACTATGGACGGAACTGAACAAGTTAAACTATTTAAAGTACTAAACTATTGAAAGAATCGTAAGTACTGAACTATTGAAAGAATTGTAAGTACTGAACTCTTGAAAGAATTGTAAGTACTGAACTATTGAGAGTTATGAACTATTAAACGTACTGAACTCTTGAAACTGTGGACGGAACTGAACAAGTTAAACTATTTAAAGTACTAAACTATTGAAACTGTTAATTAAGTACTTTGGTGCACGTCCCCAGCAGTTGACAAATCTAAACGATCGCTAATAAAGTCATTATTGTCACTAAAAGAGTTCAATGATGACTGCTGTCTACGCTAGCAAAATACTTCAGATGTCTTGAGTTTAAATTGTTATAGGTCGTCTTGTTAACATTATGTATTTACTTATGAACTGAAAATGATTGTGAACAATGATAATAATCTTAAAAACAAAAACATTTCCATTTATATTAATTAATAAATAATCTTATCTTATCGCATTAAAATGATTAAAACTATAGGGAGAAGGAACAATTGAAATTATTTAATAATTGAATGTGTACACATCATGAAACTATGAACAATTTAAATTTTAGCACTTTTCAAAGATTTAAATTTAGATCTATTGAAACTATTAAGGGTCATAAGTGAAGGACACAATTAAAGCTATAGTGGGTCAGAACTATTAAAATTATTTGACTATTGAAATTATGTACATTTTAAGACAATGAACAATTTATACTGTAGAATTGATTAAAATATTTAACTTCACAGCTCTTTGGTAACTCGCATGAACAATGCACTACTTAAACTAGTCTTTAAAATGCAACGTCAAAATGTAACAAAGGAAGAAAGCTTTGTTTTTTGTTTTTGTTATTTTTTTGTTATAAGTATTACAAGGTTGAGACGATAACCCTTTTAAACACGTGCACCGTTAGTTTTGTATTAAATAGCATTGGAAGTGTGGAAGATGCTTGAATGGTCTAAGATTTTTTTTTTTAAATACTGTTTTAACACTGCCAGTATGTTGGGAGGGGCTTGTCCCACTACCAGTATGTTTCAGGATGGGATTGACACTGACGGTATATTGGGGGGTTTTGACATTGCCAGCAGGTGGTGGTTTTGACACAACCAGCGTGTTGGGTTGTGGTACTGCCATTTGTGTTGGGAGGGGAAGTTGTAATACTGCCAGGATCTTGGGAGGGGGGAGGGCTTGGTGTTTTAAACTGCAAATATATGGGGGTTGTAATACAGCCAGTATGTTGGGGAGTGGGAGTTGGTGTTGTGAAACTGCCAATATATAGGGGTTGTACTACAGCCAGTATGTTGGGGAGTGGGAGTTGTTCTGAAAAATACAGTATGTTGAGAGGTTGGTTGTCATTGGCACGCGAAGAAGCCAAGATGAGTAATATCGACGGTGAATACGCAGGTGGCTGGCCAGTCCTAAGTGTGGCTGACACATTACTTGCACGTAGTGAACACATGTTTTGGGCGTCTTCGTAGAATTGAAATACAGTTCAGATTTGCTTGATTGTGTGATTGGGCCTATAGTTAACTATCTGATGATTGTGCCACAGAGGTGGGTCTGCATCTTTAGCTTGTGTGCTGCTACATTGGGTCTGCCTGTTTAGCTTGTGTGCTCCACCAGTGTGTCTGCCTCGTTAGCTTGTGTCCTCCAACAGTGGGCCTGCCTCTTTAGCTTGTGTCCTCAAGCAATTTTTTCTGCCTCGTTAGCTTGTGTGCTCCTACAGTGTGTCTGCCTCGCCAACTTATACGTGTCAAAACTGTGTTTCATTTTCCCATAAAATCATGTGGATGTTTGTGGATAAGCATGACACTTTCAGCCTATGTTCGCAGCGTTCCCTTATGGACAATATAATGTACACGCTCTGTTTAAGCAGTCCACTGTCTTGAATGAAAACTCATTGTTTAGGCAATTTACTGTCTTGCATGTACACTCATTTTAGGCAGTCTACTGTCTTGCATGTGCACTCATTGTTTAGGCAGTCTAATGTCTTGAATGTACACTCATTGTTTAGGCAGTCTATTGTCTTGAATGTACACTCATTGTTTAGGCAGTCTACTGTCTTGCATGTACATTCATTGTTTAGGCAGTCTACTGTCTTGAATGTACACTCATTTTTTAGGAAGTCTACAGTCTTGAATGTACACTCATTGTTTAGGCAGTCTACTGTCTTGAATGTACACTCATTTTAGGCAGTCTACTGTCTTGCATGTGCACTCATTGTTTAGGCAGTCTACTGTCTTGAATGTACACTCATTGTTTAGGAATCCTACTGTCTTGAATGTGCACTCATTGTTTAGGCAGTCTACTGTCTTGAATGTACATTCATTGTTTAGGCAGTCTACTGTCTTGAATGTACACTCATTGTTTAGGAAGTCTACAGTCTTGAATGTACACTCATTGTTTAGGCAGTCTACTGTCTTGAATGTACACTCATTGTTTAGGCAGTCTACTGTCTTGAATGTACACTCATTGTTTAGGCAGTCTACTGTCTTGAATGTACACTCATTGTTTGGGCAGTCTACTGTCTTGAATGTACACTCATTGTTTGGGCAGTCTACTGTCTTGAATGTACACTCATTGTTTGGGCAGTCTACTGTCTTGAATGTACACTCATTGTTTAGGCAGTCTACTTTCTTGAATGTACACTCATTGTTTAGGCAGTCTACTGTCTTGAATGTACACTCATTGTTTAGGCAGTCTACTGTCTTGAATGTACACTCATTGTTTAGGCAGTCTACTGTCTTGAATGTACACTCATTGTTTAGGGAGTCTACTGTCTTGCATACACACTCATTGTTTAGGCAGTCTACTTTCTTGAATGTACACTCATTGTTTAGGCAGTCTACTGTCTTGAATGTCCACTCATTGTTTAGGCAGTCTACTGTCTTGAATGTACACTCATTGTTTAGGCAGTCTACTGTCTTGAATGCACACTCATTGATTAGGCAGTCTACTGTCTTGAATGTAGTCTCATTGTTTAGGCAGTCTACTGTCTTGCATGTACACTCATTGTTTAGGCAGTCTACTGTCTTGCATGTACACTCATTGTTTAGGCAGTCTACTGCCTTGCATGTACACTCATTGTTTAGGCAGTCTACTTTCTTGCATGTACACTCATTGTTTAGGTAGTCTACTGTCTTGCATGTAGCCTACACTCATTGTTTACGCAGTCTAATGTCTTGAATGTACACTCATTGTTTGGGCAGTTTACTGTCTTGAATGTACACTCATTGTTTAGGCAGTCTACTGTCTTGAATGTACACTCATTGTTTGGGGTGTCTACTGTCTTGCATGTACACTCATTGTTTACGCAGTCTACTGTCTTGCATGTACACTCATTGTTTAGGCAGTCTACTGCCTTGCATGTACACTCATTGTTTAGGCAGTCTACTTTCTTGCATGTACACTCATTGTTTAGGTAGTCTACTGTCTTGCATGTAGCCTACACTCATTGTTTACGCAGTCTACTGTCTTGAATGTACACTCATTGTTTGGGCAGTCTACTGTCTTGAATGTACACTCATTGTTTGGGCAGTCTACTGTCTTGAATGTACACTCATTGTTTGGGCAGTCTACTGTCTTGAATGTACACTCATTGTTTGGGCAGTCTACTGTCTTGAATGTACACTCATTGTTTGGGCAGTCTACTGTCTTGAATGTACACTCATTGTTTGGGCAGTCTACTGTCTTGAATGTACACTCATTGTTTGGGCAGTCTTCTGTCTTGAATGTACACTCATTGTTTGGGCAGTCTTCTGTCTTGAATGTACACTCATTGTTGGTCATCCCTTAGTTTAGTGCTTTTTATCAATTCTACAGAAGGAAAATAATAATTTTTACCTCCTGGAACTACATTAACAGACTTCAGTGGCTACTATAACATGTATTTATTGATTTCCAATTGCTTGTAATGCATTTTCCGTGTTTTTAACGGAAACTCTAATATAAAACATGTATTTACAAAGTAATTCAAACGCTTCGAACACCTTTGTTTAACTAGATGGACAAGGGCGACTGGGTTGCTGAATGGTCTAAAACTGAGCAAACCTCAAGTTGGTTGTCTGGAGTTCAAGTCCAGCCAAAGGCAAGTGAAGCAAAAAATCACCCCGGGTACACAAGGCAACCAGAGGCATGGCTCGAGCACATGGTGTTTCTGTAACACCTTTGTTTAACTAGATGGACAAGGCAACCAGAGGCATGGCTCGAGCACATGGTGTTTCTGTAACACTTTTTTTTAACTAGATGGACAAGGCAACCAGAGGCATGGCTCGGGCACATGGTGTTTCTGTAACACCTTTGTTTAACTAGATGGACAAGGCAACCAGAGGCATGGCTCGAGCACATAGTGTTTCTGTAACACATTTGTTTAACTAGATGGACAAGGCAACCAGAGGCATGGATCGAGCACGTAGTGTTGATGTTACACATTTGTTTAACTAGATGGACAAGGCAACCAGAGGCATGGCCAAAGCAACGTAGTGTTGATGTTACACATTTGTTTAACTAGATGGACAAGGCAACCAGAGGCATGGCTCGAGCACGTAGTGTTGATGTTACACATTTGTTTAACTAGATGGGCAAGGCAACCAGAGGCATGGCCAAAGCAACGTAGTGTTGATGTTACACATTTGTTTAACTAGATGGACAAGGCAACCAGAGGCATTGCTCGAGCACATGGTGTTGATGCAACACCTTTGTATAACTAGATGGACAAGGCAACCAGAGGCATGGCTCGAGCACGTAGTGTAGATGTTACACATTTGTTTAACTAGGGCTGAAGTTGATGAATTAAAAGCGGCGCTGTAGAGCCGAGCCAGGTTCGTGGAAGCAAGTTTGTTCACTGCCGGAGCTGGAGTGGATAGGAATCTGAAAAGGTGAAAAGGGAGATGGGTGACAATGCGTCTACATTTTTTTAAAAACATTTGTGGAGATGGAGAAATGGAAGGGGGGGAGGGTTGGACATCGGCCAGGAGCGTGAGGACATTTACTGAAGCATGTGTCACACTGATGATAAGCCAATACGTTGTCCCGTGATTGCTCAGCTCTAATTTAAGCACCCCTCCCCCTGTTCCGTATGCCAGTGAGCTTAAGTTGACTGATTTGGGCTAAGGAAAATTAGGGTGAGTGCTTTGGATTCTATATATATAAGAATGAGCTAGAGTGACATAACGCCAAAAGGGAGATATGATTTAAGTACGTTCGGATTCCTAAAAACAATCATAGTTATTTTCTATCACTTTACGGAAATCGAAAAATTTAAATGCGCAAAAAAATAGTTTAAATCCGCTTTTACTTTATTAAAATGTAAAGTTTCATTATTATGAATGACAAATACATTTAAAGTATCAACTAATGAACTATTTTTAAGTTGTTTATATGTTTTGAAAGTTATGAAAAATTATAAAAAATGAGATCTTTATTTGACACAATCAAACCGATAAAAGACGTCTAACACATGTGAGACCTAACTATTTACAATTCTACATTGACCACTTGTTTAGAAAGAAATAGCGAACACATAGACATCTTTAAAGCCAATGAAATAAATGCAACACATTTATTTTAATCTAGATACATCCTATCGGCAACTTTTATAAGGTATCTTTAAGGAGAGAAGAATTATCCTCATTTGACCACACAGGTGCCGTGAAACATTCAAGGAAATGCACTTCTTTTGATCTCGTAGAATGTTTAAATTGTTGTTGTATTCCAGCAAAAAGATGTTACTTTACTTTTAAAAATACGTTTAATGAAGTTCCATGAGTTAAAATGGAATTTAAAAATTTATTTTTTCTACAAATAATAAAGAGCACCAAAAATAAGGGATTATTCCCTCATTGTTTAGGCAGGCTATGTCTGCCATTCTCCCAACATTTCCATCTCATCTGCTATAATACCATTCTATCTATCTATATATACACTCCATGTATTAAATACTTACTCTCCTTGTATCAAATATTTACACTCCTAGCATCACATATTTACACACCTGGTATTAAATATGTTCAACCCATGTATCAAATACTTTCACTTCTTGTATCAAATATTTACACTCCTAATATCAAATATTTATTTTCCTGGCATCAAATATGTACACCCCTTGTATCAAATAATTACACCACTTGTATCAAATATTTACACTCTTAGTATTAAATATTTGCACCCCATGTATCAAAGAATTACACTCCTTACATCACATAATGACACTCCTAGTATCAAATATTAACACTCCTAGTATCAAATATTTACACTACTATTTTTCGGTGTTATTTTGGTGTTATGTGTTCACATGTCACCTAACAGGCTTGAAAAGGACTATTGCACATTGTTTGTAGTTTCTGTGTCAATATGGATTTTTACGTGGAAATTCTGGTATCATCATTTTCGGAATGTTCTGGGCTGTGTAGTGGTATAAATGGTTTAAACATCGGATAATAGATTCCTGAGGTATCTGCTGGTGTTGGTTTTTTCTTATGTAAAAAGGCCAATGAACACAGTTTTGACAATACGGCATGTGTGCCGCTTTCTAGTAAGCTTCCACTCAGGATAGAAATATCATAGCCAGGCCTATGAGTAAATACTACAGAGACGCAGTTACACATCCAGACTATTACAGGCCTCAAATTATGCGCTATACCAAGGCTCAACTACTGTTCTTCGACACGGTTTATGTTGACCCCCAGTTTTTACAAGTGATCGAAAGACTGGTTCAGCTTGGCCTAAACTGCGAGACAAGAAAAAGTATCAAGTAAGCCAATAGGCACACGGCGAAAGAAGACGAGTCTCTATCGAGCTGGTCGTCGTAAACAGCGTCCACTGAAATACCGCCATGGCGACTGCAGTGTCAATACTATTGCGGGTGATAATCGTTATGAGGAGCCTTTTGATGAAGCTTTTAGTAACGAGGAGGACGACGGAAATCAGCCACCTACTGTGTCATCAATCTTGCCCGTTCCCTATATGTCAAGGCTAAGGTCACAGCCAGTGGCCCATGATTTTGCATCACCTCGTGGGGGGGGGGGCAAAATAAAATCTAGTTGTTGTCGACTGTCAGCCTTTTGTGAGGCCGCAATCACGCACTTTGGGGTGCTGTATTTTAACACCCAGTCATGCAGGAACAAGACATTTGAGGTGCGTGATCTTATTTTAGAGAGCAAGGCCGATCTTGTGTTCATTACGGAGAGGTGGTTTAAGCAGGTCGGAGTTGAGGTCAAGCTGCAAGAAATCACACCTCCGGACTATCTCCTTCATTCCTGCCCAAGACTGTCTCGTGGTGGCAGAGGTATTGCTGTTCTTTACAGGAGCTCCCTCAAGAATAGTGTGGCGTTCTCAAAATCAGACCAGTTTGTTTCATTTGAGATTTGCAAGATGCAACTTAATTATTGTGACCAAGCGATTACTCTTCTTTGATTATTCAGGCCACCTCACAATAAGCGAAATAAGTTGAAAGCCTCCCAGTTTACTGCTGAGTTTATAAAGCTCCTAGACACGTACGCCTCTACAAATACCAACGTCATCATAATAGGTGACACCAATTGCCACTTTGATTCCACCACTGACAGCTATGTGAAGACTCTGAAATCAGCTCTTGACACATACAGTATGACCCAGCTGTACAGTCTCCCGACACAGAAGAGGGGTCACATCCTGGATTGGCTTGTTGTCAGAGAGGACCGCGCAGCTGTCATCCGCAACATCATTATTGAAAATAAATTATCTCTGATCACTTTCCCATATTCTTTGACCTAGACTTGACGAAGCCGGGGCGCCCTCTGCGCACAGTCACATCTCGTAACCAGCGAAAAATTGATCTAGTAGCCTTCAGATGCGACGTCGCCGCCCTCAGGTGCTGTGAAAAAGGCCCCGCTACATCCTACAACAGTGGCCTCAGAGTCATTTTAGACAAACATGCACCACTGACCACACGGCGCGTTACGGACCGCCCTTCCGCCCCATGGCTCACGCCCGAAATTAAGCTAGCGAAGCAGAAGCAGCGACGTGAAGAACGCCAATGGCGGAAGTCGGGCTTGACCGTGCACCGACAAATCTTTGGTCACCACAGGGAACGAACCAAACAGTTGGTCCTTGCAGCTAGGACAGATCATGTTAGTCATCAGATTATAGACAGCAGCTCAAGCAAGGACCTATTTCGCATTGTGGGTCAGCTGACCGGTAAAAACAAGTCTACATCTCTGCCAAATAACATTGCTGTAGAAGAGATGCCAGACCCTCTAAATGACTTCTTTATTACAAAAGTTAAGAGGGTCAGGGCGAAACTTGACAGTTGCACCGATACTGCTCCAGAATTCTCACCCTTTAACGGCTCTTCTATGGATGAATTTGTTGAGGTCAGTGAATAGAATGTGAGGAAAATCCTCGCTGATACCCCAAGAAAGTCATGTTCGCTTGACCCTCTTCCAGCAGGGCTCTTGTATGAATGTCTGGAGGAAATAGTCCCCATCATCACCTGTATCATGAATCAGTCCTTAGCTACTGGTATTGTTTCATCATCTTTTAAAGAAGCGATATTCACTTCACTGTTAAAGAAAGCAAATCTTGACCCAAATGTGATGGAAAATTATCGCCCCATCTCAAATCTACCATTTATATCCAAAATCTTAGAAAAAGTCGTTCTCCGCCAACTCCTGATCACCTCATACAATGTGACTTGTTTGAACCTTTCCAGTCAGCATACAGGGCGCATCATTCTACTGAGACAACCCTGTTGCGCGTCGTAAACGACCTTCTGTCGTCTTGTGATGAGGGCCAAGTATCGATTTTGTCTTGAATCGATCTATCGGCAGCTTTCGATACGCTTGATCACGGCATACTGCTCCAGCGTCTGCAAAAAAGTTCGGTCTCACTGATAACGTCCTGAGTTGGTTCCGATCCTATCTGACTAATCGGATCCAGTCAGTTATTTCAAACGGCTTGACCTCGAAGAAATCTAATATCGAATTCGGAGTACCCCAGGGCTCGGACCTAGGCCAGGTGCTTTTCACGATGTACATTCAGCCACTGGTTGCAGAGATCAAGAAGTTCGACATGCAATACCACATGTTCGCAGACGACATCCAACTTCATCATTCCGTGATCCCCTCTCAGTTCCCTCAGCTGCTCAGTATGACACAGAAGACAGTGGAGTCAGTTAAGCACTGGATGGCCATAAACAAGCTCAAATGGAATGATGATAAGACTAAGCTGCTCCCCATCGCGACCGCTCAGAAGCAAAAATCTGTAAATAACACGACATTAATCACTCTCTCAGGTGTGCGTATTGAGTTAGCTCAAACAGAGTGGTACCTGGGTGTCTACTTAGACCGAAGACTAACCTTGGAAAGTCACATTAGCATGCTATGCAAGGCGATTTTTCTAGAGCTGCGCAGGATTATTCACATCAGGCCCTTCCTAACATTTGATGCAACAAAGAGGCTGATGTCTGCATTTGTGCTATCACGCAAAGACTATTGCAATGCTCTCATGGTCGGTCTTCCAGCTACGCTCCTGGATAAAATTCAAATAGCACAGAATAATGCGGCTCGCATTGTTCTCCGCAAACGCAAGTTCGACCATGCAAAAACACTTCTGAGAGAGTTGCATTGGCTGCCGGTGCGTGCTCGCATAGATTACAAAAACGCAACTTTGTGCTGCCGCTGCTTACATGACCTGGCGTCGTCCTATCTGATAGAGCTGCTGAAGCCTTATGTACCCACTAGAGAGCTCCGCTCATCCGATAGTGGCAAACTCTCGACACCACGTGTTCGCCTTGAGACTTACGGAAAGCGCACTTTCGCATTTGTTGGTCCAACAATTTGGAATGCCCTTCCTGTCGATCTCAGAAACAATCAGACACTGGAGTCCTTTAAAACCGATTTAAAGACACATCTATTTCGCAAACACATTCTGGGATGATTGTCTACCATATCTTCCATTTAATGCATATTGGCTGTAATGCTTAGGGTTGAAATGGGTAGAAAGACTTTGCCATTGTATGCTTGTAATTAGTTTTTGTAGTAGAACGTTTGTTTTAAATGTGGTAAATTATAGATTTGTTTTTGTTGACTTTGTACCGCGCTTCGAGCCTTTGGGGATGAAGCGTATTTTTGAAATAAACTTTATTATTATTATTATTATTACTAATATCAAATATTTATACTCCTAGCATCAAATATTTACACCCCTTGTATGAAATATTTGAACTCCTTGTATCAAATATTTACAACCCTAGTATCTAATATTTACACTCTTTGTATCAAATATTTACACGTCATGTATCAAATATTGACACTCCTAGTATCAAATATTGACATCCTAGTATCAAATATTGACACTCCTAGTATCAAATATTGACACTCCTAGTATTAAATTTTGACACTCCTAGTATCAAATATGGACACTCCTAGTATCAAATATTGACACTCCTAGTATTAAATATTGACACTCCTAGTATCAAATATTGACACTCCTAGTATCAAATATTTACACCCCTTGTATCAAATACTTACACTCCTTACATTAAAAGTATGTTATAAAAGATCTATATAGTAGCATTTTTGTATTGTTTCTCTGTGATGCGCCTGTACACCAAAAACATCAGTGTAGACAACCTTGACGAAGGAAAAAACAATATTAACTTCCTCGTTTTTTAAATGCATTACATCACTGTATCTTAACGTCTCTTAACCAGGTAAATGGCACAAAGATTGGAGCGCTCCACTAAACACTTAATGAATCAGATACTAAACAACGTACAATCAAGCTCATTATAAAATGTCAGAACTGTGTTGTTTATTTAGTGAGCCACATTTTCATTTTAAAGACAACTTTACAAATGTCATTTTGAAAATGTCATACGTATTTTACAGCTCTCTCTTTTTTTTTCGCTCTCTTTATCTCTTTATCCATCTATTTTTTCTCTCTCTTTCTTGCACTCTCTCTTTCCTCTCTCTTTAAATCTTTTTTTTTTTTGGATAAGCTTCTAGTTCTCTTTCTTTCTCAAACTCTATGTATCTCTCTTTCTCTCTCCCTTTATATCTCTCTCTTTTTCCATCAAACTTCTCTTTCTATCTCTATCGACATCTCTTTCTTTATTTTTTCCTCTAAACCAAACAATACATCCCAAATAGAGGCATATGAGATCCATCCTAACCCAATCTTTATATCCCAAATGCAAGCAAATGACATGTATTCACAACCAATCTCTACATCTCAAAGACACCCATATGGCATGTGTTCACAACCAATCACTATATCTCATAGACTCTCATATGACATAAATTCACATACAATCTCTATATTTCATAGACTCTCATATGACATGTATTCACAACCAATCTATAAATCTCACAGACTCCCATATGACATGTATTCACAACAAATCTCTACCTCTCATAGACTCCAATATGGCATGTATTCACAACCAATCTCTACCTCTCTAAGACTCTCATATGGCATGTATTCACAACCAATCTCTACATCTCATAGACTCCAATATGGCATGCATTCACAACCAATCTCTACCTCTAATAGACTCACATATGGCATGTATTCACAACCAATCTCTACATCTCATAGACTCACATATGGCATGTATTCACAACCAATCTCTACATCTCATAGACTCCCATATGACATGTTTTCACAACAAATCTCTATATCTCATAGACTCCAATATGGCATGCATTCACAAACAATCTTTACATCCCATAGACCCTCATATGGCATGTATTCATCAACCAATTTCTACAACTCAAAGACACACATATGGCATGTATTCACAAGAAATCTCTACCTCTCATAGACTCATATATGGCATGTATTCACAACAAACCTCTACCTCTCATAGACTCAAATATGGCATGTATTCAACTCCAATCTCTACCTCTCATAGACTCACATATGGCATGTATTCACAACCAATCTCTACATCTCATAGACTCACATATGGCATGTATTCACAACCAATCTCTACATCTAATAGACTCCCTTATGGCATGTATTCACAACCAATCTTTACGTCTCATAGACGCCCATATGGGAAGTATTCACAACAAAATTTTACATCTCATAGACTCCCATATGACATGTATTCACAAAAAAATATCTCCATCTCATAGACTCCCGTATGACCAATATTCAGAACCCATATTAACATATCATAGACTCCCATATGGCAAGTATTCACAACCAATCTATGCATCTGATTGACTCCCATATCACATGTATTCACAAACAATCTATAAATCTCATAGACTCCCATATAACATGTATTCACAACTAATCTCTACATCTCATAGACTCCCATATGACATGAATTCACAACCAATCTCTATATCACATAGACTTCCGAAAGACTATTATTTACAAATCAATCTATACATGTTACAGACTATCGCATGTCTTAAATTCACAGCCAATCTCTATATCTCATAGACTCCCATATGGCAAGTATACACAACTAATCTGTAAATCTCATAGACTCCCGTATGACGTTTGTTCAGAAGAAAAAAAATGAGTCGCTTGTAGGCTTAGGTAGATCCCGCTTGCTTTCATTCGTGGGGTCAATTGAGCTGACCCCTGCGTCGTTCGCTGGCTGAGTCGAAACCCTTTGTTCAACGATTTGGTTGAATTTTTTAGAAGACTGTGAGAATCGCGAAACTCGGCGACTTTGGGATTCTTGGGTGAATCTGGAAATACGTCCTTGGAACAGAGTAGAATAAAGAAAAAACATTTATTAAACAGTGTAGAATTGAGAAATGTAGAACTCAGAGTAGAACTGTGAAGCACATCTAAAAAACAGAATAGAATTAAGAAACCATTGTATAAAAAAGAATAGAATTAATTTTTTTTAAATGTAGAAAACATAGTAGAATTTAAAAAAAAAAAAAATGTTGAAAATAGTTGAGGGTTGAGAAAAATCTAGGAAACAGAGTAATATTGAGAAAACAATGTAGATAACAGAGTGCAATTAAAAACACAGTGTAGAAAACAAGGTAGAATTGAGAAAACATGTAGAAAACTGAGTATAATTGAGAAAAACCGTGAAGATAACAGAGTACAATTGAGTAAACAGTGAAGAAAACAGAGTTAAACTAAGAACCACTTGTAGAAAAGAGAGTAGAACCCAGCCCTACCCCCCCCCCACTCCTTTTGGTCTGGGGTACGTCCGTTCGACTGAAAACGCTGCGTTTAAAGCGTTCGTTGTCCACTCTCACTAAGAGTCTGGATGAGTTTGCTTCCCCTTTGGAGGATTGGTGTTGCGTCACCATCCCCACCAACCATGGAGTCTTTCGGTCCGGACGAAAGCTGGAACGAATCGGTCGCCTAAAAGCGGCTTTCTCGCGGCCGCATAACTGAGTGGTTTAGCCGCGACCCCAAACACATATCCGTCAACGGCAACACGTCATCATGTTACGACTTTGCTACTCCCGATACGTTGGGATTCATGCGGTCGGCCGGGGCTTTTTGCGTCGGGAGACCTGACCTCCCTACCAGTCCGCCACACCACGGAGAGGCAAAAGCCCATGTGGACGCCCACAAGTTTCCTCGGAGACGCTCCGCTTCCGCTTTAGAATAATATAAATGGATCTAGTCTCATTCATTTCTTGTATTTATACCTTCCCTTTGGTGGAGTACTCGTATTTCAGTTTATGAATACAAATCCTTCCGTGTATAGGAAACCTACCCTCGGTGTAAATGAAACCTACCCTCGGTGTAAATGAAACCTACCCTGGGTGTAAATGAACCCTACCTTCCGCATAAATGAACCCTACATTCGGTAAAAATAAAGCCCACCTTCGGTGTAAAAGAACCTTACCTTCCGTATAAATGAACTCTAACTTCGGTGTATGTTTGCCCTACGTCTGTTAAGCAATCTATTTCCACTATTCTTCTCTATCCATCGGCTATTTCAGGCTAGAGCCATTTTAGCAGCAGTCTTTCGACTTTATGTTTGATATTTAGTTTAAGACAGTCATCGGCATCCATTTGCTTTAATTGTGCAAAAGATGGATTTCTCATTATTCGACATGGGAACACAAAGTCACGTGACATCTGTTGTGTTTGTTTTTTGTGTATCCTTTCGCTACATACATATTATATATATTTATATATATATATATATTTTTTTTTATTTTTTATTTTGGTCTTCGAGGCGCCAAGGACAAATAATCCGTGATTCATCTGGTAGCCGTGCCGAAGGTTGTTGAAATTTGCTGAAAATTTCTAATGTTACAGAAGCTGAAATAATTGTTGTAAAGTGTCTGCGTAGAGCATATGTAGAGTATGTATAATTAACACCAACAAGATAAATGAAATACTAGAACTATGGAAACATTCTTACTTGATGGGTCCAAGATTTCATCTAAAATGACTTGTTTCTTGCGACGGCACAATTTCTTGCACACATTCACGACTTTGAAGAATTCAGTCCTAAACTTTCTGTCGAAGACGATGTAGAAGATGATGGTTGTGGCGTAGTTGGAGTACTGAAAGAGCAGGATGCCCCCAAGCACTGGCCGGTGGAGAAAGTAAACACGCGGTCAGTCCAACAGAGGTTGAGGCGGCATGGACACTATGTCCAAGAATTAGATCCTACCTATTCATTCTGACATCTGAACATTCGCGCCAGTTGAGAACGGCTGCCTCACAGAGTCGATAACTGGGGTTTTTGTAGGCTTGAACTTGATGAGGTGGGGCTGCAATGGATTGACTGGGATATCTGGGTTTGGTAGACTGGTAGGGAGATGGGAAATCTGGGGTTGGAAGTATATTTGGGGTGCCTTGGGTGGCTCACATAGGGTGGGAATAAGGGGTTGGGAATTCTGGGATTGGTAAAAAAAAGGGGGGATGGCTTGGTTGGCTAAGATCGGATTGGGTGGGAATGAGTTGGCTGGGATATCTGGGACTGGTTAGAGCAGGTGGATAGACTTGCTTGGCTAAGATCGGATTGGGTGGGAATGAATTGGCTGGGATATCTGGGACTGGTTAGAGCAGGTGGATAGACTTGGTTGGCTAAGATCGGATTGGGTGGGAATGAGTTGGCTGGGATATCTGGGACTGATTAGAGCAGGTGGATAGACTTGGTTGGCTAAGATCGGATTGGGTGGGAATGAGTTGGCTGGGATATCTGGGACTGATTAGAGCAGGTGGATAGACTTGGTTTGCTAAGATCAGATTGGGTAAGAATGAGTTGGCTGGGATATCTGGGACTGATTAGAGCAGAAGGATAGGCTTGCTTGGATAAGATCGGGTTGGGTGGGAATGAGTTGGCTGGGATATCTGGGACTAGTTATAGCAGGTGGATAGACTTGGTTGGTTAAGATCGGGTTGGGTAAGAATGAGTTGGCTGGGATATCTGGGACTAGTTAGAGCAGGTGGATAGAATTGGTTGGCTAAGATCGGATTGGGTGGGAATGAGTTGGCTGGGATATCTGGGACTGATTAGGGCCGGGTGATAGAATTGGTTGGCTAAGATCAGATTGGGTAAGAATGAGTTGGCTGGGATATCTGGGACTGGTTAGAGCAGGTGGATAGACTTGGTTGGCTAAGATCGGATTGGATGGGAATGAATTGGCTGGGATATCTGGGACTGATTAGAGCAGGTGGATAGACTTGCTTTGCTAAGATCAGATTGGGTAAGAATGAGTTGGCTGGGATATCTGGGACTGATTAGAGCAGGTGGATAGGCTTGGTTGGATAAGATCGGGTTGAGTGGGAATGAGTTGGCTGGGATATCTGGGACTAGTTAGAGCAAGTGGATAGACTTTGTTGGCTATGATCGGGTTGGGTAAGAATGAGTTTGCTGGGATATCTGGGACTAGTTAGAGCAGGTGGATAGAATTGGTTGGCTAGGATCGGATTGGGTGGGAATGAGTTGGCTGGGATATCTGGGACTGGTTAGAGCAGGTGGATAGACTTGGTTGGCTAAGATCGGATTGGGTGGGAATGAGTTGGCTGGGATATCTGGGACTGATTAGAGCAGGTGGATAGACTTGGTTGGCTAAGATCGGATTGGGTGGGAATGAGTTGGCTGGGATATCTGGGACTGATTAGAGCAGGTGGATAGACTTGTTGGCTAAGATCGTGTTGGGTGTGAATGAGTTGGCTGAGTTATCTGGGACTGATTAGAGCAGGTGGATAGACTTGGTTGGCTAAGATCGGGTTGGTTGGGAATGAGTTGGCTGAGATATCTGGGACTAGTTAGAGCAGGTGGATAGACTTGCTTGGCTAAGATCGGGTTGGGTGGGAATGAGTTGGCTGGGATATATGGGACTAGTTAGAGCAGGTGGATAGACTTGGTGGGCTAAGATCGGGTTGGGTGGAAATGAGTTGGCTGGGATATATGGGACTAGTTAGAGCAAATGGATAGACTTGGTTGGCTAAGATCGGGTTGGGTGGGAATGAGTTGGCTGGGATATCTGGGACTGATTAGAGCAGGTGGATAGGCTTGGTTGGATAAGATCGGGTTGGGTGGGAATGAGTTGGCTGGGATACCTGGGACTAGTTAGAGCAGATGGATAGACTTGGTTGGCTAAGATCGGGTTGGGTGGGAATGAGTTGGCTGGGATATCTGGGACTAGTTAGAGCAGGTGGATAGACTTGGTTTGCTAAGATCGGGTTGGGTGGGAACGAGTTGGCTGGAATATCTGGGACTGATTAGTGCAGGTGGATAGAATTCGTTGGCTAAGATCGGTTTGGGTGGGAATGAGTTGGCTGGGATATCTGGGACTGATTAGAGCAGGTGGATAGAATTGGTTGGCTAAGATCGGATAGGGTGGGAATGAGTTGGCTGGGATATTCGAGACTGATTAGAGCAGGTGGATAGACTTGGTTGGCTAAGATCGGGTTGGGTAGGAATGAGTTGGTTGCGATCTGTTAGAGTGGCTGGAGTGGGGGTGTCATTATCTCTAATTTCATGTAAAAGAATCTTCATCAATGTACAACACTTAACTGTAAAATAGTAAGCAAATCCCAAAACAATGGGGGGCTGCCATGCGTGACCTTTCCATCTACTATAGTTACTGGACGAAAGATGCATATAAGTAACTCACTAGATTTGCAGAAGTAGTGCGAAATTCTCTGAATTTGATATGGGCGCTTTTTTATCACAGCGTAACAGTCATCCATGCATGCAGACCTAGATAATTGTTATTGGTTATAAGCATAAAATATGCGCCCGTAGCTGAATGAGTTGAACAACTCACACATTTGAGCCTTGAGGCGGCCAATCACGTTCTCCTCATCGTACATCCCCTTGATGTACTGGTACAGCATGAGAGGAATGATGGTCACCAAAAACTGGACGTTGGAAATCGTCACGAGAGTGTACAATTCCTTTCTGACTGCGGATACAATGATTGAATTGGGTTAATTTATGTTCTCTTTTCGTGGGTACATTTCTTTCGTCACACAAAACACATTGCAAGCATTTGTAAACATCTGCAACTAATAAAATGTATGATTGTAAGCATTGGTCAATATCTTCAAATAATATTGTGTTTGATTGTAAGCATTGGTTATCACCTTCAACTAATATGATGTATGATTGTAAGCATTGGTTAACACCTTCAACTAATATGATGCATGATTGTAATCATATGACCACATCTGCACCTAATTTTATGTCTTATTGTAAGCATCGGACCACCACTGCTACTAATAATATGTATGAATGTAGGCATAGGGCCACATTTTAAACTGATATTATGTATGATTGTAAGCACAGAACAAAATCTGCGACTAATATTATGTATGATTGTGAGCATAGGATCACATTTGCAAACAAATTATGTATGCTTTTAATCATTAGTTGAACTAATATGATGCTTGATTTTAAGCATTGATGCAACTAATATGATGTTTGATTGTTAGCATTGGGTGCAATAAATGCAGCTAACATGATGCATGACTGCAAGCATTATCAATGCTAAGAACTGATCAGATGAGGGTCCTCACTTTTTAGAAGGGGCTCCGTATCGGTCTCGTCAAACACAGGCGGTGGCTTGAACGTGTTTAGCAGGATGAACAGGTTGGGTGTGATCAGCAGAAAGAATGGCACAATGACCTGGATGGCCATCTCCACTTGGAACATCGTGGTATCACTAGGGAGGTAGCACTCAACAACCACCCTGGGGATGACGCAGATTTTAGTTGTTTTAGATCATGTCTGGGGCCATTTGGCGTTCATCTTATTCTCCTTGTGAAAAACAAGTGATTTGAGAAAAAACTTCATCTTTAAGCTGAGTGTGTTTAAAAGATCTAAGCGTTGATATTTTTTTATAGATAATTAAAAACAAAAAATTTAATGACTTCTGCTAACGCCTGGATATGTAAATTCTTTCTAAAAATAAATAATAATGAATCATAGAGAGAAATGAAGTCGTACGCTTTGCAGAGAAGAGTATTTTCTTACATTATGCAGAGAAATGATGTTCTTAAATTATGCAGGGAATTAATGTTCTTAAATTATGCAGAAAATTAATGTTCTTAAATTATGCAGAAAATTAATGTTCTTAAAGTATGCAGTGAAACAACGTTCTTGCATTATGCAGAGAAATTTTGATCTTAAATTATGCAAGTAAATAATGATCTTAAATTATCGATAGAAATGATGATCTTAACAAATTTCAAGAATGATGATTGAAGATACAAATTTGCATTTCCAAAGGATACGATACTGCAGGAGCTGAGCAGTCTGACTACAAGACATACAAGCGAAGATCACAAAGCTATGTTATCTCACAGATTAAAAGACATACAAGATACAGTAGCAGTAGATTCAGACATTAGAAGTATACCCCCAAATAGCAAGGACTGTGAAACACTAACTAACAAAGCCTTTCGATATGAAAGGCATGATGTCTTATATAACATCCGGAGTGCCTGATGTATAATTTTGGTCCCTTGTAGGTAAACTCTTGTTAGAGTCTTGAGAACATTTGGCTGGGGTAGAGGAATTAAATCTCGTTGTAGAGTCGTCAAAACTTGCACACAAGTCCTCAGTAAGACGCTCTTTAAAGGTAGAACTCTTCTAGGAGCTCATAAAACTCGCAGCCAAAGCAAGTAATTTATCTGGAGTCGGTAAAACTAGCCTTATTGTTCATAATGAAACTCTTTAATGAGTCAGGACATGCCTCTTTGAAGTTTGCATGGACATCTGAGAGCAGAAAGTCATGAGTTTTTTAAATGTGTTTCCAGATGTATCACGAGACGTACAAGCGGAGACTTTTTAGTTGTGTACCAGGATGTGTGGTCCACTCAGTTTTCTTCTTGAGTTTCTAACATTCATCCATCGAATGTCCTTTTTTACAGTAGGCACATGTGTTTTTTTTTTTTTTTACTTATTTCTTTTGTACAGGGCTTATATGATTTTTGTGGAGGTTAGCTGTAAAGTCGATGTTTTCGCCTTATTGTGCCAGTCTTTTTTGGTGTCAAATGTGTTCTTTGAGAGTTGAAATGAGATGGTAAAGTCATCAGCTAACACTTCTTCCATTGGAGCGTCACCTTCCCTACGGTCTGCAATATGGATTTGCACCTCTGTACGAACACAGTTCTTGAACTCCTCCATCAGAATGAGGTTCTTGAAAATTTAAAAAATCTGTATCTTTGTTTTTTTTTCGTGCAGCCTCTTATCCACGAGTCGTTCCTTTTCCCGGAAACATCCCGTTTCAACAGCTCCCTAATTATTTTACGGTAGGCTTCGGTGACACATTCATAAGCGTTAGGTATTAAGGATTTTACAAGGTCAGAGTCCCAACGCTGTTCCGCTTTCAAGGATACAAAACGTTTTTCTGCCCTTCCACTCAGAGATGGTTGCAATAAAGTAGCCCACATATTTTCAGGAATCTTAAAATTTTTGGAAAATTATTTCAATTTGTGCAAAATAATGTTTCAACTCTTTCTCTACACATATTGAGTTTGCCTTAGCAAATTAAAAAATGTAATTGCATTGAAACCCGAACCGGCAGGAGCCGTGAGTCTATTTTCCATTGCTTTCAAATAGGCAGTTATTTCCATCTCTTTTCATTTTTTTTTTGGTCGCTCTAGCTTCATTTGTTTAAGCTGTCGTTTTTTCTCTCTCTGAGCATCTAGCTCCATTTGTTTAAGTTCCCTTTATTTAAAGATCCAGCTGTTTTAGCGTCATTCAGAGCTCCATACTAGAATCCTGCGGTTAGGTGACTGAGGCCAGTTCGTCCTCAGACAACATATCCTCATTCACTAAATGACCGATGATCATAAATTGTACTGTCTTTTTTACTGCCAAATGATCTACGCTTATTCCAAAATCTTTAGCAATGGAAAATAGCTCCTTTCAAGAAAATTAGTGTAATAACTCTTCTGATGGGTTTTCAACATCAAAATCCATTTTGACACAGGCAAAATATAACACTAAGTTTCATAAAAATTTAATTTAAGCTTAGTGAACATATTTATAAAAATAGAATTTCAGAAAAATTGCAACTTGCTCTGAGGTTGGTATCGTCACAAAATAAATGGTATCGTGTACTCAATAGCCTGAATCAATTAAGGGAAAAGAAATGTTCAAAATTCACATACAAACACTCAATGTATTAATAATAATAATAATAAAGTGTATTTCAAAAACACGCTTCATCCCCAAAGGCTCGAAGCGCGGTACAAGAGTAAAAAATCTATAATTTACCACATTTAAAACAAACGCAACTCTACAAAAACTAATTACAAGCATACAATGTCAAAGTCTTTCAACCCATTTCAACCGTGAGCAACACAGCTAATATGCATTTAATTGTAAATATGGTAGACAGCCAGAAGGTGTTTGCGAAATAAATGTGTATTATTGGTTTAATAAAAAAACGTTATGGATTAAAATTATCCCAGGACAAGCAAACCAATTTTGTTATTGATGCTAATGAGAAATGAAAATATGGACTCAAGTATTAACGGACAAGCAACCCCATTTGTTACGCACTGCTATCCCTAGGGAGAAATAAATGTCCTATTTTACATGTATAGCTCGTTCCAAAACTGTGCATAATAAGAAGATACCAAATGATAAAAAAAAAAATAACAGAGAATACGATACTTAAAACAGTGCTAACTGCAATTAATAAATTTTATTATATTGCTAACATTTTACAAAACAAAAGAAATATAATTAAATCATTAACTTACAGAAACTTAGAGAGTTTTTTGTTTCTTGTAGCGGTACAAAAGTGTAGAAAAATTACAATATGTCAAACAAAAGTACAACGATGAAAGGACTTCACACATATAAGTAAACACAGCTCTAAAAAGAATAACACGCTTTAAAAATAAATGCCAGCCGTTCAACCTGTAAAGACAAATTCGTATCCCCATCCTTAAAAATAATACTCTCTTCGCTTGTTATAGTCTGTACTACAGAAAACTCCAGGCGTATTTCGCAATGTATTAGTGATTTGAACATTTTATAATTTACTACCATTTTGTACCCTATTAGAGTCAAGAAAACAGGTGATAGATTGCCTTGGGTAAACAAGATCAAAGGGAATAAGTCACGCCTGACACTAACGCGTCGTCAGCTAGAATTTAACAACATGGGGAAAATATGACGTAAACACGTTGTCTACATATCAAGATGCAAGAAAAGATTTAAAAACATATATACAATAGACTACAAAACATGCAAGAAAAGATCACAAAGCCATACTATCTCACAGACTACAAGACTTGCAAAAGTAGATGCCGATTTGAATTAGTCTGAGAAAGCAATGGGGCCGAAAAAAAGTCCAAAGAAAAGAAATCATTATAATAAACAACAAACAAGTTGGCGAGTTAAGACCAGATAACCAAAACACTGATCAATTAGATCGTTTCATGAACCTTTGGTGTATGGTAAATAAGTCTGGCGGAACAGGCGAAGACATGGCATTTCTCATGGAAAACCTGACTGTATGTCATCCTATATCTCTAACAAGACAAGTATACGATCTTAACTGCAATATCACAAAAAATATTGTATGTGTATAAAAATGCAAAACAGAAACTGCAACTGAGTGCTTTCATTCGTCAACAGATGCCTGAGAACTATAATAAACACAAAATGGCATAATGAGGTTGAAAATATCAAGCTGTTCGAGAGAAATCAGTAGAGAAGCAGTTCGTAGGAAGAAAACTGAGTTGAAAATGACACACCATCTAGACAGACACCAACATCAAAGCTAGACAGTCCCTAGAGTGAAAACACCCATGACAAACAAGGCAGAGGAAAACCCAAGTGAACATGGAGAGCAGTGGGCTGGATGAGGCGGGGAGAACATGGAGGCGTAGTGGGCTGGATGAGGCGGGAAGAACATGGAGGCACTGTTGGCTGGATTTGGCTGATAGAGCATGGAGAGCAGTGTCCTGGATGAGGCTGAGGGAACATGAAGGTGTAGTTGGCTGGAATAGGCTGAGAAAACATGGAGGCATTCTGGGCTTGATTGGGCTGAGGGAACATGGAGGTGTAGTGGGCTTGATTAGGGCGAGACAACATCGAGGTGTAGTGGGCGGGATTTGGCTTAGAGAATATGGAGGTGTAGTGGGCTGGATGAAGCTGAAGGAACTTCGAGGCGCTGTCGACTGGATGAGGCTGAGAGTAAATGTAGGTATCATGTACTGGATGAGGCTGCAGGAGCATTGAGGCACTGTGGTCTGGATTGAGAGCATTGAGGTGCTGTGGGCTTGATGAGGCTAAACGAGCATGGAGGTGCAATGGTCTTGATGCTACTAAGAGAACATGAACGTGCATTAAACTTGATGAGGCTAGGAGAAAATGGATATGCAGTGAGATGGGTGAAGCTGATGGAACATTTACATGCAGTGAGATGGATGAGGCTAGGAGAACATGGATATGAAGTGGGATGGGTGAAGCTGATGGAACATTTGTATGCAGTGAGATGGATGAGGCTAGGAGAACATGGATATGCAGTGTGATGGGTGAAGCTGATTGAACATTTACATGCAGTGAGATGGATGAGGCTAGGAGAACATGGATATGCAGTGAGATGGATGAGGCTAGGAGAACATGGATATACAGTTTGTTGGATGAGGCTTAGAGAACATGGATATGCAGTGAGATGGATGAGGCTAAGAGAACATGGATATGAAGTGTGTTGGATGAGACTGACGTAGCTTGGAGGCGCAGAGGGCTGGATGAGTGTGAGAGAACATGGATGCAAAGTTACGATGATTAGGATAATTATTATAATCATTACGCTGGTGATGATTATGATGTTAATTATGATGATTATGTTGATGATAATAGTGGTGATGATGATGGATGCAGTGATGATGTAGATGAAGATGATAATAATGATGACGACCATGGTGTTGATTATTATGATGACAATAATGATGATATTATGGTGATTGTGATGATCAATACTAAAATGATACAGATGGTGATGAGGATGGTGATGATGATGTGATGATGATGATGGTGATGATGATGATGATGGTGATGATGATGGTGATGATGATGGTGGTGATGATGATGATGGGGATGAAGCTGATGATGATGGTGATGATGGTGATGATGATGGTGATGATGATGGTGATGTTGGTGGTGGTAATGATGATAATAATACTTATTAAGATTAAGATGAGTGCGGTGGTGGTGGTGATGATGATGTTGACAGTGGGGGTGTTGACATGATAGTGATTGTGGTGGCTATGATGAAGGTGATGATGATTTAGGTAAGGATAGTAAATGTGATGATGATGATTGTGGTGGTGATGAAAATGATGGCAATGATGATGATTTTGATGAAGATGATTATGACGATGATGAATATGATGATAATGATGGTGATAGACGTACACTTTTAAACGTATTAAACAACTTTTAACCTTTCCATTAAAAGAATCAATGCAATTAAGCCTACCCTTTCCTGTCAAATAGAACCCAGTTCCACACAATAGGTATCTGCACCGCTATACATACAAATCCAATGAAGAATATTGTCAGGCATGGTCGGATGTAATAGTCCTCCAATGTTTCAGACCTACAGAGAAATCGATCATGCCATGCGAGTAAAATCATAAAATATTCACATGTCAACAAAAAACAAACATCAATATTCATATTTCAGAAAGCAATAATAAATAGTCACATGTCATCAAGAAAAAATCATAAATATTTACGTGTTATCAGAAAGCAATCATAAATATTCGCACACTGATAAGCAAGTAAGTGTTAACAAGGGGTTTTGAAGAAAAAAATTAGGGTTACGCCATGTAGTGATTTTAGACAAGATATTTGGCTATGTTAAATTGTGATTTTAGCTAAGACTTTGGCTGTGTTATGTTGGTATTTTAGATATGATATTGGCTGTGCCATTTTGTGATTTTAGCTAAGACTTTTGGCTATGTTATATTGTTATTTTAGCTAAGACTTTTGGCTTTGTTATATTGTGATTTTAGCTAAGACATTTGGCTATGTTATATTGTGGTTTTAGCTAAGACTTTTGGCTGTGTTAAGATGAGATTTAAGATGAGAGCTAAAAAATGTGGCCGTGTTATGTTGGTACATTAGCTAAAACAATTGGCTGTGTCATGTTGTGATTTTATCTAAGACATTTGGCTGTTTTATGTTTGGATTTTAGCTAAGATATTTTGCTGTGTTATGTTGTGATTTTAGCTAAAATTTGTTTGTGTTATATTGACATTGGAGCTATGATTTATCGCTGTTATTTTGTAATTAAGCACAACCTTATTGCTGTGTTATGTGGCGATTTTGCTAAGACATTTGGCTGTGTTATGTTATGATTTTATCTAAGACATTGCTGGGATTTTAGTGTAAACTTTTTTCTGTTATGTTAAGTTTGGAGCTAAAACTTATCGCTGCTACCTTGCGTTTTCAACAAAATCTGATGGCTGTATTAATTTAGGATTTTGCTAAGAATTATGACTTTGTTATGTTGAGATTTGTTTTGCGTGGCCTGTTTAAGGAGTCTCAAACAAAACGACTGCCAAGGCTAAAACAAAATGACTGCCAAGGCTCAAACATAACGACTGCCAAGGCTCAAACAAAACGACTGCCAAGGCTCAAACAAAACGACTGCCAAGGGTCAAACAAAACGACTGCCAAGGGTCAAACAAAACGACTGCCAAGGCTCAAACAAAACGACTGCCAAGGGTCAAACAAAACGACTGCCAAGGCTCAAACAAAACGACTGCCAAGGGTCAAACAAAACGACTGCCAAGGCTCAAACAAAACGA
>CAXITT010000159.1:722397-746828 GCA_964033795.1 Lymnaea stagnalis | reverse complement strand
AACGACTGCCAAGGCTCAAACAAAACGACTGCCAAGGGTCAAACAAAACGACTGCCAAGGCTCAAACAAAACGACTGCCAAGGGTCAAACAAAACGACTGCCAAGGCTCAAACAAAACGACTGCCAAGGCTCAAACAAAACGACTGCCAAGGGTCAAATAAAACGACCACCAAGGCTCAAATAAAACGACTGCCAAGGCTCAAACAAAACGACTGCCAAGGCTCAAACAAAACGACTGCCAAGGCTCCAGACTGAGGTGGGGAGCGTTGGCCTTGTAATATCATAATTTATTAATATAGACAGACCCTTCCTAATTAGAGGTTATTATTTCCATTGTACAAAATATTTGGATATAGACCATAAACAAATGGGGAGTGTTCCTGTTTTCTTTGTATTTATCTTTTTACCTAATACAGAGAATAGAGAATTTCATTGGCAATGATCACAAATGAAATTTTATAAGAAATTAATTTCGAACTCGAAGCGGTGTTTCAGTTAAACTGCAATACTCGGAGACAGAGGCGTTTTTGAATAGGATTGTAGAGATAAGACGCAATAGATGAGACGTAAAAGATGAGACACAACACACAAGACACAAAGGCTGAGACACAACCCAAAAGACACAACAGATGAGACACAACAAATGACACATCACATGAGACACAACAGATGAGACACAACACAGGAGAATAACAGATGAGACACAACACAGGAGACATAACAGATGAAACACAACAGATGAGACACAACTCATGAGACACAACACATGAGACACAATAGATGAGACACAACACATGACACACAACACATGAGACACAACACAAGAGAATAACAGATGAGACACAACACATGAGACACAAAACACGAGACACAACACATGAAACAGAACAGATGAGACACAACAGATAAGACACAACACAGGAGACACAACAGCTGAGACACAACACAAGAGACATAACAGATGAAACACAACACAAAAAACGTAACAGATGAGACACAACACAAGAAAGTAACAGATGAGACATAACACATGGGACATAACACATGAGACACAACACATGAGACATAACAGATGAGACAAATCACATGAGACACAACAGATGAGACACAACACACGGGACACAACACAAGAGACACACGACATGAGACACAACATATAAGACACAACACATGAGACACAACACATGAGACACAAAACAAGAGACACAACACATGAGACTCAACAGGTGAGACACAATACATGAGACACAACAGATGAGACACAACACATGAGACAAAGCACATAAGACACAACAGATGAGACACAACACATGAGACACAACACATGAGACAAAGCACATGAGAAACAACAGATGAGACACAATATATGATAATAACAGATGAGACACAACACAGGAGACGTAAAAGATGAGACACAACTCATAAGACACACCACATGAGACACATCACATGAAACACAACACATGAGACACAACACATGAGAATAACAGATTAGACACAACACATGAGACAACACATGAGACAGAACACATGAAACAGAACAGATGAGACACAACATATAAGACACAACACACGAGACACAACAGCTGAGACACAACACAAGAGACATAACAGATGAGACACAACACAAGAGAGTAACAGATGAGACACAACACAAGAGAGTAACAGATGAGACAAAACACAAGAGAGTAACAGATGAGACACAACAAATGGGACATAACACATGAGACACAACACATTAGACACAACAGATGAGACAAACTACATGAGACACAACACATGAGACACAACACATGAGACACAACACATGAGAATAACAGATTAGACACAACACATGAGACACAACACATGAGGCACAACACATGGGACACAAAACATGAGACAACGCATGAGACACAACACAAGAGACACAACACATGAGACACATGCCATAAGACACAAAACATGAGACACAACGCATGAGACACAAAAAAAGAGACACAACACATGAGACTCAACAGATAAGACACAACACATGAAAAACAACAGATAAGACACAACAGATGAGACACAACACATGAGACAAAGTACATAAGACACAACAGATGGGACACAACGCATGAGACATAGCACATAAGACACAACACATGAGACACAACACATGATACACAACGCATGAGACAAAACACAAGAGACACAACACATGAGACTCAACTGATGAGACACAAAACATGAGACACAAACATGAGACACAGCCAATGAGACACAACGCATGAGACACAACACATGAGACACAACACATGAGACACAATAGATGAGACACAACACATAAGACTTAACACAGGAGACACAACAAATGAGACACAACAGATGAGACACAGTACATGTGACACAACACATGAGACACAACGCATGATACACAACACATGGGACACACCACATTAGACGTAACAAGTGAGATACACCAGATAAGGCACAACACATGAGACACAAGAGATGACACACAACAGATAAGAAACAACACATTAGACATGTAACACATCTACTCTGACATGGCGTGGGAGCTTATTTCTTATGCTGTGGTTTATTTCAGTAGTATGGTTACTTATGTTATAATGATATTTCAGGATGCCGACTAAGACTTCTTCATTCTTCCATTTATTATCCGGGCACGCAAATAAGAATACTGAATCCTGGTTGAACTTACATTACTTTATCGAACACACTTTATACTGATAATATTAATAAACAATCCTTGCAAGAATGTAATTTCACATATATATCTATAGTATTCCATCATTAAGAAAGACACGTCCTCACACTACTATAACTCAGCTATCCTCTTCTCTATTGCTCTGCGCTCAGCTCTCACTATCTCAGTCAACTCATACTTTATTACCAGCAAAGCGTGGAAAACAACCGCTCTGACAAAAACATAATTTTACTCTCCAAAAACGTGGAGTTCACATTTGCATCTCAAAATACATGGTCAACACAATTCACTGTTCACTCATGCTACCTCTCTGTTTTCATGTGAAAACATTGTCCGTTACAAGACACAACACATGAGACACAACACATGTGAGCTAACATATGATGCCAATCAGATGAGACACAGCACAAGAGACGTAACAGATGAGGCACAACACATGAGACGTAACTGATGAGACACAACACATGAGACACAACACATGAGACACAACACATGAGACACAACACATGAGACACAACACATGAGACTAACAGATGAGACACAACACGTGAGGCACAACACATTACTGTGTTGTGTACTCTGTGTTGTGTACTCTGTGTTGTGTACTCTCTAACAGATGAGACACAACACGTGAGGCACAACACATTAGACACAACACATGAGACACAACACATGAGACACAACACATGAGACACAACACATGAGACACAACACATGGGACACAAAACATGAGACACAACGCATGAGACACAACACAAGAGACACAACACATGAGACACATGACATAAGACAAAAACATGAGACACAACGCATGAGACACAACAAAAGAGACACAACACATGAGACTCAACAGATAAGACACAACACATGAAAAACAACAGATAAGACACAACAGATGAGACACAACACATGAGACAAAGTACATAAGACACAACAGATGGGACACAACGCATGAGACATAGCACATAAGACACAACACATGAGACACAACACATGATACACAACGCATGAGACAAAACACAAGAGACACAACACATGAGACTCAACTGATGAGACACAAAACATGAGACACAAACATGAGACACAGCCAATGAGACACAACGCATGAGACACAACACATGAGACACAACACATGAGACACAATAGATGAGACACAACACATAAGACTTAACACAGGAGACACAACAAATGAGACACAACAGATGAGACACAGTACATGAGACACAACACATGATACACAACACATGGGACACACCACATTAGACGTAACAAGTGAGATACACCAGATAATGCACAACACATGAGACACAAGAGATGACACACAACAGATAAGAAACAACACATGAGACACAACACATGAGACACAACACATGTGAGCTAACATATGATACCAATCAGATGAGACACAGGACAAGAGACGTAACAGATGAGGCACAACACATGAGACGTAACTGATGAGACACAACACATGAGACACAACACATGAGACACAACACATGAGACACAACACATGAGACACAACACATGAGACTAACAGATGAGACACAACACGTGAGGCACAACACATTAGACACAACACATGAGACACAACACATGAGACACAACACATGAGATACAACAGATGAGACACAACACATGAGACACAACACATTAGACACCACACATGAGAGACAGCCAATGAGACACAACGCATGAGACACAACGCATGAGACACAACACATGAGACACAACACATGAGACTCAACACATGAGACACACAACATGAGACACAACAGATGAGACACAACACATGAGACTAACAGATGAGACACAACAGATAAGGCACAACACATGAGACACAAATGATGAGACACAACACTGGAGACACAAAAGATGAGAGATTGAAAGATGAGACAACAGACTTTACGCAACAGATGAGACTAAAAGACGAATTATGTTTTACGAAAATGCTTGAAATTACATTGATGTGCTTCAAAGTGACAAAGTTTACGTGCTAACTCGGCGCGAAGAAAGCTAAGTTTTTCAATAAAGTGTGCATTTTGAAACACTATATCCTTGACTTCGATATAATTGTACGCTGGTCAAGACCTGGCGGTCCTGATATAATTTTTACGTCTGGCCGGATGTGGCTCGCGGGCCTTGAGTTTAACACAGGTCAAGTAAGGAATACGTGCAGTACAGCTCATCAATCACAACACATGAATTAATGACTTATATTACAACGGCTATGTATAGCATATCAGTCAAAATGCATGATATAATAGCTTAAATCAGTTTTGTACAGCACGTCAGTCAAAATGTATGACCTAATAACTGACCTTACAATGAGTCTGTGCCACACACCAGTCTTAATTTACGATCTAATGACTGACCTGACAACAGTTTCCAAGTAGCGCACAAAGGTAACAGTCACAAGATTCCAGTTTGTGACCGTCACTAGTGTTGTGAGGCAATATTTGTACAACCTGGTGTACACAAGATTTACATTGTCAGTCATATTATCAATCATGTAATACTTTACACATAAATTATAACTATTATATCCAAGCGACCTGTAATCTTACTTCACATATACCTTATCCACCATATCCATCATTGCCACCTATCGCCTTACATGGGCTCGATCCCACCACAAGTATTCGCTAGTTGTCTTAGCCTTATGGTAGTCTTTATGGTAGTCATAGCTTTATGGTAGACCCCAGTTTTAGACTTGATAGTTTTCTGGATTAAAAAATTCCATCCGAACACTTCAAATAATATTATGGTCAGAGAAAATCTCCATTGGAGAAGTTGTTCGGGAACATCGCTAGAGATGGGACGGTCATGTATGTAGAATGCTCGGCAGCGTACTTAATAGGACAACGTGACGACGGACAGCCGAATGGTGACGAAACCACAGAAGGCTCAAAGATAACTGGCGCATAAAACAGAGAAGGATCTGCGGACCAAGCTCACAGCTCTAAGCAGCCGATTAATAGAAATGGCTTTTAAAATCCTTAATAACCATATGCATAGTTCGGCAGAAGAGGAATGAATTGATATGACATACAAGATTTCTATAGGCACCCCAGGCACATCTTGGTAGAAGAGTAATGAATATATATAATATGACATACATTGTTCTACAGGTGCCTCAGGCATAGGTTGGCACAAGAATGATCAACAAAATGATCGTGGGCACCTCAAATATAAGAAGAAGAAGAAGAAGGAACATATATTAATTACAAGTGCTCTCTTTGAAACTCGGGCAATTATGTTGATTCATTAGTTTGATCAAGTTCTTGAACGGGTTGATCTTTTGAACAATTTTTTAAACACGATATCTTCTGAGTAAAATGATTTGTTATTTCCTAAAGGAATCCACGCAACTTCAGAATTACTTCATTTTTAAGCGGCATTCCATAGATTAAACACAGCTACTGAAATCAATCAGATGAACTAAAATATTTAAAAGCTAACAGCTAGTATGTTTGTTAAAATTCATAGAGTATCCACATATATGTATGCTTGGAAGACAGAATACTTTGTTAAAATCTAAATATTTCTTGTTCTACTATTTGTTTACTTGACACGGCTTCAACAGAGTCGTGTCATATATTAAAATATTCTAACAGGCACTTTCCCCATCCCCTTCCAAAATACCTAGCGCTCCAACGTCAACGTCATCATCACGATTCCCCCCCCCTTCCCACGTACACTCGAACACATTAAGAGATAGGGTCAACACTATCTACCTACAGGCAGAGTTGTGTAACAACCTAAGGGTCACCACTATGTACTTACTGGCAGGGTTGTGTAACAACTTAAGGGTCACCAGCATGTACCTACAGGCAGAGTTTTGTAACAACCTAAGCGTCGCCAGCATGTACTTACTGGCAGAGTTGTTCACTGGTTGTTGGGATCTCCACACCGATGGTTGCCTTGTTGAAGAACGTAGGCAGTGCGAAGATGAGTGTTGCCATGCTAAAGTAGCACATGCTGATGAGATATCTGGCTACCATTTCATCTGCCATGGCCTTACGGTTAAGCACTAATATAGTGAAGATGTTTCCTGGAACAGAACAAGCCGTTAGTGTTGGCCAGTAAAACACAGTTTTATATCTACCATGAAATGTAGAATAACAACTAAAAAAAATTTTTACTTTGTTGTCACGTGACGAGATGACAAGTCCCTATACGCATATAAAACTCATCCACTTACATGTACATACGAACAAGACATCTTTCATCCTCAACCTCTATATTTTCATGCCATGCTACTAGGCTATTTAATCCACACAAACTATACCATAAAATAATCTAAATAGACAACGAAATACAATGTCTTAAAAGGCAAGATAATAGCTGTTAAGAGCTCACGTTTAACCATCAAATACTCTAGATATAAGGAATGGCAGGTGGCGCAGTCTAAGCTATGAAATGCTGACAGCGTGCCGCTTCACGGCCCAAAAGTTATGGTCTTTGGGTTGGTGGGGGAATGGTGTATGCTGTGGATGACCTAATGAGTTTAGGTTTGATAGTTTGCTGTTTTTTTTTTTTAATTTTAGATTATTAGATATACAATGAAATACAGTGCCTCACCCGGCAAGCCAATGCCTAGCAGGACTGCTGGTACAACTATAAAGATCAACTTCAACTGCTCCAGTATTTTCTTGGCTTCCATTATTTCCGCAGGGTTCACAGTTTCGTTTATCGACGAGGCGAACAAGTCGATGAATTCAATCTTATCCATTTTCGCCCTTGGCTATTTTTAGCTTTGAAATTTTAAAACTCTAATGTGTATGTCAAGAACCGATGAGGCCATTTTATATACATCTAGTAGTTGGCTCTTATTTCATGCCACTGTTACCATGGTGATGTTTCTCAATAAAGGGAAACCAATCGGTTCGTTCAGAGAAGGAATCTGCCCAGCAGAAATGTAGCTTGAGTCCAAATAGTGAAAACTAAGTTCAGTAGGTGTAGCGCTATTTCTTGACATTCACTGATGGTGGGAGACAACAAAGACTATATCTTAAATATTTATAATATGTCCAAATATTATGTTTAAAATGCTAATACAAAATAGAACACTAGTCTTTTTTTAACTCTTATTAAATTAGTCTGATGCATTTTATTATTGTTGTTTTTTGTTTTTTTTGATAATCAAGATAACACCAAGAGCTCTGTTATAAAAAAGTGATGATATGATGCTACTTTGAAATAAACATATAATTGGTATAAATCTATTCGTGCAATTAAGTGCAAAGTGTAATAACAAATTTAGCGAAATTTTACATTTTAAAAACTTTTTTTGTGAGAAGTAGGGTTATTGATTTGTATGCTTTTAGAAGAAAAAAAAACACCAAGTGGCTATTCGGACCCAACTAGCAAAAGTTAGAGTTTGGGATAAAAAAAAATGTTTCAAATATTATTGTTGGGTTTGTAAGATAAATGTTTGTATCGAATGAAAGATAATTGAATGGACTAAATTTTGTAAACGTAAATGTTCATTTTAACTAAAATAAACAAACTCAAATGACAATAGGGCTAGTTCATTTTAGATAAGTTTAAAAACATATAGTCAATTCAATTATCTTTTATTCAAAACAAAATTTTATCTTAAAAACCCTACCATAAAATGTATAATATCTTTTGTAATACAACGTCTCACTTCTGTTACCGGGACCGAATAGCCGCTGCCCAAAAAAATATATGTCCATAATCACAAACTTTGGTATTCGCTAATGGCTAATGTCTAAAAAGTAATCTTTAAATAATATATGTTAAAAACAAAACATGGATTTAAAAAAAAAATATTCAAAGTACGTTCACTGCAGACTTCAATTCGTTCAAAGATTTCAAATCGACGACAAAACGGAAGTACACAAAGGCTGAGTAAACAAATGTGCACAACGTCACTACAGGAAGTGATCCCTTACTCCACAGAATAAACATTTAAACCAGGCTTCTCTTCACTTGGCACAATAATTACTCTTAAGAATTTAAATAGACGGAATTTCAAGGATGGGTTCAGAGTGAAAACAAGTTCCGGGGGAAAAAGAGGTGGGGGCGGGGAAAGGGGGGGGGTTGCCGGGGGAGAAAGGAACAAAGGCGGCTGGGGAATTTTCTAGGTGTCCCACCAATAACGGTAATTCAGTTGTGCATTTCTTTTCGAAACCTTGGCATGGTAGAAAAAAAAATGAGTGAATCTTTATCGCTTGACGGGTTGCATTTAATTTGTTTTAAAATTCAACTTCCCTCAACAAGACATTTATGAGATGACTGAGTTAGGCTGGGGGGGGGGAGGGTGGGAGAGAAAAGGGCGGAAGGGGGGTATTTAAATGACAATTGTGTTAGTAAACAAAAGAAAATGATTGATAAAGCCTGAAAAGGCGAGTCTCTCTCTGGCCGCGGATTCTTCTCGGTTCAGACCTTCATGAACGTGCTGCAGATTGCCTCTAGATAATATTCCACATTTACCAAATAAAGGCTAAACACACGACTTGTGAGAACTGCATGCAGCTTACAGTTTTATTTGGTATTTTTCCTTCAAATTCTCAACTGTCCCTTATTAAAACTTCCTAAAGTCTTCGTATCCGACGACCAAGTAACTAACTTACTTAAGAAAATCAGCGAACACCGAGCCGAGGCTCATATGGTCCTCCCCAACGCACCACCCCGCCAACCAAATCGGCCGTCAACCACTCCCCCAGTGGTCTTTATTCCGATCGGGCCGCGAAGCGGCACGCCAGGGACGCTCCGCCCCTAAGACCGCCACACCCGACCTCCACTCGATTGGCCGCTGAGTGTGGCAGCCCCAGAGAAGAAACACCTGGCCAGCCGGATTGCTGCTCACGCAGCAACAGGGCCGGACTTTCTAAGGGGTTGGGGTGGATATTTAACGTCTCTAAAGTCCCCCCTTACCACCCCGGGGGGACCGCGTAGTTGTTTAAGACCGACGCCCTCTACTAGGGTTTGTATGGTTATTCTACGGCGCGACTAATTCACACCGTAGATGGGAGAGAGAGGTTGCCTTGGAGCAGTACCCTCAAGACTGCATATTTAAAATCACCGGTGAAAGGTTGCCACACACCTTCACCTCATATCCATACGGCAACTGTAATCATGTCCCAACCTGTTTCTGCGTTTAGTAAAATAATTCGACTGCACTTGGTGGGAAGCCATGCAATCGTGCTCGTTCTAACGCAGTCTCCGTGCGTTACCTTTGCCGACGACCAAGTGCCTGCCTCGGAATATGACACTGACAAAGACTTGACAGGCAATTCTTCAGTGACGTAGCAGCCCTGTGTCTGGAATAGGAATTAATCAGACACAAAAAATGTGTAAATGAAACAATATGTGTTCAGATTTGATGATGATTTTACAAAATATAAAATGCAGACGTTTCGACAGAGGCCTTCATCGGTACCAAAAAATACAATCATTTAAATACGTTGTAATTAATAATAATAGTAATAAAGGAATTAAACTAATCCATTGAAGAAACTGTATTTAAAATATAGTGGAATAAAATTATACTGTTCAATACTCCCGTAAAAAAATTAAAAAATATATTTCATGTTCATATATTTTTTTAAATAAATATATTAATATACCTACCTACTATCGGCGGTATAATTTATCATAATGAAACTTAATCAATAGATTTTATAATTACTTAAAATACTTCAAAAAAAATAAGCAAATAATTTAAACAAATATTTTAACATTAAAAATGTTGTCATTTATATTAATCATGTAAATATTTTCTTTAAATTTCAAATCTGTCATTTTTTTAAATTGTTTTTTTTTTATTATAGGTGAGTCATTTGATTTTAGTTCATCAAAATGGCGTTAAAAAGTTAAAGATGATAAATCAGCACCAAATTAGCATATGTCAACTCTGTCGTTTCTTTGCATTGCTACAAGTTTACAAGATGAATTCGTTCCAATAAAAACTATGTAGAAACAAAATTCAAATAAATTGCAGTTCATTAACATAAAGTCCAAATCATTTGTGAGAAACTGAATTATCTTATTTATTGAGTCTGATTGACTGTCATTGTTGTCACTGTTCCATGTGTATGTGAGTGTGACGTAGCCGTACCTCCTACTTACACTGTCAATGGGAGTCGCTTAGTCACTTCCTTGTTTGGTCACGTGATGTGAGTAAGCCATCATTAGGCTGCTACACACAACAAAAGATACTTCATCAGTGCTTCCCCAATGTTATGTTAATTAAAAATTTTACCTTTCGTAATATTATGGAATGCAAGCGTTTTTTTTAATGAAATACATAAATGTGACAATAAATATACGTCAGTTATAATTAAAGGAAGAAAGTTATTTCAAGAAAAATTTGTGAGCGATATTCGATGGGAACTATCAATACTATTATCGGCAGGATGTTCAACTCGAGGCACGCAGCTCATGACGTCATTTGCGTTTTTATTCAATATTGATGCAGGAGTCATTCCCCTTTGTTTATTTTATTGTTAATTTTCATTGGACGAAATGTAGTGTAGTTGTAGTGTGTATCGGCTACTGTTGTCAAGCACTAGTGTGTTGTATACAGCATACCGGAAATCTTACTCGTTTTTACTCACATCACGTGACAAAATAATTGACTAAGCGACTCCCATTGTACAACGCCAAATTAGCATTGAAATTCATTACATAAATAAACTACAATTATTTGTATAAATTTACGCACGGTGGACACCGATCACAAGGTGACATTAAAAAATATTGAAAGAAAAAATAGATCAAGGTAAAAAACAATACACACGAAAAATCGAAAATTTATGCCTCACTCACAACTCCAAGGCTTGTTGGGCAGGGCAAAAGCAAATAACAGGATATACTCCTAAGCGAAAATGCTTATGCTTTGAGGACGTGAGGAATTTTATTAACGACTAAAATGACTTTTATTGTCGTTTTGACAGCCTGGACTTTGGAAGAGTGCACAATGAGATGATGAATTCATTTAAAGATGACAGTAGTACACAGGATGGTACTTTATTGTTCACCGAACAGGGATTGATGTCATGATTTAAACAAGTTGATGCAGCCAAGGCCTTGGAACCAGACAAATTAAGTGGTCGGCTCGTTAAACTATGCTCAGAGCAGCTTTCTTACATTTTTTGTGACATATTTAATAAATCTTATGTAACTTGAACAATACCAACAATTTAGAAAACTTCAGAAATCATACCAATTCCAAAGAAAAATAAGGTAACATGCAACCACGACTTACAACCTGTTGCTCTTACCTCTATTGTCATGAAATGTTTTGAGAAAATTATTCTGAAAGAAATGTTAAATGAAGCACAGCAAAAACTAGACCTCCACCTATTTGCTTACAAACCTGCCAGAAGTACGGAGGATGCTATCTTACTATTGTTGGCGTGACTTTACCATCATCTAGACAGTCCTAAAACATATGCCAGAGTGCTTTTCTTAGACTTTTTATCAGCATCCAACAACACCTTATGATAAAGAAACTTTCCTCATTAGGTGTCAATTTAAATATTTAGGCTTGGATTCTGAACTTTCTAACAAATTGACCACAATATGTCAAAGTAAATAACCAAGTATCTCTAACAAGAGAAATAAGCACCGGGGCTGCGTTCTCTCTCCTGTACTGTATACAATATATATCAATGACAGTCAAAGCTCAAACGACACCGTTCCAATCTTAAAATTTGCTGATGATACCACCATTGTTGGCTTAATACCTGAAGGAGAAGGCCTATACCACAATTTTGTTACAGGTTTTATCAATTGGTGTGATGAAAATTTTCTACAGCTGAATGTCTCAAAAACAAAGGTTGTTGATTTTAGGAGGGGTAAACACCAGATTAAAAACTTATTCTCAATATAAAAAAATCAAAGTGTATAGAAAGTTGAGGCATACACGTACGTAGGTGTCACCATTAATAATAAGCTTACATGGCATGAGCACGGCCAAATGCTGTATAAGCTATTCAACAAAAGACTGTTCTACCTCAATAAACTGTACAATTTTGGCGTAAACAAGCAAGTAGTTAACTTATTCTACAGTGCAACTATTGAAAGCCTGCTTAATTTCAGTATCACCTGCTGGTGTGGGAATTCAACGTCTGATACTAAGCACATCATAAACTGACTAATCAAGAAAGCTATGAACATAACACAAACTAAACATCCTTTACTTGAAGAACTATTTGAGGAAAGATGTTTTTTATTAAACTAAACACATTTGGATGATACATCCCACCCTCTTCATCACAAATCTTTAGGTTCGGGGCGTTCGGGACGATTTATTTCCATCAGGGTGAGGACTAAAAGATATACAAATTATCTTTTTCCCCAATCTGTACTAATTTACCGGCATGCTTCGGCTGAAGTCACAAATTTTTTTTTGAGAATTATTAAATCCCCGATTTGGCTAAGAGAACTCACTGAATGGCTGTTTGAAATAATTGATTTTAAATGTCTTGTGTTCAAATGGTTTATTTATTTGCTGAAAATGTATAATGCAATCAAAAATAATTTCCTTTTATTTGGATCAATAAAAGAATCGTATCGTATCTTATATTATTCTATGTATATGCTGTTATACTCGGTTTAATAAATACAAATTCTTCTTTAGACATCATGAATTATTTGACAATTTCTGCATCAGTTCACAATGAAATCTGTTGTATCTTGTTTCTACAACAACATGGTATTATACATGCTTTCAGACGATGTGCTAACAACCACAAAGGTAACGGAATGCCAATAGTAACGCAAGGAACATACGTGGAAATTGGCAAAATAGAGAAACAATGGCACACACAGACATATACTCGAGTCTTTTATGTGTGGATTCATTTTGCGTCGACGTGTTAAAGCAAATGTTTTAACTGTCGTCAACGCCATTCTAGACGATATTGTTCAAATTTGGCCGCCACAGCAGCGGATGACTTCAAACGAATTTAATATGTTTTAGTGCAAAAGATCTTTTTTTTTTATTGGAAGTTTTAAGTGTTTTAATGGAAATGTGAAATAATGCACAACCATTTTTCCGTTGAATTAAAGGTATGTATTCAAAAGAACATTTCTTTTATTGGAAGTGTGCATAATAACAATTTTTGCTGTGAATTAAAATTAAAGCACCCATTATTTCTTAAAACTTTCAATTTAAAACCACCTAATGTGACTTAAAGCCATGTAAAAAAAAGTAAAATCAGACTAATCTTATGAATTAGACAATTGTGATCATACTAATGAATCATAGTCATACTAAACGAATCTCAAGCCCCTGCTAGACTAATAACAATTTCTCAAATAGACTAATCATAATCATATATTAGTTAATACTAGACTTATCATAATCAAAGTAATAACAACATATGACATATGTGTAACTGTAGACTGTAGAATTAGGACTTGTAAAATGACATGATTATGGAAAACAATACGCCTAATAATAAATAGCTGATCTATTTCACCCTTCTCTACAGGAGGCTGCTACTATGTATTTATTAGACATGATTATTGATTTGGCTGCAAATAGTATGTCTATCTTAGCTATCTATTACAATAGGCAGTATTAGGCTGCTGTTAAAATATTATTTGATAGATAATTTTTGATACTCAAATTAATTTTTCAGACACTTTGATGGCATGGAGAACTGTGCAAATATCAACTACATTGTATTAGACTACAACGACACTTCTCCTGAGGTTCTGGCAGAGTTGAATGACATTGAGGAAATAAAGTTTTCCTTATACATCACATTCTTTATCTTCTTATTGGGTCTTGGCATCCCTGGTAAGTACAAAGTTTACACAACACTTCTTATTGCACTCATCACTGCTTATGTCACAGAGTGTGACACAGGACTTTATTCACACAGCAATACTTTGTTCATGCAACATGATATTACTAACAGTACAGATCAGCTCATACAGCCTCATGGATGACACCATTCACACATCATGAGTTAATCAGCACAACATATTTTAATTATGGTGGTAAGAAGTAATGTAGAAAGCTGATGATTATCCAAAATATAAAAATAGTTTATTTTTTTAATCATTTATATTAACTTCAATTTTTTTGTATGTTTCGTTATGGCGAAGAAATTGACCCACTTCCAGTCATCCCATTTTGCCTAAGCTTGGCACAAAATTTGTTGCCAATAACAACACATTATTTCAAGCTCACCCCAAACCACCCACCCCCCCAAAAAAAAACAACAACAATTTGCTATATTAATTTTCATAACACTGGTCATAACACTGGTCATAACACTGGTCATAAAACTGGTTATAACACTGGACATAACACTGGTGAGTAGCAGGCAAGATAATACTTATGGAGGACGGGCCCGATTACTATAAGAACAAAATGCCCCTTTCTTTGATTAAAGAAAGAAAGTTTCCATGATTCTTTTGCGTGGAGAGTGGGGATCTTGCTGCTTTGAGTACACCTGGTCTACATAAAACACCAACCAGGTTAAGTAGCTTTGCTGGCGAAGACACTTCACAAGTTGAAGTGTTATTTTTGTGTTGTTGTTTTGTTCCAAAGAAGCTGCTGTATGGAGATTTGGCAGAGGTTGCAAGACTTAATGGACGACCATAGCTGCGATTTGTGGACGCATGCAAAATGAGCATGAGGAAAGCCAACAAATAAAATCAAAGTGTGGGAGATCATCGCTAAGACAACGATCCAGCTGGTGAAAAGCAGTGTATGAAGGAGTCAAAAATGCAGAAGAAGCGCGAAAGGAAGCTCTTGCAACAAAAACAACAACACGAAAGGCCGAACCTATAACAGGAATTAAGATTTTTCTTGGAGAAATGCTGATGGAACTATCATTCCAGGATCGGCCTAGTGAGCCATTTGTTGAAGCGTACATATGCTACTTCATTATCTCGCGAAGAAAGAAGGATGCCATATACATTCTAATCTAAACATTATTTTACATAGCACTAGCGGCGGAGTAAGATGTATTCAGACTTAATCTTAAAATTAAATATCTTGTAAAAAAAATGTCACTTTCATAATTATTACAACACAATTATTTCTAGCACTGTATTATTTATAGAAGATTTGTATGTGCTAGTGCCAAGAACGAAAACTTTCTCTAAGATATTCTTTTGTACTGTTAGTGGTAGAAGGCGTTTAGTCAAAACATCCATGATATTGTTTTGTTATATAGTGTAAGAATCCATAAAATATATTGTTCCTAAATTTACAATTAAATTAAAAAAATTAAGGGCAGAGAAGAAATGACGTAATCCACATTTGCTTTCAGAAAGCATGTCTTCACTTCCGTTTAGTTGTCAACATGTAGTTGTTGAATGACTGAAAGAGTACGACACATTACAAAGACTTTATTTGGAGTCGGTCGAGATTTCTTCTTAATACCAGTAGACACAATTCATGTCGGTTTAATTCATTACAATGGTAGATGAAATCAGGCTACATCCAGGCTTTAAAAAAAAATCAATTAAGATCAAAACATGAACTTTATGGACTAGTTTGAACTTTAGCAGGCATAACAATTTAACAAACTCAATAAGAAATACAATTTATAAAATAATTTATTTGTAGAAACGCAAGGAAAATCATTTAAATAAGAATGTAGTTTAATCAAATGAGGCTCACGGTTCCATCATTTTGTCATCGAGTTTAGACCTTTCACTAGACTTTGACACATTTTTGTACGTATCGCAAATTTGTTTGAAAGAAATTTCGTCGACTGAAAATTGATTGACAGAAGTTTGTTTGAACGGAAATTTGGTTGCATCTTTTTTTCAGTTCACACGTTAAAATTTTGCGCCAAATTTCATTTGGAACGCTCTATTTTTGTTTTACTCTATAGCATACTATAGACTGTGGACCTATTATTTGTAACATAGTGAATTCCGCTCTTCCTATTTTACTTTTTTGTTAAAAATGTTTTAATACCAACTATAATAGAAAGTAATAACCATAAAAACTATTAGTCTTTCCTGTCTCACAGCCACGCGGGATGCTAAAACGTCCCACGTGTACCGACACAAACCATGAACTTTTCAACAGTTATAGTGCAAGGCCTGAAACCCTCATAAGTGTATGGACATTGATGGAATACATTTAGGATCAGATCATACCGGCTTGGGAACAAAACCGACCATTGCTTACCGACAGTTCCGTAACTACAACGCTAGCACAATGACGATAACAGCACGAATGGAAATTTCACGATATTTATAACCGTTCAAAATCACATCCAGTGACACCAAGTATTAGGCCTACTCTCTACCACAAACAGAAGCCAGGGAAGGAATGGAAGCGTTTTTTTTCATCGACTTTGAAGCCGCGCCACGGAACGACTCTGGGGCGTACGAGGAGATCTTCGAAGCGAAGAAAATACTGGAGGAACTGAGGTTGATATTTATAGTTGTGCCAGCTATCCTGATCATCATTGGTATCCCAGGTGAGACTTGTAATTAACTACGGATATATACATAAACGCAAGCACTTTTTTAAAATGACTTCTTCATGATGAACTTATAATTGTCAACTGTTGTGCGCGATGCCATACATTTGACAGAGGTTGGTATTAAGGTCACAGACGTTGTGAGAAATACCCTTAAACAAATTCTCTGGGTCGGTATCTCTAAAAAAAACAAAAAAAACAACAAAAAAACAAAACAAACCCAAATGCAAAAACTCAAACAAAAAATATTTTAAAAAATGTGGACATACTGATGCCTGATTCTATTTATCATTTCAAAAGCTCAAGGATACTTATTTAGTGAATGAGATGTGATGACGGATTTGTGATATAACCTTAGCAACAATTCACTTGACGCTGCATTGTTCTTGGTATAATAATAATTGTATTTTCTTTTTTTTTTAAATGTAAATCTGTATGTTGTTCCAGGGAACGTACTCACCATTCTTGTCTTACAACGCAAGGCCATGATGGACAATATCATCGGCACGTACCTCATCAGCATGTGCTACTGCAATATGGTCACTCTGATAGTAGCCCTACCCACATTCTTTAACAAGGCTACCATCGGCGTGGAGATCCCGACGGAGAATGCAGAGCTATGTGCGTAAGTAAATGAAGAGCTCTGTGCGTAAAGAATGGATAAATATGTGCGTAGATAAATGAATAATACTAAGCATAGTGTAAATGAACAAATGCGAACTTATGTAAATAAGCCCCCAAGAATTTCAGTTTGAGAACCAATCGTATAAAGTGATGCGATGCAACTGTAGTTTCATATAAGCATGCGGCAGTGTGGGTATGAAAATCTGGTTGTGTGGCAATGTGGGTGTGTGGCAATGTGGTTGTGGGGCAATGTGGTTGTGGAGAAATTTCGGGATGAGGCATGTGTGTATGGGGCAATGTTGGTGAAGAGCAATGTAGTTGTAGGGCAATGTGAGTTTAGGGCAATGTGGGGTTAGGGCAATGTGTGTGTAGGGTAATATAGGTGTAGGGCAATGTGTGTTTAGGGTAATATAGGTGTAGGGCAACATGGTTGTGTGGCATGTGGGATTGATACAATGTGTTTTTGTGGCCCGTGGGTGTGATGCAATGTAGGTGTGTGGCGATGTGGCTGTGTGGCAATGTGGGTGTGTGGCAATGTGGGGGGAATAGTGTTAGACTGTGGTGAACACTTGAGACTGAAACAGCAAAAAGGTTTGCTGTCTTGAGAAAGTGAAATACTCAATAGAAACATGATAAGCAATAAGCTGGTCTACTAATTAATGAACGGGACTAGTACTAAACTACGTCATAGGAAAGCACACTATGTAAAAGTTCTAAATAATGATATTTTTTTACGCTAAACATTATATTATTAAATTATAAAACTGTAAACTCTGAATTATTCATAGTGGAGAATTGTGGGAGAAACATTCACAGAATTGGGAAAGAAACATTCAGAGAATTGTAAGAGAAATATGTAGAGAACTGTCAGAGAGACATTCAGAGAATTGTGAGAGAAACATTCAGAGAATTGTGAGAGAAACATTCAGAGAATTGTTAGAGAAACATTCACAGAATTGTAAGTGACACATTCAGAGAATTGTGAAAAAACATTTAGAGAACTGTGAGAGAGACATTTAGAAAATTTCAAGATAAATATTCAGAGAATTGTGGGAGAAATATTCAAATTTGTGGGAGAAACATTAAGAGAATTGTGAGAGAAACATTGAGGGTATTTGTTTATTCCAGGCTGTACAGATACTGCTCTACAACTCTAGTAGCCATCACCAACTGGCACTTTGTTCTCCTGACTGTCGTGCGATTGTTGTATACCGTTGACGGGTGAGTCATTTGAATTTGCGAGCCATACCAGTCTAATGACAGCCGCGTCTAAAGTGTTAGTCATTTTAACTTTTTTTTTGCGATGCTTATTAGTATTGGAGAGACTAGATTGATTTTAAGCAGAAACCTTTTTCAAATACAAGGACACGACTTCCAGGATAAAATAATAAACTACTTTCATAGGTCTTGTGAGTTAGCAGTCCCACAAATGGTGTTATTTTTAATTTTTTTATGGATAGGGTTAGGGTTGAGGTTTGGGTTAGGGTTTGGGTTAAGGTTTGGATTAGGCTAGGGTAAGGGTAGGGTTTGGGTTACGGTTAAGGTGTGAGTTCAGGTAAGGCTAGGGTGTGGGTTAAAATAGGGTTACGGTTAGGGTTTAGGGTTTGTGTAGGGCTAGGGTTTGGGTTATGGCTGGGTTAAGGTTAAGGCTCGGTTTAGGGTTAGGGTAAGTTTAGGGTTTGGGACAGGGTAGTGTTAGGGTTAGGGTTAGGGTTAGGGTAAGGGTTTGGGTCAGGTTAGTGTTATGTTTAGGGTTAGGGTTAGGGTTATTTTGTGAAAATGTTAATGTCAAAACATGAATTCTCGACAGGTCTGGTACATACGTCAGCTATTACAACAAACCGTTTCGGACAGTATTCTGCATGTCTGTCATCATTATAATCATAGAGATACCAGTGGTTGGCTACTGGATTACATTTCAGAGAAACGGGTATGTGTCTTGCGTCATGTGTTGGGTTTATTTTTAAAATGGTTGTCAAGTGTCATGTGTCATGTGTCGGATTTCTTTTGTGAAACTTGTATGTGTCATGTGTCGGTTTTATTTTGTGAAACTAGTAGTTGTCAAGTATCATGTGTCAAGTGTCATGTGTCAAGTGTCATGTGTCAAGTGTCATGTGTCAAGTGTCATGTGTCAAGTCTCATGTGTCAAGTCTCATATGTCTGGTTGTTTGTGTAGATTTGTTTGTATTTTCAGAGTTTATCTAATTCATTTTTATTTACAATGCAATATGTGTGTTCTTCTGCTATCCCTTTTGTTTGTTATCTGTGCGTTCTTATGTGTGCTTGCATGTGTGTTCTTATGTGTGCTCGCATGTGTGTTCTTCTTTCCATTTTCTTGTGAATTTTTCTGTGTGTTCTTATGTGTGTTCGTACGTGTGTTCATCTGGTATTTCTTATGTGTGTTATTTTCTGTAAGATCCTATGTGTGTTCTTTTGTTTGTTGTTCTCTGTGTTCTTTTGTTTGTTGTTCTCTGTGTTCTTGTCTGTGTGCTCTTCTGTGCGTTCTTTTTGTGCATTTTTCTGTGTGTTCTTATGTGTGTTCCTTGACGTTACTGAATCCAACGATTTCCCAGTGAGACTGAAAGATGGGGTGGATTATTGAATCATGGTGGGATTTCGACCAGATCTTTGTCTTCAACCCCTCTCCCACACACAGTTTTCTCTTCTAGAGTGCTACTTCCCTATGACTTCGTTTCTTTAACAAGATCTTTTCCGCTTCCTATTCTTTTCTAGAATCAACGTCGAGTGCTACCTCCCTGGTACTTCGTTTCTGGTCCACGTCGAGCTGGCCATCCAGACAGTAATCCCAGCGTTCCTTTTGGTCTTCATCAACATGTTCGTCATGCTCATTCATTGTAAGAAAACTCAGGAGTCCCACGATCAGGACGCCTTTTATAGAGGTGAGAAGTTGTCAATTATAGAGGTGAGAAGTTGTCAATTATAGAGGTGAGAATTTGTCAATTATAGAGGTGAGAAGTTTTCAATTATAGAGGTGAAAGGTTGTCAATTACAGAGGTGAGATGTTGTCAATTATAGAGGTGAGAGATTGTCAATTACAGAGGTAAGAAGTTGTCAATTATAGAGGTGAGAAGTTGTCAATTATAGAGGTAAAATGTTGTAAATTACAGAGGTGAGAAGTTGTCAATTACAGAGGTGAAATGTTGTCAATTATAGAGGTGAGAGTTTGTCAATTACAGAGGTGAGAAGTTGTCAATTATAAAAGTGAGAGGTTGTCAATTACAGAGGTTACATGTTGTCAATTATAGAGGTGAGAGTTTGTAAATTATAGAGGTGAGACGATGCCAGTTTTAGATGTGAGAAGGTGCAATTTTTAGATGTAAGTGGAGACAATTTTAGAGGCAATAACGTGTCAATTATAGAGGTGAGAAGTTGTCAATTATAGAGGTGAGAAGTTGTCAAGTATAGAGGTGAGAATTTTGTATTTATAGAGGTGAGAACTTTTTATTTATAGAATTGAGAAGTTTTCATTTATAGAGTTGAGAAGTTTTCAATTATTGAGGTGAGAATATGTCAATTATAGAGGTGAGAGTTTGTCAATTATAGAGGTGAGAATTTGTCAATTATAGAGGTGATAATTTGTCACTTTTGGATGTGAGAAGATGTCAATTATAGAGGTGAGACGATGCAAGTTTTAGAGGTGAGAAGGTGCAAATTTTAGATGTAAGTGGAGAAAATTTTAGAGGCAATAACTGGTCAATTATAGAGGTTAGAAGTTGTCAATTATAGAGGTGAGAATTTTGTATTTATAGAGGTGAGAACTTTTCATTTATATATGTGAGAAGTTTTCAATTATAGAGTTGAGAATATGTCAATTATAGAGGTGAGAATTTGTCAATTATAGAGTCGAGACTTTGTCCCTTTTAGAGGTGAGAAGTTTTCAATTATAGAGGTGAGAATTTGTCAATTATAGAGGTGAGAAGATTGTATTTATGGATGTGAGAAATTGTCAGTTATAGAGTTGAGAAAATTGTAATTATAGAGGTGAGTAGATTGTAATTATAGAGAGGAGAAATTGCCAGTTTTAGAGGGGAGAATATTGTAATTATAGAGGTGAGACTTGCAAGTTATAGAAGTTAGAAGATTGTAATTATAGAGGTGAGAAGATTGTAATTATAGAGGTGAGAAGATTGTAATTATAGATGTGTGAAGATTGTAATTATAGAGATGAGAAGATTGTAATTATAGAGGTGAGAAGCTGTCAGTTATAAAGGTTAGAAGATTGTTATTATAGGGGTGAGAAGCTGTCAGTTATAAAGGTTAGAAGATTGTAATTATAGAGGTGAGAAGATTGTAATTATAGAGGTGAGAAGATTGTAATTATAGAGGTGAGAAGATTGTAATTATAGAGGTGAGAAGATTGTAATTATAGAATGTGAGAAGATTGTAATTATAGAGGTGAGAAGATTGTAATTATAGAATGTGAGAAGATTGTAATTATAGAGGTGAGAAGATTGTAATTATAGAGGTGAGAAGATTGTAATTATAGAGGGTGAGAAGATGCCAATTATTAAGGTGAGAGGATAGCCAGCTATAGAGAGGTGAAGTTCCTTTGATGTCTGGGCTGTCTTAGTGTCAGTCACCATCTTGTGATGGTAACAAACCAATGCACGTAACGACTGAGTCTTATCTTAAATGAACCATCGGCTGGCAAACGGAGTGATCTTTCCTATTTAAGGGTCTGCAAACGTTTTTTTTAAAGAATGAAACTATTTAGGGCTCCCTTTTCATTCGTTTCATTATTTAATCAAATCAATATTCAACAGCAGGGAGAATTTTGAGATTAGAACAATTAAGGTAAGCTGCTTTAGGCTTCGATAGGCTAGACCATAACAGGGACCATAACTGCCGGCATTGCAGCCTGGTCCCAGAAACACCAGTACATCTCTTGACTGAATGTCCCTCACTAGATGTTTGGAGGGAGACCAGGGCAGCGGGACGGCACTACGTGAGCCACACGTTATCTGGCATAGCTTAAGAGATGGAGTTAATTGCCAGTGCGCTAACCGAGGATGTAGTAGAGTAATCACAAAAGCTCATCACAATAGATGCGTCTTTTAATTAGATAGCTGCTAAAGTCTATTAAAATGTCATAAAAATTGCAAAATATCATGATAAGGATGATTTGATCGCTGATTGTTACTATTACTAGAACAATTTGTATTACCATTAGGGTTAGCATTGTTATTATTTCTACGTTCGACTGCATTTTGTCTGTATTTTGTCTGCATTTTGTCTGCATTTTTCTGCATTTTGTCTGCATTTTTTCTGCATTTTGTCTGCATTGTAACGCCATAATTTTCCAATGATGTCTATAGTGTTAAGAAAAAGATCTGTATCCCCAGTAAGAACGCAGCTGATCGCACTAGTGACCTTGTCCAGCCTCCAGTTTCTGGTGACCACAGTCCCTCTCGTCATACTGTACCCAAACATAAGAACATTTTTTGAAGAGGAATCGTTGGCCGGGAAGCTTCGAGCTCAGATGCGTGAGTTACAGGGCAAGATTGGATCAACCTCATCACCAATGAAAACCAAAACCATCTTAATCTCCATGTCCGCCACCACCATCTTAATCTCCATGTCCGCAATCACCATCCTAATCTCCAATGTCCGCCATCACCATCTTAATCTCCAATGTCTACCACCACTATCTTAATCTCCATGTCCACAATCACCATTTTAATCTCCAATGTCCGCCATCACCATCTTAATCTCCATGTCCGCAAACCACCATCTTAATCTCCATGTCCACCACCACCATCTTAATCTCCAATGTCCACCCCCACCATCTTAATTTCCAATGTCCACCACAACCATATTAATCTCCATGTCCGCCACCACCATCTTAATCTCCATGTCCACCACCACCATCTTAATCTCCAATGTCCACCACCACCATCTTAATCTCCATGTCCACCACCACCATCTTAATCTCCAATGTCCCCCACCACCATCTTAATCTCCTATGTCCACCACCATCTTAATCTCCAATGTCCACCACCACCATCTTCATCTCCAATGTCCACCACAACCATCTTAATCTCCAATGTCCGCCACCACCATCTTAATCTCCAATGTCCACCACCACCATCTTAATCTCCAATGTCCGCCACAACCATCTTAATCTCCAATGTCCACCACCACCATCTTAATCGCCAATGTCCACCACCACCATCTTAATCGCCAATGTCAACCACCACCATCTTAATCTCCAATGTCCGCCACCATCATCTTAATCTCCATGTCCACCACCACCATCTTAATCTCAATGTCCACCACCACCATCTTTATCTCCAATGTCCGCCACCACCATCTTAATTTCCAATGTCCACCACCACCATCTTAATCTCAATGTCCACCACCACCATCTTAATCTCCAATGGTCACCACCACCATCTTAATCTCCATGTCCACAACCACCATCTTAATCTCCAATGTCCACCACCACCATCTTAATCTCCAATGTCCACCACCACCATCTTCATCTCCATGTCCACCACCACCATCTTAATCTCAATGTCCACGACCACCATCTTAATCTCCAATGTCAACCACCATCTTAATCTCCATGTCCACCACCACCATCTTAATCTCCATGTCCACCACCACCATCTTAATCTCCATGTCCACCCCCACCCTAATCTACATCCCATCCACCACCA
>CAXITT010000159.1:677045-721734 GCA_964033795.1 Lymnaea stagnalis | reverse complement strand
CAGCTCAATCTCCATCTCCACCACCACCCCCTTAATCTCCATGTCCACCACCACCACCTTAATCCCCATGTCCACCACCACCATCTTAATCTCCATGTCCACCACCACCATCTTAATCTCCAATGTCCGCCACCACCATCTTAATCTCCAATGTCCACCACCACCATCTTAATCTCCAATGTCCGCCACAACCATCTTAATCGCCAATGTCCACCACCACCATCTTAATCTCCAATGTCCACCACCACCATCTTAATCTCCTATGTCCGCCACAACCATCTTAATCTCCAATGTCCGCCACCACCATCTTAATCGCCAATGTCCACCACCACCATCTTAATCTCCAATGTCCGCCACAACCATCATAATCTCAATGTCAACCACCACCATCTTAATCTTCAATGTCCACCACCACCATCTTAATATCCAATGTCCACAACCACCATCTTAATCTCCATGTCCGCCACCACCATCTTAATCTCAATGTCCACCACCACCATCTTAATCTCCAATGTCCACCACCACCATCTTAATCTCCAATGTCCACCACCACCATCTTAATCTCAATTTCCACCACCACTATCTTAATCTCCAATGTCCACCACCACCATCTTAATCTCCAATGTTCACCACCACCATCTTAATCTTAATGTCCACCACCACCATCTTAATCTCAATGTCCACCACCACCATCTTAATCTCCAATGTCCACCACCACCATCTTAATCTCCAATGTCCACCACCACCATCTTAATCTCCAGTGTCCACCACCAAAATCTTAATCTCAATGTCCTTCATCACCATCTTAATCTCCAGTGTCCACCACCACCATCTTAATCCCCATGTCCGCCAACACCATCTTAATCTCAATGTCCACCACCACCATCTTAATCTCCAATGTCCACCACCACCATCTTAATCTCCAATGTCCACCACCACCATCTTAATCTTAATGTCCACCACCACCATCTTAATCTCCAATGTCCGCCACCACCATCTTAATCTCCAATGTCCACCACCACCATCTTAATCTCCAATGTCCACCATCACCATCTTAATCGCCAATGTCCAACACCACCATCTTAATCTCCAATGTCCACCACCACCATCTTAATCTCCATATCCACCACCACCATCTTAATCTCAATGTCCACCATCACAATCTTAATCTCCAATGTCCACCACCACCATCTTAATCTCCATGTCCGCCACCACCATCTTAATCTCCAATGTTCACCACCACCATCTTAATCTCAATGTCCGCCACCACCATCTTAATCTCAATGTCCACCACCACCATCTTAATCTCCAATGTCCACCACCACCATCTTAATCTCCATGTCCGCCACCACCATCTTAATCTCCAATGTTCACCAACACCATCTTAATCTCCATGTCCGCCACCACCATCTTAATCTCCAATGTCCACTACCACCATCTTAATTTCCAATGTCCACCACCACCATCTTAATCTCCAATGTCCACTACCACTATCTTAATCTCCAATGTCCACCACCACCATCTTAATCTCCAATGTCCACCACCACCATTTTAATCTCAATGTCCGCCACCACCATCTGGATCAGCACCGCTCGCCAAGACCATCTTGACCATCTTAATCTACAGTGTCCACTACCACCATCTTAATCTCCAATGTCCACCACCACCATCTTAATCTCCAATGTCCGCCACCACCATCTTAATCTCGAATGTCCACCACCACCATCTTAATCTCCAATGTCCACCACCACCATCTTAATATCCATGTCCACCACCACCATCTTAATCTCCAATGTCCACCACCACCATTTTAATCTCCAATGTCCGCCACCACCATCTGGATCAGCACCGCTCGCCAAGACCATCTTGACCATCTTAATCTACAATGTCCACTACCGCCATCTTAATCTCCAATGTCCACCACCACCATCTTAATCTCCAATGTCCACCACCACCATCTTAATCTCCAATGTCCACCACCACCATCTTAATCTTCAATGTCCACCACCACCATCTTAATCTCCAATGTCTACCACCACTATCGTAATCTTCAATGTCCACCACCACCATCTTAATCTCCAATGTCCACTACAACCATCATAATCTTCAATGTCCACCACCACCATCTTAATCTCCAATGTCCACCACCACCATCTTAATCTCCAATGTCCACCACCACCATCTTAATATCCAATGTCCACCACCACCATCTTAATCTCCATGTCCACCACCACCATCTTAATCTCCAATGTCCACCACCACCATCTTAATCTCCATGTCCACCACCACCATCTTAATCTCCAATGTCCACTAACACCATCTTAATCTCCAATGTCCGCCACCACCATCTTAATCTCCTATGTCTACCACCACTACCTTAATCTCCATGTCCACCACCACAATCTTAATCGCCATTGTCCACTACAAACTATCAAAATCGCTCCGCCACATCTATCTTAGCCACATGTAAATAATAACTATTTTAGCCAGTCTTGTCAACCACAACTACCTTATCATATCTTTGGTACGGATGAAAGCATTTCCCGAGATGACCGTATTTGTTTCTGTATAATAATTATAAAAGCAATTTGTATCTATCGCATCCACCACTGTCAAAAACACGCATCTTATCCACCACTGTCAACCACACCTATCATATCCACCACTGTCAACCACACCTATCTTATCCACCACTGTCAAACAAACGTATATTATCCGCCACTGTCAACAACAACCATTCTATCCACCCATGTCTACATTACCTAATTTTACCCTCCCCTGTCAACAAAACCTATCTTATCCTTCTGTGTCTACATCACCTATCTTATCCTTCTGTGTCTACATCACCTATCTTATCCTTCTGTGTCTACATTACCTATCTTATCCTTCTTTGTCTACATCACCTATCTTATCCTTCCGTGTCTACATCACATATCTTATCCTTCCGTGTCTACATCACCTATCTTATCCTTCCGTGTCTAAATCACCTATCTTATCTTTCAGTTTCTACATCACCTATCTTATCCTTCCGTGTCTACATCACCTATCTTATCTTTCCGTGTCTACATCACCTATCTTATCCTTCCGTGTCTACATCACCTATCTTATCCTTCCGTGTCTACATCACCTATCTTATCCTTCCGTGTCTACATCACCTATCTTATCCTTCCGTGTCTACATCACCTATCTTATCCTTCCGTGTCTACATCACCTATCTTATCCTTCCGTGTCTACATCACCTATCTTATCCTTCCGTGTCTACATCACATATCTTATCCTTCCGTGTCTACATCACCTATCTTATCCTTCCATGTCTACATCACCTATCTTATCCTTCCGTGTCTACATCACCTATCTTATCCTTCCGTGTCTACATCACCTATCTTATCCTTCTGTGTCTACATCACCTATCTTATCCTTCCGTCTCTACATCACCTATCTTATCATTCTGTGTCTACATCACCTATCTTATCCTTCTGTGTCTACATCACCTATCTTATCCTTCCGTGTCTACATCACCTATCTTATCCTTCCGTGTCTACATCACCTATCTTATCCTTCCGTGTCTACAACACCTATCTTATCATTCCGTGTCTACATCACCTATCTTAGCGCCAAACCCACCTCAGCGTAGATTTATTTTACTCGCATGAATCCAGAAAAAAATACAATTTTCATTTTATAAATGATCGAGTGTCTTGATTACTTCTAACAAACACGTTGTTTAAAACATTAGTTCTTATAATTCTGTGTGCGCTCTCTTCCACCCAGTGTTCGGCATGGTAATGTTGCTTCTCTACACGAACTACGCCACTGATTTCATCATCTACTGTCTCTTTGGGATCAAGTTCAGGAAAGAACTCATTAAGATGGTGAAGACGTGTGGCAAGGAACCGCCAGTCAAAACCCCACATTCCTCCACATTTAGCGTGGAACCACCGGACATTAAAGGTCATTCTCTGTTGTTGCAAATAATACATCCAGTCAGACGTAGTCAAAATCCCACATTTTCGACTTTCAGCGTATAACCGCTAGACATTAAAAGTAATTCTCTATTGTTAGAAATAAGAACATTATTATATTGTTTGAAAATGCCAAAATAGCTAAGGCAGTGGTTCCCAGCCTGTCATGTTTCAGAGGCTGCGCGACAGATTCAGGAAATACAAATGTATCCCATTAACGTATAAGGCAGAGAGTAGGCCTAATGTTCCCCTAGGCCTAATGTTCCCCTAGGCCTAATGTTCCCCTAGGCCTAATGTTCCCCTAGGCCTAATGTTCCCCTAGGCCTAATGTTCCCCTAGGCCTAATGTTCCCCTAGGCCTAATGTTCCCCTCCACCAACCCAAATCAATAGAGTCTAACAAAGGCGCAATGAAATCAAAAAGGTTTGGGACAACTGATGTTATTGATTTAGTGCCAATATTATATCGTGTGTGTTTCATGTGTTTGACTGAATGCACGACTTGCTTTTATGCTCTTCTAATGTTATACATATGTGTGCGTCTCCTTGCAGTGCTTCGTATGCAGCGCGCTTCTAGAGCCTCAAGAGCCTCTCGAGCTTCACGAGCCTCACGACACTCACGACACTCCCGAGCCTCCCGAGCCTCCCATTCTTCACGAAGAAATAAGCATTCGATCGTCACAGCCCTGATGGACACTCGAGACGGGGAGGAAGTCACCAAGCCGAGGATCTCCACCGTGTCCTTCCAGTTCGAGGACCGAGAAGTGACACCCACCCCAAGCCCTTGGTTCGACGCAGCGTTGTTTGGTAGTCCGGTGGATAAGTTACCTGGGAAATGACCCAAGCTTTCGGTACGACGTAGATTTGTTGGTGGTACAGTGGATATGTGAACGGGGAAATAACCCAAGGCCCTGGTTCGACGTTTCATTATTTTGGTAGTGCAGTGGATAATTTACCTGGGAAATACACAAACGATGCCAGACGACTACGCAATTTCAATTGTGGATATGGGTTTGACAAATATGCTACCAAACTGGATAACTATTGCATCCGTTGGCTTATATTGCTTCTTGGGATGTTTTAGACTCAAATGTGATACATTTATATTAGTGATTGCATCCATTTCTCTTTTTACACTGTTATTATCTGTTAGCAATTTAAGAAGACGGTTGACAAATTGATGAATAGTGTAAAATGTTGATCCGTGATTTTCTAAACTGAAATTGAGTTGAACCGACGAAAAGTAATTATCGGGTTGAAAACCTCTGTACATGTAGGTATTGCATGTTCTATTTCCAACGGTGCAGTGGTTCCCACATCTTAATGTCTGACTACCCTAATTGAAAAGATAATTTTACCGCAATCCCCACAACCCGATATTGTCCATCCACACCTGTCTATCAACTCCACACCTTTCTATCAACTCCACACCTGTCTATCAACTTCACACCTGTCTATCAACTCCAACCTGCTTAAGCCCAAATGCCAACAGCCACAAAATTTTGTGTTTTTAACTCTGTACTGTTATGAAATATTGAATTCTAAATCTTGCTCAAATGTCTTGAACCTGAGAAATCTGTTTATAAAACAAAACTTAATTTCATATACACTCAACATAAACCTAACAATAGATGTGTTAATTAGGCGAGCACCTGAGTGTTACGGTAATATGATAACTAGAAGACACATATGTAGTTTCTTTGTGCTATGGTAGGTTTATAACTAGAAGGCACATGTATGGTGTCTTTGTGCTATGGTAAGATGAAAACTAGAAGGCACATGAGTAGCATCTTTTTTCTGTGATAAGGCAATTATTATAGGGTGAAATTGTTATTGTGGTCATTTATTTGTTGTGAGAACCGTTTTCACACCAAAGCTGTAACAGACAATCCACGAAGTAAACTGAGATCTTTTCAAAAGTAGAATTCATTAGAAAACAATTGTAAATAAACATAACCCAATGCTTGCGTTTTGATTTATGTGATTGTATTAAACTTACTTCAACAGTACGTTCAAATAATGCAATGCATTTACAAGAAGCAAAACCGACAAACATAATGAGTTCTATGTTCATTTAAATACGTGAATAAGTTTAGTTTATTTTACATAGATGACACAATCTATTACACAGCATGAATCATTGGCACCCTTGGCGCACACACACACACACACGCACACACACACATCTTCTTAATTGTAATATCATAAACACCTTATAGAATACCATGGGTGTATAGACATTTGATAGACTTCTTATACAGAGCCAAGGGTACATAAATGTATCATAGATACCTTAGAGAGAACAAGGGGTGCGGCGATACTTCATGCACTTCTTATACAGACCCAGGGGTGTATCACCGTTATATCACATGAAAACTCGACTAGTTTTATATGAACACAAAAATGGGTTAATACTTGAAAAGTGTTTTTAACTTTGATATACAAAACAGTGTCAGGTTGGGCTCAAACAAAAGCTGCTCTCTTTATTATTGACACATTGCACCACTTCAACTGATGGTTCAAAACAACGCTTCAACTGATGGTTGACCACAACGCTTCAACTGATGGTTGAACACAACACTTCAACTGATGTTTGACCACAGCACTTTAACTGATTGTTTCAATTTGTCTCCAGAAATGTTGAAAGCCTAGTACTATATAATTAATGTAAAACATTGACGTTATCGAGTGTCCAGTTATTTTATGATATGGTCACCCAGTGTTTCCAATTATTATATCACATTATCATTCAGTGTGACGAGTTTCTCATAGTTTCTATGACTTTTAGTCGGATTATAAAAGATATGGAGATTCTTCACCTGCCCAGCACCTGCCCCATGTTTGTCTTTTATAACTTAAAAAACAACAACAACCCATAGATTATTCTACATTTAATTCAAACTCAAGCGATTCAAAGCACACTATCATGTGTTCTGTCATTTTAATAAATAGAAACATGTGTGATTATCAGTTGATGCCATATATATATATATATACATATAAATATATTTATTTATGTATTTATATTTACACATTGCACAATAGCATTTCAGTTCGTCTGTTACGTTTTTAAGTCGGCCATTCCATCCGACTCATTTTGGATGAGTTGATCTATTGTCCGACGTAGAAGACATTAATGTTTCAAACACAGCTTCCGGTCCAAATTTTTGGACGCGTGTGTCTCTGCTGTGTCGCCGTCAGCTCTGTGGTGTCATATTTAATGTACAAACGAACCGATCTCTGTGGATGTGGAACCCGAATGTTTGAGTTTTGGGGTCTGGGTCTGTCTGTCCACCGAGCTGCCCTGCTTGACCGGTTCGATTTGATTCCAGTAGAATACCGACGACGCCCCGGCAGAGATGCGCCTCAGGGCGTTGTAGATAAATCCTGACTGGACGGACCCTCTCGGCCGGCCGACGACAGATGAAGGCGCGGAGCCCATGGTGATGACCTTGGCCACCTGTATGTTTGAAGCCTTTCCCATTGGTAGTCTGTAATCTGTAAGAATACCCAATGAGGTTTCATCGCCCTCTGACCTGTAATTGGCTGAAAATGATATAGGTTAACATCAGCAGAATGACCAGGAGGGGAACACGTTGCCATGACAACACCTGTAATAAACCTATGGCATACACCTTACACTGACACCTTCTTGTGACACTTTAAAGTGATACCATACATTGAAAACAGCTTACAGTGACACCTTACAGCCACACCTAACAGTGACACCTTATAGTGACACCTTATACACATTACATTCACACCTAACAGTGACACCTTATAGTGACACCTTACAGCCACACCTAACAGTGACACCCTATAGTGACACCTTAAAGTCACACCTAACAGTGACCCCTAACAGTGACACCTTATAGTGACCCCTTATATCCACACCTAATAGTGACACCTTATAGTGACACCTTACAGCCATACCTAACAGTGACACCCTACAGTGACACCTTACAGCGTGCTAATCGATGCTACATACATACGTACACATGCATACATCTTATATGTGTACACACGCAGACACTTTACGAACACAATGCTACCTCTGCTTGTCCTGGAGTCGGACGATTGTAATGTTACATCGTGGAAACCCAGCCGGAAATTTTGACGCCAGGTTTTCAACACTTTAAAGAGCTCGTTCCGGAACTTTTTTCCGAAGAAACAATACACCAAAAAATTAGTTCCACTGTTACCATACATGATGAGTAGACAAATGCCGAAACCTGCAAGGAAAGATGGCGGGAAATTGATGTCATTTTTAAGTGTAACTATTTAACCAATATATTGTAAAATAAATGGCATCATTGAATATGGTGTGTGCATGTGTGACCCATGTAGTTCGGATTACATGACATCATTTAATGGTGTGAATGTAACACAGATAGTCGGATATAGATGACATCATTGAATGGAGTTTATGTAATTATATGACATCATGGATAATAAATCTCCCCCCCCCCCTTTTGAATAACAATGTTCTTTGTGACCTTTTTTTTTGCGATTGAAAATTTGATGTTTGGTATGGACAAAGTAAAAACGTTTTTTATCAAAGTTATTGTTGTTTTATATTTATATGATCAATACAATGTTGGATCATTAGAATGAAGGTTCTAGGTATTGATTTTGATTGTATATAAATGTTTAAAATTTTCGATAGAACCTTGTAATTCTGAAAATGCTGTTTCACTTTAAAATAACAAGGTTCTATTTATTTAACTCTATGATTTAAGCAGTTCCTTTCAAGAATAAATACGTATTCATTATTTAGATCACAAATACTAACAAGACAAAATCATTTAACAATTATATTTAAAGTAAAGAGAGAAACTATTTTCTTGTATATAGTTTCCTTGTATTAATGTTTTATTACAAACTCAAACATAAACACCTGAAAAAAAAAAGGATTGCAACAAAGTTGTTGTTTAAGTTGTTCCCGTTCTGTTCCTTTTTTCAGGTTTAAACCTACTTTGTTTTACTCCTTTTATATTGTGCTAAACGGATTGCAGTCTCTCTCCTCAAACACCCTATTTTTCTACTGAGGCGTCCGCCATTTTGAATGTAAACAATCCGTGACCATTAAGCTAACGGTACATAACAAAAAATATGATTGGCTGACGATACCGAATTCATTTTAAAAGCTGTAATTTTATTTGTTCATCATAAATAGTATCTTGTTAAACCTAAAAATATGCGTTAGAACTTTGTTATTCTCAATTGAGAAGCGCAAACCTAGAGTTCGAACCTTGTTATTTTGTATTTCCTGCAAAAATGGCTCATTATAAAAGTTCCATCTTTTGTACCATGATAGATGGGTTGATTAATTGTTGTACAGTGGCAAAAACTCTTTTTTTTTCCTTCAAAAAATCGACTTAGAACATAGTTATTCTAAGGGGACGAAATGTCAATCCTATCTAATGAGAGGCTCGTAGCTTGGAACCTTCCTCGGGGGATAGTTAGTAACTGTCTGCTTTCAAAGCAAACACGATCATCAGAGGCAAGACGATCAACAGCAAGGGCCGTATGACCAGATGACCAGCAGCAAGGGCAGTGTGACCAGATGACCAGCAGAAAGGGTCGTTCTACACGATTAGAAAACTGCAAGGGTCATGTGACAAGATGACCAACAGCAAGGGTCATGTGACAAGATGACCAACAGCTAGTGCCGTGTGACAAGATGTAAATCAGGAAGGGCCGTGTAATAATTTGACCAACAGCAAGATCCACCCCTCCTTTCCCGTTTCGCGAGGCCCTGCCGACAGCTACTCTTAAAATACCTTGGGGAAAAATCCTTCGTAAAGTCTACTTGTTAAGGCACAAAAAACATTGGTTACAAGACACTAAAGGCATTGGAGAGAAGGCTCAAAGGCAGTAGTGACAAGGCATAAAAAGGCAGTAGATTCAAGACACGAACATGTTAGTGACAAGGCTAAGGACTGTTCAGATTGTTAAGTTGGACACACGAAAAATTATGCTTTTCTTCCAAATCAAATGCACCGCAGAATTTCTGCAATCAATTAGTTTCGGTTTATTTTGCATTTTACATTTTATGTTTCACACAAAAACATGGAATCCAAATTTGATGATGCGTTTGATAAATCAAAAGATATTTTCTAATCAAATGTTACTTTCTTTACATTTTACATGTATTATATATTGAGCCTTTAGGATTGCTTCAACTAGATATCTATATACGCAAAGTTTGTCTCTGTCTGTCATTTTGCTGTGGAAGGCATCTCTGCCGATACGTCAACATTTATCGTAGCATCCTACTTCAGGTTCCTCTGTTCCTTGTGACTATTTCTTATTGAATCTTTGGAACAGGTTGTACCAGATAGTTCTAATTACGAAACGGGTGCACTTACCAAACTTGGCTTTGGTCTGTCCCAGGGGCGTTTTGAGGTCGATCACCGCCTTGGCGATGGGGAAGAAGAAACACATGGGTGTCAGGGTGATCAGATACTGGATGCTGGAGACAAACACGAGCAACAACAGCTGCCTCCTGACTGATGGGATGGTAGGGGGATATGGGTCAACAGAAAGTCGTGTGTGGTTAAGTCATGTGGGTCAACAGAAAGTCGTGTGTGGTTAAGTCATGTGGGTCAACAGAAAGTCGTGTGTGGTTAAGTCATGTGGGTCAACAGAAAGTCGTGTGTGGTTAAGTCATGTGGGTCAATAGAAAGTCGTGTTTAGTTAAGCCATATGGGACAACAGAGAGTCATTTGTGGTTAAGTGAAATGGATATAGAGAGTCTTGTGTGCTTAAGTCATATTTGTCAACAGAAAGTCATATGTGCTGAAATCACATGGGCCAAAATAGAGTCATATTTAGTTAAGACTGTTGGTAAACAGAAATAAATGTGTAGTTAAGTCATATGAGTCAACAGAGAATCATGTGTAGTTAAGTCATATTGGTCAACAAAAAGTCTTATTTAGTTAAGTCATGTGGATCAACAAAAAGGCATGTTAAGAGGGAGCGGTGGCCAGGAAAATCTGCGCCCACTACGACAAGCACTAACCCTTGCTAAGTCACTGGCTGCAGTCATGTAGCAGCACTAACCCTTTCTAAGTCACTGGCTGCAGTCATGTAGCAGCACTAACCCTTGCTAAGTCTCTGGCTGCAGTCATGTAGCAACACTAATCCTTGCTAAGTCACTGGCTGCAGTCATGTAGCAGCACTAACCCTTGCTAAGTCACTGGCTGCAGTCATGTAGCAACACTAACCCTTGCTAAGTCACTGGCTGCAGTCATGTAGCAGCACTAACCATTGCTAAGTCACTGGCTGCAGTCATGTAGCAACACTAACCCTTGCTAAATCACTGGCTGCAGTCATGTAGCAGAACTAACCCATGCTAAGTCACTGGCTGCAGTCATGTAGCAGCACTAACCCTTGCTAAGTCACTGGCTGCAGTCATGTAGCAGCACTAACCCTTGCTAAGTCACTGGCTGCAGTCATGTAGTAACACTAACCCTTGCTAAGTCACTGGCTGCAGTCATGTAGCAGCACTAACCATTGCTAAGTCACTGGCTGCAGTCGTGTAGCAGCACTAACCCATGCTAAGTCACTGGCTGTAGCCATGTAGCAACTCAAATCCTTGCTAGGTCACTGGCTGTAGTCATGTAGCAGCCCTAACCCTCGCTAAGTCGTTGGCTGTAGTCATGTATTAGCATTAATCCTTGCTAAGTCAATGGCTGCAGACATATATGTGCTGTTAGTTATTTTAAAATGGAAAAGTCACGTTTGCTGTAAGTCATTGTAACACGGTAAAGTCATGTGTGTTGAAAGTAATTGTAACATGTAAAGTCATGTGTGCTGAATGTCATTGTTTCATGGTAAAGTCATGTGTGCTGAAAGTCATTGTTTCATGGTAAAGTCATAAGTGCTTAAAGTCATTATAACATAGTAAAGTCATATGGGCTGTTAGTTATTTTAACATGGTAAAGTCATGTGTGCCGTGAGTCATTGTTACACGGTAAATTCATTTGTGCTGGTAGTCATTGTAAAATGGTAATGTCATGTGTGCTGTAATTTTTTGTAACGTGGTAAAGTCATATGTGCTGTAAGTCATTGTAACATGGGAAAGTGTCCCTAAATAGCCCCCCCCCCCATTTAGGGACACTTTACATTGTGTGACGTTCCTATGAAAATAATTCACAAAATCCTTGAGCTGCATTTCTATCCATCTTTTATTTGCATCTACCGCTTAAATTATTTTTCTAAAAACAGGTCTTTGACTTCATTTGATAGGTAAGGGGGTTAATGACCTTCATCTGACATGTAAGAGGGTCAATGACCTTCATATGACATGTAAGAGGGTCAATGACCTTCATCTGACACGTAAGAGGGTCAATGATCTTCATCTGACAGGTAAGAGTGTCAATGACCTTCATCTGACATGTAAGGGGGTCAATGACCTTCATCTGACAGGCAAGTGGCCAATGACCAAAAACAAAACGATGTACATTCCCTGGTGAGAAACGATAAGTCTTAGTGGACGAAATCGTCCTTATCGGTTTGCTATCAATCTCCTTGTAAATATCAATGTGTACTAGTAGGTCATGGATGTGTACTAATAGATTATGTAAATGTACTAATAGGTCATGGATATGTACTAATAGGTCATGTATATGTACTAGTAGGTCTTGGATGTGTACTAATAGGTCATGTATGTGTACTAATTGGTCATGGAAGTGTACTAATAGGTCATGTATATGTACTAGTAGGTCATGGATGTGTTCTAATAGGTCATGTATATGTACTAATAGGTCATGTTTGTGTACTAAATGTTCCTTTGGTGTGTACTCACACGTCATGTATGTGTACTAATAGGTATGAATGTGTACACATAGGTCATGTATATGTACTAATAGGTCATGAATGTGTACTTAAAAGGTCATGTATATGTACTAATAGGTCATGAATGTGTACTAATAAATCATGTATATGTACTAATAGGTCATGTATGTGTACTAATAGGTCATGGATGTGAACGTATAAGTCATGTATGTGTATTTATATGTCATGTCTCTGTAGTAATCGGTCATGAATGTGTAGTAAAATGTCATTTATGTGAACTAGTAAGTCATGTACTTGTACTAAATGTTCATTGGTGTGTACTTATACGTCATGTATGTGTACTAATAGGTAACCATGAATGTGTACTATTAGGTCTCCTAGTATGTGTACTAATAGGTCACTTTGCGCGTGTACCATAAGGTTTTTCTGTATGTCTACATGATGGTCAATTTGTAGGTGTGCTTATAGAACACTGTGCACGTGTACTAATAGGTCACTGTGCACGTGTACTAATAGGTCAACGTGCATGTGTACTAAAAGGTCGATAGGCCTGTATACAATTTGGTCACCGTGCATTTGAACAAATAGGTCACCCTGTATATGTACTAATAGGTCACCGTGTATGTTCAACAAAGGTCACCGTGTAAGTTCACTAATAGGCCACCGTGTAGGTTCACAAATAGGTCACCATGTAGGTTCACTAAAAGCTCACGTGTATATAAATAATAGGTCACCGTGTAGGTTCACTAATAGGTCACCGCTTAGGTTCACTAATAGGTCACCGCGTCGGTTCACTAATAGGTCACCGTGTAGGTTCACTAATAGGTCACCGTGAAGGTTCACTAATAGTCATCGTGTAGGTCACTAAAAGGTCACCGTGTAGGTTCACTAATAGGTTATCATGTAGGTTCACTAATAGGCCAACGTGTCGTTCACTAATAGGTCACCGTGTAGGTTAACTAATAGGCCACTGTGTAGTTAAATAATATGTTACAGTGTAGGTTCACTAATATGTCACCCTGTAGGTTCACTAATAAGTCAATGTTTAGTTAATTAATAGGTCACCGTGTAGGTTCCCTAATAGGTCACCGTGTATATTCACTAATATGTCACCGTGTATATTCACTAATATGTTACAGTGTAGGTTCACTAATAGGTCACCGTGTAGGTTCACTAATAGGTCACCGTGTATGTTCAATAATAGGTCAACGTTTAGGTTCACTAATAGGTCACGGTGTATGTTCACTAATAGGTCACCGTGTAGGTTCACTAATAGGCTACTGTGTAGGCTCACTAATAGGTCACCGTGTAGATTCACTAATAGGCCACCGTTTAGGTTCACTAATATGTTACTGTGTCGGTTCACTAATAGGTCAACGTGTAGGTGTACTAATAGGTCAACGTGTAGGTGTACTAATAGGTCAAGGTGTAGGTGTACTCATAGGTCAACGTGTAGGTTTACTAATAGGTCACGTAGATGTACTAATAGGTTATGTATGTGTACTAATATGTCATGTATGTGTACTAATAGGTCATGTATGTGTACTAATAGGTCACCCTGAAGTGTTGAAGGGTTCTCCATGAGTCCTGATCTCTCCTTTCTGTTCATGTAAACCAGGTATATGTTCATGGTTGTCAGCACCAGGGCCGGCAAGACGATCTGGAAGAAGACCTGGAAGTGAACCAGCTCCGAGGTGTGGGGCGCGTAACATTCCACGCTCCTCCTAGGCATTACAGCAGATTGAACGAACACGTTAAATAAGGCAATATATGCCCTACAGGTATGACAGTCTAACATTGGGAACATATACTTTAAGACTGACAGTCTAAAATTGGAATCATTACGACGACAGTGTAAAATTGGGAACATTGTCTCTACAACTTACAGTCTAACTTTGGGAATATTGACCTTGCAACTGACAGTCTAACTTTGGGAACATTGTCTCTACAACTTACAGTCTAGCTTTGGGAACATTGACTTTGCAACTGACGGTCTAACTTTGGGATCATTGTCTCTACAACTTGCAGCCTAACTTTGGGAACATGGTATGTACGACTGACAGCCTAACCTTGGGAACATTGTCTATATGACTGACAGCCTAACTTTGGGAACATTGTCTATACGACTGACAGCCTAACTTTGGGAACATTGTCTATACGACTGACAGCCTAACGTTGGGAACATTTTCTATACGACTGGTAGTCTAACATTTTGAGCATTGCCTTTATCTCCAGTGAACACATGGGACGGCTCCGAAAAACTAAAACAACAAAATTACACCAGAACAAATGTATGTGTGTCATATAAATTAGACATCATGTGGCGTTACTGATGTGATTTGACGTCACCGATGTGGTTCAACTTCCTTGGTGTCATGCTACATCCCTGATATCATGCGTCTTCACTAATGTCTTCTTATTTCACCGATGTCATGTTACTTCACTGATGTCATGATATTTCCCTGATGTAATGTTACTTCCACGATGTCATAATTTATCAGACCATGTTTGTTGAGAATTTATGTGCAGGTCCACTGAGTTTCAAGCCCAAGTTGGAACCAGATCAAACATACATAACTTATGGTACGTAAGTAAAAACATAAGGTATACAGCTTAAGATATAAGGTAAATAGGTTAAAACATAAGGTACATAACTTAAGATATAATGTACTTAGGTTAAATCATAAGGTACATAGCTTAAGTTATAAGGGCATAGGATAAAACATAAGGTACATAGTTTAAAACATAAGGTACAAAGTTTAAAACATCAAGTACATAGCTTAAGATATAAAGTACATAGCTTAAGATATAAGGTACATAGGTTAAAACCTAAGGTACGTAGGTTAGATACATCATACTCAAGTCTTTGCGCAACTAATATTCTCACTCTCAGTATAATCCCGGCAATAATTGGTTTAGTTCGGAAAAGAACAAACACTTGAAGCATCTTTTAGGTAGCACTAATCATTGTTCCCTTTTGCGCTACAGCCAATGTAGGGCGTTGGCCTACCTCATCACTCTTTTCAATCCATCCGTATGGCGCTACAGCCCATGTAGGGCGTTGGCCTACCTCATCACTCCCTTCAATCCATTCGTATGGCGCTACAGCCCATGTATGGTTTTGGCCAGCGTCATCACATCCTTCCACTCAGACTAAACTAATGCTTTTATTTTCCATGCTTACCCAGCTGCTGTAGATCTTTTCCACATCATCCCTCCATCTTAGCCTTTGTCTGCCTTTGTCTGCCTTTGTCTGTCATTATCTGCCTTTGTCTGCCTTTGTCTGTCATTGTCTGCCTTTGGCTTTTTTTCTCTGGGATTTCAGAGGTGCACCCTCTTCACCCCTCTGTCACTTGCATCATTTCTAAATGTCCAAATTTTTTTTAAATTTCTTTTTCTTGCGTGGGATCCTGATAAAGACAATACAAGTCATGGTTGCTTCGTATTCTCCAGCTATATTAATCTTTTGTTGGTCCGTGTATTTGCTGGAGAAGTTTTCTCTCCATGGTTTCAATAGGTTTTCTGCCGTTTCTGTTAGGGTCCACGTTTCACTTGTGTATGCTCCAACGGGTCTGATTACAGTTTTATAAAAAAGTGTTTTTTGTTTTTCTTGTAATGTTTTAAATTTTGTAAAATTTCTGGCATGCTAAAGAATGCCGTGTTTCCGTTCTGTTTTATGTAGCACACACAGCAACAATGATCTCAAGATGGCACGGAATCCAAGTGACATCCTCTAAATGAGTTATGCAACTTGTAAACACTGAAATTTAATACCCGGAGACAGAGACATATATTTTCAACAATGACAAACCTAATGTCGCCTTCTGTACGCCACTAAAAACAATTAAGTTCCAACAGAAGGCTGGATTAGATTACCCTTTTTCATCCACATATTTTATCCAGTTCAACACTGCAGGAGTTTCAATAGATGTGACAGTGGCCGTGATGATCAATATTACAAAAAGCGGTTTACCGTAAAATTTCAGTAATTTTTTGGACCTGGAATAAAATTTGAAGAAAACAACATATGAGTGGTAAAAGAAAAAAATCATGGGTAGGGATGGGGTTGAGTGTGAGTGCAAGGAGTGTGATGGGATGGAGTCTGAGCGCAAGGAGTGTGATGACGTGAAGTCTGAGTGCAAGGAGTGTGATGACGTGGAGTCTGAGTGCAAGGAGTGTGATGACGTGGAATCTGAGGGCAAGGAGTTTGATGTCGTGGAGTCTGAGTGCAAGGAGTGTGATGACTTGGAATCTGAGTGCAAGGAGTGTGATGAAGTGGAGTCTGAGTGCAAGGAGTGTGATGACGTGGAGTCTGAGTGCAAGGAGTGTGATGACGTGGAGTCTGAGTGCAACGAGTGTGATGACGTGGAATCTGAGTGCAAGGAGTGTGATGACGTGGAGTCTGAGTGCAAGGAGTGTGATGACGTGGAGTCTGAGTGCAAGGAGTGTGATGAAGTGGAGTCTGAGTGCAAGGAGTGTGATGACGTGGAGTCTGAGTGCAAGGAGTGTGATGACGTGGAGTCTGAGTGCAAGGAGTGTGATGACGTGGAGTCTGAGTGCAAGGAGTGTGATGACGTGGAGTCTTAGTGCAAGGAGTGTAATGTCGTGGAGTCTGAGTGCAAGGAGTGTGATGGCGTGTAGTCTGAGTGCAAGGAGTTTGATGGCGTGGGGTGGGACGACGTGGGGTGTGATGACATGGTGTGGTATGGCTTAACGTGTGAGTGATTGGGTGGGATGGCATGGGGTGTTAGTGCGTGGAGTGTAATTGCGTGAGGTGTAATGGGGTAGAGTGTGATGATCTTGGGTATGATGGCTTGGGGTGTGATGGTGTAGGGTGTGATTGTGTGGGGTGTTATTGTATGGGGTGTGATGGCTTGGGGTGTGATGGATTTGGGTGCGATTGTGTGGGTTGTGATTGTATGGGGAGTGATGGCGGGGGTGTGATGGTGTGGGATGTGATTGTGTTGGGTGTTATTGTATGGGGTGTGTTGGCTTTGGGTGTGTTGGTGTGGGGTGTGATAGTGTGGGGTGTTATTGTATGGGAATGAAGGCGGGGATGTGGTGGTGTGGGGTGTGATGGTGTGGGGTGTGATGATGTGGGATGTTATTGTATGGGTTGTGATGGCGGGGTGTGTCTGTGTGGGGTGTGATTGTGTGGGGTGTGATGGTTTCGGGTGTTATTGTATGGGGTGTGATGGCGGGGTGTGGTGGTGTGTGGTGTGATTGTGTGGGGTGTGATGGTGTGGGGTGTTATTGTATGGGGTGTGATGGCGTGGGTGAGGTGGTGTGGGGTGTTGTTGTGTGGGGGTGATGGTGTTATTGTATGGGGTGTTATGGCGGGGGTGTGGGGGTGGGGGATGGGATTGGGTAGGGTGGTATTATATGGGGTGTGATGGCGGGGATGTGGTGGGGTGGGGTGGGGGGTTGTGGTGTGGGTGTGATGGTGTTATTGTATGGGGTGTTATGGCGGGGGTGTGGTGGTGTGGGATGTGATTGCGTAGGGTGTTATTATATGGGGTGTGATGGCGGGGATGTGGTGGTGTGGGGTTTGATGGTGTGGGGTGTGATGGTTTGGGGTGTTATTGTATGGGGTGTGATGGCGAGGGTGTGGTGGTGTGGGGTGTGATGTGTGGGGTGATATTGTATGGGGTGTGATTGCGGGGGTGTGGTGATGTGGGGTGTGATGGTGTGGGTTGTGATGGTGTGGGTTGTTTTTGTATGGGGTGTGATGGCGGGGGTGTGGTGGTGTGGCCTTTGGTGGGTGATGGGGCGGAGTATGACGAAAAGATCTAAACTTTTTGTCCTGTCCATTAATTCAAGCTTCCACATATCTCGTTTTGCTACTTCGTTTACCTAGCTTGAATGCAGTCCTTTTATTGTTATATACCAAACCAATCTTACCATCCAACGATGGGCTAATGAACAGGTCAAACTAACATATTAAACTCATCTTACCATCCATTGATGGGCTAATAAACTCACGTGTCAAATATAAAGAAAAGTCGAGCTGCAGATATTGCAACTAAATGCCAGTTGACTGTTGCTAAAAGGGAATAGGAAACGATACGATAAAACCTGAAAAGCAAATGAAGGATCACATTAGGGCGAGGTATAAATTAGGGCTAAGTATAAATTAGGGCGAGGTATAAATTAGGGCGAGGTATAAATTAGGGCTAGGTATAAATTAGAGCTAAGTATAAATTAGGGCGAGGTATAAATTAGGGCGAGGTATAAATTAGGGCGAGGTATAAATTAGGGCGAGGTATAAATTAGGGCTAGGTATAAATTAGGGCGAGGTTATAAATTAGGGCGAGTTATAAATTAGGGCGAGGTATAAATTAGGGTGAGGTATAAATTAGGGCGAGGTATAAATTAGGGCTAGGTATAAATTAGAGTTAAGTTTGAGCTGTTTTTTTTAAGGTCAGGGTGCAATTAAGATTACGTTAATATGTGGGTTACAGTTAAATTTGGATTAGGATTAAATTACGGTTAATTTTGTCATTTCATCGTCAATTCTCATCATCATCACTACAGCCCATGTTGAGCCCTGGCCTGCTCCACCATATCCTTCCATTCAGACATCACCATTAGTAGCGTTAAAGCCGATGTTAGGCCCTGGCCTGCTCCACCACATCCTTCCATTCGGATCGATCCATGGCTTTCCGTCTCTATACGCCAACCCCCAGCTGTGGTAAGTTCTTCTCTGCACGTCGATCAATCTCAGCCTTGGGCAAAAAGTGAGTCGTCTGCTCCTAGGTTTCTGCCTGTATATCACTTCCGCTGCTTTACATTCAGGCATCCTTTCTATATGTCCTGCCTAAAGCAGTCTAGCTTTTTTTTTTTTTTTGTGAAAATTGCTTGGTCTTTGTATAATTGATAAAGTTCTTGGTTTGTACAGATTCTCCAAACATCGTTATCTATCACTGTGCCGAATATTTTCCTCTCCCACGTACTGAGAAGGTTATCTTATTTTTTTGGTAAGGGTCCAAGTCTCAAGAGCATACGTTACTACCGGTCATATGATAGTTGTGCTTATTGCCTTCTTTCTTCACTAGATAGGTTTTTGCTTCCAAATAGTTTTTGTAGGCTGAAAGAGGAACGATTGCCGGCTGTTATCCTTTCTTTCATCTCCCACATTATTTCATTGGGCTAGTTTATAGTCACCCCTAGATATTTGAATGTAGCCACTCTTTCATATTTATGGTTGTTTATATTATGTTTTCATCAGCGTGGGAGTTTCGTGACAAAATCATATATTTTGATTTTCGGTTCATTTACACTAAGATCAGCCTTGACTGAGACATATTCAAGTTCCCTGAATGCTTTGATTATGCCATCACTGCTTTTGCACAGTAGTGCTATGTCGTCTGCGTATGCAAGGTATATATGGTTGGCTATATGAGGTTACTGATGGTTGTTGTTCTGCAATACCTTTCTGGGCTGAAAGTAGCCTGGTATGGTTTCACTGGTGCTCATGTGTGAAAGTAGCCTGGTATGGTGTCACTGGTGCTCATGTGTGAAAGTAGCCTGGTATGGTTTCACTGGTGCTCATGTGTGAAAGTAGCCTGGTATGGTTTCACTGGTGCTCATGTGTGAAAGTAGCCTGGTATGGTGTCACTGGTGCTCATGTGTGAAAGTAGCCTGGTATGGTGTCACTGGTGCTCATGTGTGAAAGTAGCCTGGTATGGTTTCACTGGTGCTCATGTGTGAAAGTAGCCTGGTATGGTGTCACTGGTGCTCATGTGTGAAAGTAGCCTGGTATGGTGTCACTGGTGCTCATGTGTGAAAGTAGCCTGGTATGGTGTCACTGGTGCTCATGTGCGAAAGTAGCCTGGTATGGTGTCACTGGTGCTCATGTGTGAAAGTAGCCTGGTATGGCTTCACTGGTGCTCATGTGTGAAAGTAGCCTGGTATGGTGTCACTTGTGCTCATGTGTGAAAGTAGCCTGGTATGGTTTCACTGGTGCTCATGTGTGAAAGTAGCCTGGTATGGTTTCACTGGTGCTCATGTGTGAAAGTAGCCTGGTATGGCTTCACTGGTGCTCATGTGTGAAAGTAGCCTGGTATGGCTTCACTGGTGCTCATGTGTGAAAGTAGCCTGGTATGGCTTCACTGGTGCTCATGTGTGAAAGTAGCCTGGTATGGTTTCACTGGTGCTCATGTGTGAAAGTAGCCTGGTATGGTTTCACTGGTGCTCATGTGTGAAAGTAGCCTGGTATGGTTTCACTGGTGCTCATGTGTGAAAGTAGCCTGGTATGGTTTCACTGGTGCTCATGTGTGAAAGTAGCCTGGTATGGTTTCACTGGTGCTCATGTGTGAAAGTAGCCTGGTATGGTTTCACTGGTGCTCATGTGTGAAAGTAGCCTGGTATGGTTTCACTGGTGCTCATGTGTGAAAGTAGCCTGGTATGGTTTCACTGGTGCTCATGTGTGAAAGTAGCCTGGTATGGTTTCACTGGTGCTCATGTGTGAAAGTAGCCTGGTATGGTTTCACTGGTGCTCATGTGTGAAAGTAGCCTGGTATGGTTTCACTGGTGCTCATGTGTGAAAGTAGCCTGGTATGGTTTCACTGGTGCTCATGTGTGAAAGTAGCCTGGTATGGTTTCACTGGTGCTCATGTGTGAAAGTAGCCTGGTATGGCTTCACTGGTGCTCATGTGTGAAAGTAGCCTGGTATGGTGTCACTGGTGCTCATGTGTGAAAGTAGCCTGGTATGGTTTCACTGGTGCTCATGTGTGAAAGTAGCCTGGTATGGTTTCACTGGTGCTCATGTGTGAAAGTAGCCTGGTATGGTTTCACTGGTGCTCATGTGTGAAAGTAGCCTGGTATGGTGTCACTGGTGCTCATGTGTGAAAGTAGCCTGGTATGGTTTCACTGGTGCTCATGTGTGAAAGTAGCCTGGTATGGTTTCACTGGTGCTCATGTGTGATAGTAGCCTGGTATGGTGTCACTGGTGCTCATGTGTGAAAGTAGCCTGGTATGGTTTCACTGGTGCTCATGTGTGAAAGTAGCCTGGTATGGTTTCACTGGTGCTCATGTGTGAAAGTATTAGGTATGGTTTCACTGGTGCTCATGTGTGATAGTAGCCTGGTATGGTTTCACTGGTGCTCATGTGTGATAGTAGCCTGGTATGGTGTCACTGGTGCTCATGTGTGAAAGTAGCCTGGTATGGTTTCACTGGTGCTCATGTGTGATAGTAGCCTGGTATGGTTTCACTGGTGCTCATGTGTGAAAGTAGCCTGGTATGGTTTCACTGGTGCTCATGTGAATGCTTCAAATAATTTTTTCTAGCGTTATGTTAAACAGGATACATGATAACGAGTCTCCTTATCTGAGGCCCTGATAGACTGGGACTTTGAGTATTCTCCCTGCACTTTTGGAGTTAGCCATCGTGGTATGTATAAGACAATTAATTTTGTTAGGGACTCCAATTTCTTTTAGAGCAATGTATACGTCATTCATGTCTACACTTTCATATGCTGTTTTGTATTCCACGTATAGCTGGTGTATGTCAATGTTAAATTCGTATCATCTTTCCAGAAGACAAGTTATAGTAAAATATGATCCTTGGTTGACCTATTCTGCCGGAATCCACATTGTAGTTCCCTAGGATTTGTTCACTTGTTTTCTTGCTATGAGCATTTTGTACGTTACATTAAAGAGGGGCAATCCTCTGTTGTTTGAGCAGACCAACTTAGATCCTTTTTTTTTGTGAATGGGCACTTTGAGTGCAGGTTCCTATTAATATTAATAAAGCTTTTTTGAAAATCACACTTCATCCCCAAAAGCCCAAAGCACGGTACAAAGTAAAAAAAAAAAGAACAAATTTATATTTTACCACATTGAAATACAAAACGCAACGTTACAACAACTACACACGAGAATACACATTCGAAGTCTTTCATCCCTTGCAACCATAAACAACACAGGCCATTAATGCATCTAGGAGATAATAGCTAGCTGGAAAAGATGGTAGACAGCATCACCCCAACAGGTATATATAAATAGATATGTTTTCAATTCGGTTTTTAAAAGACTGCAGTGACTGGCGGTTTTTGAGAGCGACAGGAAGTGTGTTCCTATTATTATATCTGCATTTTATCCTCTTGACAGATTCTGGATATGAGGTAATTTATTTGCTTATACTGTCCATTACCACCTAGCTATATCAGTTCTGCAGAGATAAGGTATATTCCTTGGGCTTAATTTTTTTTTTCATGGTGAAGATCACATCTTGTATATAAAGCTATGTTTGTTGGTTTACCAATGGACCCGATCCTCCTCGTGGTAGACGTAATCCTCATTGGTTCCTCCACCCGATCCATTTAGTAATCCTTCAAAGTTTTGTGCCCATCTGCAGTAGCAAACTGCTCTCTTGCTCTCTGTGATCAATGTTCCACTCATACTTGCACATGACATTATGTAATCTCGCCAACCTTTTCCTGCCTTATCTTCAGGTTCATCCCCTCAATTTGCATTTTTTGCCAACGATTCAAACAAAATTATTTTTTTTAATTTTTCCCCAAACACGTTTTTTCTTTCAGCAAATTTTTCCAGCCACCCTTCTATATTCATTAAATAATTGCCGTGTTCTTATTGTCTCCCTTTGCAGCAACATTAGCCAATCTTTGTCTCTTTGTTCTATAAGTTCTTTGTGTCATACCATTATGTTCTTTTCATTATCGATTTAACTCCTCAATTCTAGTTGTTATAGATTCCCAAAAACTCATTCTCTAGCTCTCTATGTATGGCTGTCTGTAAAGCTGTTTTGAATAGGTGCGCATAATAAAATTCCCATATTTTGCATTGATTTGTATTCTTGGCAAGTTCGTTCTATTTAGGGGTGTTTAATCTTTAGTAACTTTTCTAGATAAGAAGTTAATGCACAGACGCCGTCTTTGTTTAACAGGTTATTTCTATTACTTAAATCAACGTTGCTGTATGTAACACATGGTCCGCACTCACGCACAGAATCTGTCATTTTGAATTAAGATATCCCGTCCGTAGTGAACGTCGACTAGAAACCTGGGCACGCACCAGACCAGAGTCAGGATGTTGAAGAAGCACAGACTCGTCAGGTAGATGGAGAAGAGGTTGTCTTTCATCGTCCGCTGTGACATCACAATGATAGTGATCATGTTCCCTGGGAAAAGAGGCATTAGTTTACGTCATTGTTTTATCAACGGAAAGACACCTGAATCACACCCGAGTTTTAACAATTTTTTCAGGCGTCCTATAAGGTGAAGACCGCTGTCTACCAAGATCTGAACCCCTTCAGTGTAGGGTGAAACATTGACCTCTTCTCCAACTAGTTGGGAGGTAAGGAAATATACCTCTATTCTCACTAGTTGGGAGGTAAGAAAATATACCTTTTCTCTCAATAGTTGGGAGTTAAGAAAATATACCTCTTCTCTCACTAGTTGAGAGATAAGAAAATATACCTTTTCTCTCAACAGTTGGGAGTTACGAAAATATACCTCTTCTCTCACTAGTTGGGAGGTAAGGAAATATACCTCTTCTCTCACTAGTTGGGAGGTAAGAAAATATATTTCTTCTCTCACTATTTGGGAGGTAAGGAAATATACCTCTTTTCTCACTAGTTGGGAGGTAAGAAAATATACCTCATCTCTCACTAGCTGAGAGGTAAGGAAATAGACCATTTCTCACACTGTTTGGGAGGCAAGAAAAAATAACTTTTTTCCCACTAAAGTTGGTAGGCAAGAAAATAGACCTCTTCTCCCACTAATTTGGAGGCAAGAAAAAAGAACTCTTTTTCCACTTTAGTTCGAAGGCAAGAACATAGACATCTTTTCCCACCAGTTGGAAGTCCGCTAATTTAGTTTGTCTCCAATGTACCAGAGGTACGAGAAACAGTACTACGAGAAACAGGGCAACGAGAGACAGGGCTTCAAGAAATGGGGCTTCGAGAAACAGGGCTACGAGAAACATGGCTACGAGAAACAGGGCTACTAGAAACGGGGCTACGAGAAAAACAGTTGCGGGAAACAGGCCCACGGGAAACCGAGCTAAGGGAAGCAGGACTACGGGAACCATTGCTACAGGAACAAGAACTACGGAAACCAGAGCATTGGGAACCAAAGTCCCAGGAATTGGAGTCACTAGAACCAGAGCCATGGCATTAGAGCTATCATAACCAGAGCTTTGGGATCTAGAGCTGCGGCAACCGGAGCTAAGCCAACCTAAAACTATGGGGGCTAGGATTACGGGAACCATCGCCATGGGAACCAGGGTAAGGGAAACCAGAGCTTACGGAGCCTGAGCTACTGCAATGGATCGACGGGGGTTTAAGGCAGTGAAAAACAGAGCCATGGGAACAAGAACTACGGGAACCAGATATGCAGATTTTCATATAAGGAAGCCGAAACCAATCCTTTTACCACAATTGTATATAACTCGCAAAGATGAGACAGTGTTTTGAAATACCTATTGTTTTGAAATACCTGCTTCAAATGCAATACAAATCCAAAGAGGGGTTATGTGGAAATTGTGGTTTCAAAAATAATGTCTAAAATTAATTTTATTGTAATACCAGAAATGAATACCAACTATTACTTAGGTGCTCCTTCAAAAAGTAATAACTCAAATTTTGTTTAGAAAGGGTGCATTTTTCTTTGTTTGTTTTTTCTGAATTCTTCTAAACTCATCAACTGATTATCCTTGTCACCTACTTCTTTAAACTCCATTAGATGTTTATTCCGAGACCTACTTGTCTAAACCCTACTAGCTGTTGATCCTATGAGTTACTTCTTTAAATTCTATTAGATGTTTATCCTGTGACCTTCTTCTCCAAACTCTTATAGCCATTCTCCATTGCCCTTTCTTTATACCTGGTATTCCGAATCCCATCAGAAAAGTGACCACAATAGGAAATATGAGAGCCTTGACCCTCTCAATGCGCTTGATTTCCTCGTATTCCGACTGAGTTCTGTTGAGAGGAATTGTGTTGAAGTTAATGAGAAGATCCATCTGCTGCTTAAACGGAAACACTTCTACGGGGACCTGTGGGAGACGGCGTTAGTGATAAATATTTCTGAACTTCATGGCATGTACAAACAGAAATGTTTTCATTCAAAGCGTGTATCACATTGATAATATCATAGCATTGTTTGCTTTTATAGTGGGAAAATGTTTTGGGCATAGAATAATCCATTTAAATCTGAGACTGTCATTGCTTTTAAAATAATATAATTTCATGCAGTCGATCACGACGGCGTTTAACTCGCCAACCCTATTAGGTTGACAGTTTTGAAGTGTAACTGCCTCATTCTCTCTTTTTCATAGCATTTCTCCTCGGTTATGTCGATTCTTTTATGTCACCGAACCCTGATATCTGGAGCACAAAAGGTGACCAAATTTGCCACTTAAACTTGTTTATCTCGATCGCCGTGACCAATTGTCGGCTTTTGAACTCCGCAAGTAGAAATAGCAAACAAAAAATAAACAAGTTTTTCATAATTAAAAATGATTATTTATGGCTCAAAATACAGGACTTGTGTTTTAGAATGACGATAGAATTTATTTAAAAATAAATATATTTTTTTTACTTCGAGGTTAAAAAACCCGGTAGAGTCCATATTAGAAATTATCAGAATTTGTCGTGTGCAAAATGTTGTCATGGGCATGGGCGCCCGCAAGGGGGGGGGGGCAAGGGGGGGCGATTACCCCCCCTGGATTGAGTGATTAAAAAATTTTTTTTACACAAAAAAACAAAAAATGTATTAAAGTAAAGAGAAAATAAAGAGAAAGTAACTAAGCTGATCTCATTTTACTGGGTAATTATTTGTATATTTTCTATATTAATTATTTTATGTATCACTGTATGTTGTGAGCCAAAAGTTGTTTTGAACATAAGTATTTTTATTATGTATATTTTTTAAGGCGAATATGTTAAAGGACGTTAGTTCATTGTTTAAGAGTAGTCTACCGTTATCCAGGTACAGTGTAAACTTGCCAAAATGTTGATGTTTACATTGGAAAAAAGTCAAATATTTTTACTTTTATTTTAAATCACTTTGTGTTATCAGTAAAGAAAGTATTAGAAATATCTAAATTATCTATTTTAATTTCGTGTTAAATTTAGTTGTATGAGGTACATGTGAAATGAGTTGTAATAATTTTAAATACCTAGACTACTGTTGTTAGATCCAAGTGTGCTTATTTACTTTAAGTAAATTAAGATGAAAAATCAATAACAAAGGATTGTACAATGATTGATTGAGACTTTCTAAAGTAATCTTAAGGATACCTTTGGGGAAGTGCTCTGAAATCATTTGTTTTATTGTACAATTCTATGTTTGAATAATCAATGAGGTTGTTTGCACATACAGTGGCAACTTTGGTTAAAGTTATTTTGTAAGCCTTTAATAATCTAATTATTGTGATTATTTTCCTTTAGTTATAATTACTAAGCTTGTTATATTGTAAATTAACATAATTTATTTTGTAAATTATGTTATATTATTTTAAAGTGTTTTGTTTCTTAACTAGTATTTATTTTATTTTCTACCAGGTCTATGGAGACTGGTTGGATATTAGTTTTAGTTTAAGTTTTAATCTAGTTTTAGTTGTAATCTAGATCTAGTTTTAGTTTTAGGAGTCATGGATATCCGGAAATTTTTAAAACCTCTTAGACAGTCACAGCAATCGACTCCAGATGTTGAAGAAATAACGTTAACTCCTGTCTGCAAAAAACGGAAAATGGATGCTGTCGCTTGTTCATCTGCAGCAGCAACGCTATTGCCAAAACCAGACCCTGACAAGCTTGAAAGTGGAGATACTAGGTTAACCTATGAAATTGGACTCTATGTAAAATCTACTACGAAGATTACTATCGATCTTAAGTATCATTTGCTAACTGATCCATACAAGCCTCACCCGTCATATGATTTTGAAGGCGACATGTCTGGAAGTGGAAAACGTTGTTTCAGGGAATCCTGGCTGACCCAGTATACTCCATGGTTATCATATTCACCTAGGTTAAAAGGTGCTTTTTGCATTTTCTGTGTTTTATTTCCGCAACCAGTTCAAAGAGGATTTCAAGGTGTCTTCATTACTACTCCTTGTACAAAGTACAAAGATTTTAATGAATGTGCCAGAAACCATATCAGCTCAGCATGGCATCGTGGGTCTCAACAAGATGCTGAACACTTCGCGTCAACCATTAGAGATCCAAATAAGGATATTGTTTGTCAGATAGATAATTCAGTAAAACGAACTATTGAAGAAAACAGAAAGAAACTGTATCCTATTATTTCAACAATATTATTTTGCGGAACAAATGATTTGGCAATTCGTGGGAAAGATAGCATCAAAGGAAATGTCGAACAACTTTATGCGTATCGAATTGAGGGAGGAGACAGTATTTTAAGAAACCATTTTGATACAGCTGCTGAAAATGCACGTTACACATCACACCGAACGCAGAATGATTTGATCAACTTGTCTGAACAAGCTCTGCCAGAAGACATTGTAAAAGCTGCCAACAATGCTGTTGGATTCTCGTTCATAGCCGATGAAACAGCAGATATCTCAGGAACAGAACAGTTGTCACTGGGAGTCCGGTTTGTAGATACGTCTAGTGAGAAGGCTATGATTCGTGAGGAATTCTTTAGATTTTCTCCACTGAAAGATATGGACGCCGCCACGATATCTGATTGTATTATTCAATATTGCAAAACATTTGGTCTTCACCTTAATAATCTGCTGGGTCATGGTTATGATGGGTGCTCGACAATGGCCGGAAAAGAAAATGGTGTTCAGGCAAAAATTCGAAGTATTTACCCCAAGGCTGCCTTTGTTCACTGTGCCTCGCATAGACTGAATCTCGTAGTAAATGATCTTAATAAATGTTGCAGTGATACGAAATACTATTGGTACTATCAAAGCAATTATTACAGTTTTTCGTGAAAGCCCAAAAAGGAGGTCAGCTGTCCCAAATATTCCTCTTCTGTGTGAGACAAGATGGACAAGCAAGTATAAAAGTATTCGGATTTTTTCTAGTAAATTTGAAGATTTTTATTGTCAACTAGAAGAATTTTCATTGCATGCAAGTGGAAATACACGACAGGCTGCACATCAGTTATATTGTTCATCAAAGTCCAGCACGTTTTTATTTTGTCTCAATATTATTTCGCAGTACTCTGCCATACTGGAACCAGTTACTCAGGCTCTTCAAGCTGTTCAAGTTGATCTTCCAGAAGTCCAACTGCAAGTTCCAAACCTGCTCAGTGTAGTAAAACTTCACCGAGGGGATTCCGATAACTATTTCAGGGATATTTTTGAGAAAACAGTACAACTCGCACAGAAGGTGGATATTGAACTGATTATCCCAAGACAGTGTGGAAGACAAAAGCATCGAAGTAATCCGGGAAACATAAGTGTTGAAGAGTACTTCAGACAAACAGTTTACATTCCATACTTAGATTCTCTAATTAGCTCAATGGAGAGTCGATTTTGTGAAGCCAACAGTGCACAATTTAACTTAGCGTTGCTACATCCTTCGAAATTGTGCAAACTGAATCGTCAACAGTTTAAGGATACAATGTCTACTATTAATCAGGTATACCACATTGATAATTTTGAAAATGAAGCCTTGAGTTGGTTTGATTTTTGGAAAACGCGAGAATACAAAAGTAGCCAAGATTTCATCGACTTGTTACCTTTTACAAAGTTTTATCCGGCTGTCAGGCATGCCTTACTAGTTTTGCTAACATAACCAGCAACAACATGTACAGTAGAGCAATCGTTCAGCACATTACGTCGTGTAAAAACATGGCTTAGATCTACAATGTCAGATGAACGTCTGTCTGGGCTGTGCATGTTAAGAGTACACAGAGACAAAGTGAACTGCAACAAAAATGACTTTATGGACAAAATTGTAGATGTGTTTGGTAGCGATAACAGACGACTCCAGTTCTTTTTTAAAGAATAAATTTTATTTTAAATTTATGGTGTAATATTTTTTGTTATATACATATATTGTGTTAATAAAAAATTTGTTGCTACAGTATGCTCTTCATTACTCCAGTGTCCTGTCCGTTCGTTCATCATACAAATACGCTACAGTAAATTAAAACTACATTAAAACATTACTAAAAATATTTTGCCCCCCCCCCTGGAAAATTTTCTGCGGGCGCCCATGCTTACAGCTACTGTTTGGTCAGCCGAAGACTTACTACCCGTTGTTCCTATAATATATCCATAATATCTTTTTTATTGATTTATTGTTTTGCAACTTCACAAGGCTAAAGAATTTAATAACACGGTATGAAACTAACATTACATCAGTATAAAGGTCTATAAATTTTATAAATGTAAAAATGTCCATTCTGCTTTCAAATTATATTTCATCATACAAGCATGACTTATAAATTGTATGATAGCTTTATGCCTTAAACAAATATAGCAATTAGCGTTATTTTAAATGTACTCGGTTCCATGTATGTTGAGATAGATCAAATGAAAACTTTTTTTAAAAATTGATATTATATTTTTAAATTAAGAATTTAATGGGCTCATACAAATAGTGCACATACAAATAGTGCCCTTACAAATAGTGGACATACAAATAGTGCACATACAAATATCGCACATACAAATAGTGCACATACACATACTGCACATACAAACAGTGCACACAAAATAGTGCACATACAAATACTGCACATACTAATAGTGCACATACAAATAGTGCACATACTAATAGTGCCCTTCTCATCATCTATTATATCATAATGTCTGTTGTCTTCAAGTGGCCAACTGTTGATCAAAGTTTCCTGAACAACAAAAACGCCATTATCCTATTATTATTATTCAACACTCAAATGCTAAGTTCACAATGATAAACAAAACTGTCCCACCAATTTGCATTTTTTTTTTTTCAAATTAATCTTTTCAAGATGAGAATCTAGTAGAAAGCTTTTTTTAAAAAAAAAAGATTTATGTGTTCTAGCATTTTGATTATTAAGCCAATCCATTTTTTTTTCTATTACTACTTTTAGACAAAATTCTTTGTCCTAAATTTGCAATGCAAAATAAATTCTGTGAATGTCAAAATAATAATTTCATTTAAATGAATATTGGGAAAAGTATTCTTTACTTGCCTATGATTTTCCTCGGATACTATCACACATTAATAATACATATAATCTCTTTTGTAAACAACTCCTCTCTTCTTGACATAGTTATGTCTTTCAGACGCCAATTTAAAAATTGACAAGTTTTGAAAGCCCATACCAATACCACATTAACATTCCGTCGCTCTCCAGTTATTGTTATTTCTTATTATTTAGGCATTTTTGTATAGAGCTTACCTTACAGCTCTAAGCGCTTTACAATTATTAAAAATATGTAAAATATTTAAACTGCTAAAGCAAAATAAAAATGAAAAACCAGAGACGCTAGAATAGTAACTACAATGTGAAAAATAACAATAGAAACAGTAGCTAAAACATGTTAATGGCTATAAAAACAAGTACACTTGACACGTTTTTTCATATACTTAAATACAGGATCAACCCGAGACAGAAAATGAGGCAGGGCAAGTAGGGTGCATCACAGGTCATAGGCGGACCTAAACAGATGAGTTATAAGGGACCTTTTGAAAGTGGACGATCTTTCACAATGACGGATGTGGAAGGGGAGCTGGTTCCAGAACGTGGGCCCATGGAAGCAGAAGGAGCGTTCACCGATGGTTTTAGTTTTGGTTCTTGGGATTGAGAGGGTTCTATGGTCAATGGAAGAGCGTAGTTGTCTTGTGGGGATGTAAGGAAGCAACTGTTCAGAGAGATAGACAGGAAAGTGAGGGTCAGTGAACGAGTTGAAGCATAGATTGGCAGACTTATACTTGATGCAAGAGGATATTGGAAGCCAGTGGAGTTGCTGCATGTTTGGTTGAACTTGGTCGTGTTTCTTTGATTTATGTGTAGAACGCTGCAAGCTAAATTCAGGTGTGTGCTAAAATGCATTCTAGTATTTTAAGTTTATCAAAACTTTTGGAGCATTGCTAAGATTTAAGTGATGAGCATAATCCAGCGCGAAAGCTTTAGAGAAAAGATAAGATAAAATTCTTTTATTGATCCAAATAAATGGAAATGTTTTTAATTGCATTTTTGGCACATAAATAAAACAATTTGAGCACAAGACATTTATAATAAATTATTTCAAAAATTCATTCAGTGAGTTCTCTTAGCCAAATTGGGGAAATATTAGCTCTCATGAAGATGTGTGACTTCAGTGGAAGCACGCCGGTAAATTCGTACAGAGTGGGGAACAAAATAATTTTTATATCTTTCAGTCCTCGCCCTGATGGAAAGAAATTCGTCCCGAACGGCCCGATCCTAAGTATTTGTGATGAAGAGTGTTATGTAGCACCATTTCCTGTGCGTGAACTTTCCTCGACCTCGTAGTCCACTCCTAGCAGACACTAACGTCTGTTGTGGGCGCGGCTAAATCTCTTTGATGTAGCTTGTTTACAATCGGCTTCCAATGACGCATTGGGTAGAATGTCTCCGGGTATCTTCTGGAATGTACTCCTTAACCCGAGATATGTAAACAACACGTCATAGGTCCTTCTGGAAGCGTCTTACGCTACGTGTATATAAAGGATTGACAGATACGGAGGGACGGAGATTCAGATAGATTTTCTTAACATTACGAGGCGTGTTTTATTCTTTGAGTATTTATGTGCTCATATGTGTTTATTTCGCATTATTTATTGGCACATTATTCTAACTGTGTTAACTGTGTACCGGTACAAGATCTACCATACTGTAAGTTGAAGATTTTAATTATATTTTCTTTTCTTTTGTAATTATCTTAAGACTAAATAAATCTTATTAATTGTAACTAGAAACCTGTTTTGGGTCGTATCTTTAATATTGTTGATTCTATGGTATCGTCCTTTGTTAGGCACTGTTTACAACGAGCCAATTAAAATTAAAATAGGAGATTAATTTCTCCCAATAAAAGTCAGTGCGTAACAAATTGGGTTGCTCCTCCGGGATATTGCGGACTCCATATTATTATTTTTCTCAAGTACCCAATTGTAACAAATTGGGCTGCTCGTCCGCGATAATACTGAATTCATACTATTATTATTTTTTTTCATACTAGACCCCAATTTTAACAAATTGTGGGCTCTTCCGGGGATAACCGAATCCATATTTTATTCTCATTAGACCCCAATTTTAACACATTGTGGGTTTTTCCGAGGATAATTTTAATCCATAATTTTTATTACACCAATAATAAATTGAGTGTTTTTCTGTGGATTTTGACCCACTGTTTACTTTTATATACTCAGATTAATTTTGAGTACACGATACCATTTTACGATACCAACAACAGAGCTGGTTACAATTTTTACTTTAAATTCAATTAGATTAGTGTGTGCACTAAGCTTAAATTTGTATAAAAATTGTTAGATTTTGCCTGTGCAAAAATGGATTTTGATGTTGAAAACCCATCAGTAGAGACATTAGACAAATGTTCTTGGAAGGAGCTATTTTCCATTGCTAAAACTCTAGGAATAAATGTAGCTCATTCGGCCATAATAAAGACAGTACAAGATATGATCATCGTCCACTTAGTGGATGGAGAAGTGTTGTCGGAGGACGAACTGGCCTCAGTCACACAACCGCATGATCCTAGTATGGAGCTCCAACTAAAGCTCAAACAAATGGAGCTAGATAAGGAACGTGAGCTTAAACAGCTGGAGTTAGAAGCACAGAAAGAGCTACAAATCAAATTAAAAGAAATGGAAATAACAGCCAATTTGAGAGCAATGGAAAATAGACTCACGGCTCCAGCCGGTCAGGGTTGCGATGCAATTAAATTTGCAAAATTAATCCCTAAATTTTCAGAAAAAGAGGTTGACCAATATTTTGCGCAGTTTGAGATAACTGCCCAAAGTTTTAAAATTCCTGAAACTATGTGGTCCACCTTACTTCAACCAGCTTTGTCCGGAAGGGCATCCGAAGTCTTTGTGTCCTTGAATGCGGAACAGCGTGGGGACTATAACCTAGTAAAATCATTAATAATTAAGGCTTATGAATGTGTCCCCGAAGCCTACCGTAAAAAGTTTAGGGAACTGTGGAAACGTGATGGCCAGACTCATGTTGAGTTCCTCCGGGAAAAGGAACGGCTCCTGGACAAGTGGCTGCACGCAACCAACACTGAGACAGACTTCAAGAAATTCAAAAAACTCATTCTGATGGAGGAGTTCAAGAACTGTGTTCATACTGAGGTGCGAATACATATTGCAGACCATGGCGAAGGTGACGCACATACGGCAGCAGTGTTAGCCGACGACTTCACTATCTCACATCAACTTTCCAAGAATCCATCTGACACCAAAAATAACAGGCACAATAAGACAACACTATCAACTTACAGCAAACCTTCACAAAAACCATACAAGCCTGGTACGAAAGAAACAAGTGCAAAAGACACATGTGCCTACTGTAAAAAAGGACATACGAGGGATGATTGCTGGAAACTCAAGAAGAAAAACTGAGAAGACCACACATCCTGGTACACAACACAAAGTCTCCGCTTGTACGTCTCGTCATACATCTGGAAACACATTTTCAAAATGCAAGAGTTTTTGATCTCCAGATGTCCATACAAATTTCAAAGTAGTTTGTCACGACTCATCAAAGAGTTCTATTATGAACAATAAGGCTAGTTTTACTGACTCCAGCCAAGTTCATTCTTCGACTGAGAGTTTTATGAGCTTGTCGCCAAGATCCTTTTGCTCCAAGAAGAGGTCTACCTCCAGAGGGCTTTTTACTGAGGACTTGTGGGAAAGTTTTGATGACTCTACACAGAGTTTTACTTCCTCTACCCTAGCCGAATGTTCTCAAGACTCCAACAAGAGTTTACCTACCAAGGTCCAAAATTCTACACCAGAAAATACTGTCATACAAGACTTCATGCCTTTCATATCGGAAGGATTCGTATCACTGCCAGGTGATTTTTCCAGTCTACGACCAATCAAAATTTTACGAGATACAGGTGCTTCACAGTCCTTGCTACTTGAGGGTATACTTCCCCTATCTGAATCTACTGCTACTGGGAGCAACATCCTGTTACGAGGTGTAGAGCTGGGATTCATAGATGTACCTTTACATCTCATCAACCTAAAATCAGACCTAGTCTCCGGACCTGTGGTTGTGGGTGTCCGATCAACATTACCATTGGACGGCATCTCGTTGCTGCTAGGCAATGACTTAGCTGGTGGGAAGGTAATAGCCAAACCCATCGTTACTCATGAACCTTGTTTAACTGAAAATCAGAAGAAGATCAAGAATCGTATCCAGCATGTGCTGTGACAAGGGCCATGAGTTCCAAGATCTCCACAAAAGAGATTTCACAGAAAAAGCAATAAAATTCTTCCTGAAATTAACCTGGGAAAAAAATTTTTGCAAGTCTAAATGAAGAGGCTAGTAATTAAAAGACTCCAACTCGAATGCAACTTATAGAAGAACAGAAGAGTGATCCAGAAATAGTCAAACTTCGAGAGAACGCTTTGACCCAAGAAGAAGCTGAACAATTCCCTGTATGTTATTACCTTCAAGATGACATACTTTTGAGAAAATGGCGACCTCCAGACACAAATGCTGATGAAGAATGGAGGATAGTTCATCAAATAGTAGTTCCTACACCGTTCCGGAACGAAGTCCTGAACTTAGCCCATGACTCACCACTTTCAGGCCATTTGGGAGTAAAGAAGACATATCACAAAATCACGTTGCACTTCTTTTGGCCCAAAATCAAGAAAGATGTGGTTGACTACTGTGGATCATGTCATACTTGTCTGGTGGTAGGGAAACCAAATCAGAAGATACCAGCAGCTCATCTTCAACCCATTCCAGCATTCGAAGAACCTTTCAGTCGCGTCATTATAGACTGCGTTGGACCTCTGCCAAAGACAAAATCAGGTCACCAATACTTGCTGACAATCATGTGTGCGTCAACAAGGTTCTCAGAAGCTATTCCTCTTCGTAATATCAAGACTCCGAACATCGTCAAAGCCTTGACGAAGTTTTTTACATTGTTTGGTCTTCCGAAGTCTGTACAGTCTGACCAAGGAACCAACTTCAAGGCTGGAATATTCAAACAAGTGATGAAACAGTTGGGCATAGAACACTGCTTGTCGAGTGCATATCATCCTGAGTCACAAGGAGCACTTGAGCGATTCCATCAGACGTTGAAGAACATGATGAGAACCTACTGCCTAGAACAAGAGAAAGACTGGGATGAAGGCATCAACATGCTACCTTTCGCGCAAGAGAAGCAGTTCAAGAATCACTTGGATTCAGCCCCTTCGAACTGGTGTTTGGCCACACTGTTCGCGGTCCTCTTAAACTTTTAAAAGACACATGGATGCCATCGGCACCCACGGAAGGACCTCTTGACTATGTCCTAAAATTTAAAACTAAACGTTTTAATGCCATTAATTTGGCTAAAACACATTTAAAAGATTCACAATCTAAAATGAAAGTTTGGTATGACAAAAAGTCAAAATTCAGACAGTTTGATTCAGGGGACAAAGTGCTTGTGCTTTTGCCGATACCAGGGCAGGCACTACAAGCTAGATATTTTGGTCCTTATGTAGTTGAGGCCAAACTTAATGATTTAAATTACATTGTGTTAACACCAGATCGTAAAAGAAAGAAACAGTTATGTCACATTAACATGCTAAAAGAATATTTTGATAGAAAATGTGATGATCATTGTCCACCCTCAGAAACTAATGTTAACACAATCTCAACTGTAACTTCAGTACTTAAAGAAAATGTTACTGAAACCTTTGATAGTGTCCCAGAAAAAGTTGGTAATTATAAACTTAAAAATTCAGAAGTATTGGCCAACTTAGATAAGAAACTAGGACATTTGTCATTGTCAGAGAAGGATGTTGTTAAGTCTGTTATTGCAGATTTTGTTTTACTCTTCCCTGATGTACCTAATAAAACCAACATTGCTGTACATGATGTTGACATTGGCAATGCAGTTCCGGTCAAGTAACACCCCTATAGGGTCAATCCGGAAAAACTTGAAATAATCCGGTCTGAAATAAAGTTCATGCTTGAAAATGATATAATTGAACTAAGCTCTAGTAACTGGAGTTCACCATGTATTTTAGTCCCAAAGCCTGACAAAAGTTACAGGTTTTGTACTGACTTCAGGAAAGTGAATGCATTTACAAAGACTGATTCCTTTCCGATTCCAAGGATAGACGATCTTATAGATCGAATAGGTGATGCCAAATATGTGACCAAGACAGACTTACTATCAGGTTATTGGCAGGTTCCTCTATCTGACAGAGCAAAAGAAATCTCTTCTTTTTGTACTCCAGATGGTTTATATCAATATAAAGTAATGCCGTTTGGAATGAAAAATGCCCCGGCTACATTCCAACGTCTAGTAAATAACCTTATTGCTGACCAGAAAAATTGCAGCGCCTATATTGATGATGTAATTATTTATCGCCAAGATTATTCAACTCATGTAAACCAATTAAGATCTCTGTTTAAAAATTGTTTGCATCAAATGTAACTGTAAATTTAAATAAATGTGAATTTTGTCATACAACTGTGGAATATTTAGGTCACATAGTGGGTCAAGGTCATGTTAAGCCTGTTCAAGCAAAGATAAATGATATTGTATCACTTCCACCACCCACTACTAGAAAACAGTTAATAAGATTTTTGGGAATGGCAGGTTATTATAGAAAATTTTGCAAAAATGTTTCAGTTATTGCTTCTCCTTTAAGTAATATCTTAAAGAAAAATTCAAACTTTCATTGGTCAGATGCTTGTCAGGAAGCATTCGAAAACATTAAAAATATACTTGCTAATGCTCCTGTTCTCATTGCACCAGACTTTAACAAACAGTTTAAATTAGCTGTAGATGCCAGTGACGTTGGCATTGGTGCAGTTCTATTTCAAGAAGATGACCACAATGTAGATCACCCTGTCTGTTATTTCTCAAAGAAATTTAACTCACATCAGAAAAACTATTCCACAGTAGAAAAAGAATGTTTAGGTTTAATTCTTGCTCTCCAACAATTTGATTTTTATGTCAGTTGTTCTTTACATTCAGTACTTGTTTTTACTGATCACAATCCTTTAACATTTTTGAATAAGATGGTCTCCAAAAATCAAAGATTGTTAAGATGGAGCCTATTTTTACAAGAATATAATTTGGACATCAAACATATTAAAGGCAAAGATAATGTCATTGCAGATACTTTGTCCAGAAATTAATGTTCACTTATGTTATAAGCTGTTAAGAAGTTTTTTGTCTAATATTTTGAAAGTAAGAAATGTACTTTCTTCAATTTTTAATGGAAAAAGAATTCTATTTTTGAAAAATGATTTTTTTTTCTTTTAAGAGGGGAGGTGTTATGTAGCACAATTTCCTGTGCGTGAACTTTCCTCGACCTCGTAGTACACTCCTAGCAGACAGTAACGTCTGTTGTGGGCGTGGTTAAATCTCTTTAATGTAGCTTGTTTACAATCGGCTTCCAATTACGCATTGGGTAGAATGTCTCCGGGTATCTTCTGGAATGTACTCCTTAACCCGAGATATGTAAACAACACGTCATAGGTCCTTCTGGAAGCGTCTTACGCTACAGATTCAGATATATTTTCTTAACATTACGAGGCGTGTTTTATTCTTTGTGTATTTGTGTGCTCATATGTGTTTATTTCGCATTACTTATTGGCACATTATTCTAACTGTGTTAACTGTGTACCGGTACAAGATCTACCATACTGTAAGTTGAAGATTGTAATTATATTTTCTTTTCTTTTGTAATTATCTTAAGACTTAATAAATCTTATTAATTGTAACTAGAAACTGTTTTGGGTCGTATCTTTAATATTGTTGATTCTATGGTATCGTCCTTTGTTAGGAGTCTGTTTACAACGAGCCAATTAAAATTAAAATAGGAGATTAATTTCTCCCAATACAGGTCAGTGCGTAACAAAGAGGGTGGGATGTATCATCCAAAGTGTGTTTAGTTTTACAAAAATATCTTTCTTCAAAAAGTTCTTCAAGTGAAGGATGTTTAGTTTGTGTTATGACTTATGTTCCTAGCTTTCGCGATTAGTCGGTTTATGCGGTGTTTAATATCAGACGTTGAATTCCCACACCAGCAGGTAATACTGAAAATAAGCAGGCTTCCAATAGTTGCACTGTAGAATAAGTTAACGACTTGCTTGTTTGCGCCGAAATTGTACAGTTTTTTGAGATAGAACAGTCTTTGGTTGAATTTCTTATACAGCATTTGGCCGTGCCCATGCCATGTTAGCTTATTATTAATCGTGAAACCTAAGTACTTGTATGCCTCCACTTTCTCTACACTTTGATTTTTTTTATATTGAGATCTGTAATCTGGTGTTTCCCTCTCCTGAAATCAACAACCATTTCTTTTGTTTTTGAGACATTCAGCTGGAGAAATTTTCATCGCACCAGTTGATAAAGCTTGTTACTAAATTTCGGTATAGGCCTTCTCCTTCAGATATTAAGCCACCGATGATGGTATCATCAGAAAATGCTAAGATTGGAACGGTGTCGCTTGAGCTTTGAATAATATGATTGTTATTTATGGCATACAATGCAGGGGAGAGAACGCAGCCTTTTTCCGCCCGGTGCTTATTTCTCTAGTTAGAGATACTTGGTTATTCACTTTGACATATTGTGGTCGATTTGTGAAAAAAGTTCAGAATCCATGCCAGAATATTTAAATTGACACCTAACGAGGAAAGTTGCTTTATCATAAGGTGTGGTTGGATAGTGTTAAATGCCGATGAGAAGTCTAAGAAAAGCTTTCAGGCGTATGTTTTAGGTCTATCTAGGTGATGATAAAGTTATCTACAACGGCCGACACAATGGTCATTAATTTAATTTATGTCAATCGGGTGCGGGGTTAAAGACGTCTTTGATCAGTGGTATGGCTAATTTAAGGGGCTTCCCACTCGAAATTCTGTAATGGCCCCTTAAAATTGTATGGAAGAGACACCGAATTCAAGTATGCATCAAAATGCAACCCTGCAATTGTATTTGCACAGCTGTCTTCACCACCCACAATTTCTGCACCCCCCCCCCTTTTTTTTCCCCTCACGCTGATCATTGTTACAGTATGGGGTTGTTACTAAGCTTGTGCCAAGTGATGACCCTGGGGCACGCGACAACCGGAGTGAATTCACATTATGTAGGGCACTGGGCACCATAATGCCTCCCCCAGACATTAAAAATTCCCTTCCCCCGATCAAAAAGTGTAAAAGAAATCTTGAATTCAAATAAATTCCAAATGCACCTAGTTATTTGGAAATAAAAATAAAAAAAAAAAAAGGACAGGCCCCCTTCCTCTGCTCAAGATTCATCGGCGGCTTCGATTTATGCTGCACTGCCTAGTCGGCTAGCAAGTTTTAGTACCGCCATGGGGCGGCCAAATATTTATGCCGCCCTCCCTTTCACGATACAAACTCTGCAGTTGTCCGAAAAGGCCGCACCTTCATATCAATAAAAAGTGATACCTTGGTGGACCAACCACCCCGCCATTTTTCTACACCCCTGGCAGTGTATTAACTAGAGTGTTTGGAGTCAGGGGACAAAACTCGTTTTTCTACACCCCTGGCAGTGTGTTAACTAGAGTGTTTGGAGTCAGGGGACAAAACTCGTTTTTCTACACCCCTGGCAGTGTGTTAACTAGAGTGTTTGGAGTCAGGGGATAAAACTCGTTTTTCTACACCCCTGGCAGTGTGTTAACTAGAGTGTTTGGAGACAGGGGACAAAACTCGTTTTTCCGCACCCCCACATCCCTTTTTCAACTCTAAAACACGTTTCCGTTTTTTTCAACCTCTAAATACCATCAAAGCCAATCTTCGCCCCCACCCGCTCGGTAGGCGCCCCGGGACATCTGTCCTGTCTGCCGCCCTTTATATATGTCACTGGTGGGGGGCGTGAAGGGGGGGCGCCCTTTATATATGCCAATGACGCCCCCTCCCCCGGACCGAAAATCTGAAACGCCCTCCGGAAGAAATCGTCTGAGAGAAACTCTAGGGATGAGTGACACACCTGGGTGATGAGTGACACACCTGGGTGATGAGTGACACACCTGGGTGATGAGTGACACACCTGGGTGATGAGTGACACACCCGGGTGATGAGTGACACACCCGGGTGATGAGTGACACACCCGGGTGATGAGTGACACACCTGGGTGATGAGTGACACACCTGGGTGATGAGTGACACACCTGGGTGATGAGTGACACACCCGGGTGATGAGTGACACACCTGGGTGATGAGTGACACACCTGGGTGATGAGTGACACACCTCGGTGATGAGTGACACACCCGGGTGATGAGTGACACACCTGGGTGATGAGTGACACACCTGGGTGATGAGTGACACACCTGGGTGATGAGTGACACACCTGGGTGATGAGTGACACACCAATTGATGACGATGCAAACCATAAGTGTTTACACGCATGAGTTGAATCGATAGTCCTTTCGCCAGCCATTCCACCGTGACAAACGCACACACTGCTTTTCTTATCATAACAGTAGGATCAGTCATTGATCTAGCCCCACCTATCTTACCACACCCGCCGTGCCCCACCCCTACGGCGACATGTGTTGCAGCTGTGTAGTGGTGAGTACTGCGCCATATTTGCATTACGACCTGTGCTCACCTGGGCCCTGCTGACTTGAGGGAAACATGGCTGAATTGTTTCTTTTTGAATGAGTTCAACTTCACTACCATAAACTTCTTTGACAACTTTTAGTTTTAATTGACATTGTCTTTGTGAAGTGTAAAGCTTTAGCAAAGCTATGTAATATAAGACATTAAGGTCATGTATTTAATAGTGAATCATAGTTGAATATATGCGGCAAGGTAAAGGTTTATTTCTGACATTTGGTAGTAATTAGTTTACCATGGTATCAAGTCATGTGGCCCTCTTCGTTTACCATTGTATCATGTCATGTAGCACTGTTAATGTGCCATTATATCATGACATGTAGCACTGTCAGTGTGTCATTATATCATGTCAAGTAGCACTGTTAGTGTGCCATTATATCATGTCATGTAGCACTGTTTGTGTGGCATTATATCATGTCATGTGGCACTGTTAATTTAACATTTTATAATGCCATGTGGCACTATTAGTGCGTCATTATATCATGTCATGTGACATTATTAATTTAACATTATATCATGTCATTTAGCTTTGTTAGGGCGTCATTGTATCATGCCATGTTGCACTGTTAGTTTAACATTATATCATGTCATTTCGCTTTGTTAGGGCGTCATTGTATCATGCCATGTGGCACTGTTAGTTTAACGTTATATCATGTCATGTAGCACTGTTAGTCTGCCATTATATCATTTCATGTGCCACGGGTAGTGTAACATTGTATAATGTCATTTGGCACTGTTAGTATGCGATTATATCATGTCATATAGCACTGTTAGTATACCATTATATCATGACATGTATTACTGTTAGTTTAACATTATATCATGACATGTAGGACTGTTAGAGTGCCATTAAATCATGTGTACAAAGGAGCGAATATACGTAAATTATGTGCAGCAGGCTAACTGTCCTACCATGTGCTAAATTCTCACATGGGACATAATACATGTTTTAAGATAACATTACCAGCTGCATTAAATGTAATGTAAGACGGTGTACGCGTCATAAGCTCAACACTACCACTTGATTTAGTTTATTATTACACATTATTACAATAATATAATTTTAATTGCCTTTTTAATTAAACATATGTATCATTAGTTAAATTAAGATACTTATGTTTATACAAATGACAATTAATATGTAGAGAGAGAGAGAGAGAGAGAGAGAGTCCTTTTTCTTACGTTTTTTCTTAAGCTGTGCTTCAGTTACTATTTCTCGAAGCTTTTGTTTGGGATTTACCCCTCTAAGAACCAAATAAAGGCTTTATGCCTCAAGACCTGAAGTTATGGAGTTTTTTTTATTTCATAGTGTCAGCTATATCTCTCAGCTTCTCCACTCGGCTACATCTATGTACACTTTATATTTGATACTGTCATGTATATCTCTCAGCTTCTCCACTCGGCTACATCTATGTACACTTTATATTTGATACTGTCATGTATATCTATCAGCTTCTCCACACGGCTACATCTATGTACACTTTATATTTGATACTGCCAGGTATATCTCTCAGCTTCTCCACTCGGCTACATCTATGTACACTTTATATTTGATACTGTCAGCTATATCTCTCAGCTTCTCCACTCGGCTACATCTATGTACACTTTATATTTGATACTGTCAGGTATATCTTTCAGCTTCTCCACTCGGCTACATCTATGTACACTTTATATTTGATACTGTCAGGTATATCTTTCAGCTTCTCCACTCGGCTACATCTATGTACACTTTATATTTGATACTGTCAGGTATATCTTTCAGCTTCTCCACTCGGCTACGAGCAGGATTTAAAGTGTATCAATTACACCCTACACTCCCACGCCCTACATTCCGGTCACCACACAGCCACATCTATGTTCACATTTTATTTAAGCAATGAACGTAACTAACACTATATATGTTTATATTTTCAGACACCATATTTGTTGTTTTAGAATCCCACCATCATGTGCTAAAAATAAACGCTAACAGATGACCATCATGTGCTAAAATTACCAAATAAACAGCTGACAACCATGTGCTAAAATTACCATACTAACAGTTGATCATCATGTGCTAAAATTACCAAATAAACAGCTGACCACCGTGTGCTAAAATTACCACACTAACAGTTGACCATCATGTACTAAAATTACCAAATAAACAGCTGACAGCCATGTGCTAAAATTACCACACTAACAGTTGACCATCATGTACTAAAATTACCAAAATAACAGCTGACCACCATGTGCTAAAATTACCAAAATAACAGCTGACCACCATGTGCTAAAATTACCACACTAACAGTTGATCATCATGTGCTAAAATTACCAAATAAACAGCTGACCACCATGTGCTAAAATTACCACACTAACAGTTGATCATCATGTGCTAAAATTACCAAATAAACAGCTGACCACCATGTGCTAAAATTACCACACTAACAGTTGACCATCATGTACTAAAATACCAAAATAACAGCTGACCACCATGTGCTAAAATTACCACACTAACAGTTGACCATCATGTGCTAAAATTACCACACTAACAGATGACCGTCATGTGCTGATAGCACCATACTAACAGATGCCTATCATGTGCTTAAAGTACCACACTAGCAGATGACCGTCATGTGATAAAATTAGCCCACTAACAGTTGACCACCATGATGCAACTTGTACTGGTCATGTTAACCTTGGTCTGGTATGTTGGGGGGCTAGACTTCTCACCCCCTTTGAGTGACACCTATGTCAGCCTGGGTGATCCATTCTGGTGGACGTGTAGTGTGTTGCGACCTAATCCACTGGATGCTGTCACATTCACGTGGCGGAGGAGTGATGGCGACCTGAAGAGTGATCAGAATGTGATCGTGTACAGTAATGGTACTTTGTACCTGAAACAGGTGAGTACTAGTGTTCAAATGTGATCATGTACAGTAATGGTACTTTGTACTTAAAACCGGTGAGTACTAGGGTTTACCCTTCTACCGGGAGATATTTTAGTTTTAGACTATCCCATAGCAGGGAGGTAGCAGAGAGGTAGCAGAGAGGTAGCAGGGAGGTTGGAGGGAGATTGGAGGGAGGTAGGAGGGAGTAGGCAGGGAGGTTGGAGGAGTAGGGAGGGAGGTTGGAGGGAGGTGGGAGGGAGGTGGGAGGAAGGTGGGAGGGAGGTGGGGGGGAGGTGGAAGGGAGGTGGGAGGGAGGGGGAAGGGAGG